>JAEQBH010006024.1:0-127737 GCA_016808115.1 Tetrastigma voinierianum | reverse complement strand
CGATTATCTCTCTTGCATTCATGAGGCTAGCTCACTCCCTTCGGTTTAGCTTCACCACCAGAATCATGGTTCATGGTGGGCGCAAGAGCAAAATCATCTGCTAAGACCGATCTGGAGCTTATAGACCAGGCCATGTAGGATTTGGACTCCAAAATCTTTGCTGAAGCCCTAGTGATGATGAACCGTATACCAACCTTGATCGATCCAGGATGAAAAAGTTTGAAAGGTGACAAAATGTTCCTTGAAGAATAAGGAATCCAAAAAATAAATGGCATACAATTCCAAGTTTAGATGAGGGAGATATGACCAAAACAACCTCGGGTGCTCCGAATTTGAACCTGCTCCAATAATGAACTTTCACTTAAATCTGTTGAACAGGCTGAGCCAATTCCCAACCGATTGATAAAAATTCTTAAATTTTGTTAGAGAGTTTTTCTATGAGTAGGGAATCTAAAAAAAGAAACGACGCATGATTTCGAGTTCGGATGAGGGAGATATGATCGAAACAAGCCCAAGTGCTCTGAATTCAAACATGCTTCAATGAATTCTACCTAAACTGAAACTTTGAGGACCGGTCGAGCCGGTTGGGAAAATTTTTGAAATTTTGACAGAATATTCGTTGAAGAACAAGGAGTCCATAAAAAAAATGGTGCACGATTCCGAGTTTGGATGAGGGAAATATGATCAAAACAAGCCCAAGTGCTCCGAATTCGACATACTCCAATAAACTCTGATTGAGCTAAAACCTCAAGGGGCCCCCCTTGCTTCCTATGGCACAGTGTCAATAACTAAAAACAAAAAAAAAGGGCCACGATGACATTCCGAAGTGAACTACATACGCACTCAATGGACCACATACAAGCCCACCCGAGGCTCGGAGGCCGACTAAGCCTAAAAGGGCCCTAACGGTGCCATATAAGAACGATGGGTGAGTGTGACACCCATAGGATATATGCAAGTGTTGAGGGACAAAATTGAGGGTCTACACGTACGAAGATTGAAGCAATTATGAATAAGAAACTGCCTCAAAATATAACAGAGGTGAGAAGTTTCTTAGGTTTGGCTGGGTATTACCTACGATTCATAAAGGGAATCTCCATCATAGCCTCTACACTTACTAAGTTACTTCGAAAAGGGGTAAAGTTTGAATGGGATGACAAATGTCAATCAAGTTTTGATCAGTTAAAGAAAATACTAGCTGAAGCACTAGTGTTGACTTAGCCTACTCCGGGTAGAGAATATGCCATGTATAGTAATGCTTTAGGTTGGTTTGGATGTGTATTGATGCAAGATGGAAAAAGTGGTGGCATATGCCTCAAGGCAGGTTGAAGCAGCATGAAGCGAATTATCCTTCATGATGCGGAATTGGCGGCGGTAGTGTTGGCTTTGAGAAATATGGCAGCACTTATGTCTGGTGAAAAATGTAGAATATTTACATATCATAAGAGTCTTAAGTATATGTTAACTCATAAGGAACTGAATTTAAGGCAACGTCATTGGTTAGAGTTGTTCAAAGACTATGATTGCATAGTATATTACCACCTAGGAAAAGCTAATGTGGTGGAGGAAGCCTGAAAAAGAATTTCTTTTTTGTCACTGAAACACGGTAGCATGGAGAATCGGATCTTATGGAGCTTTGTTAGCTCAATTAAAAGTTATGCTTGAGTTGAGGCAGATGATGATTAGTGCTCAAAAAAATGATGTCAAGTTACAACAAATGGTACGATTAGTCAAAAATGGAGACAAGACTAACTATTCTATAGACGAAGATGGAGGTTTGTTTTATAGGAAACAGTTATATGTTGAATGTTTAGAGATTGAAGCAAGTGTGAATGAAGAACCCACAATACCGTATTCACCATGCATCTGGAGAGGTAATACGATATACCAAAAGATTGAAAGCAAGATGGCTGTGGTGGTGAGGGGGTGAAAAAGGATATAACGTGTATCAAATGTGGAGCTTATTAAATAGTAAAGGAAATTTGAACATCGAGTATTGTCCGATTACATTAAATCCATCCCAATTCCACAATGGAAGTGGGACAAGATTACTATGGATTTTGTGTCCGGTTTTTCCCTCACCTAAAAGAAACATGATTCAGTTTGGGTAATTGTTAATAGACTTACAAAGTCTGCTCACTTCTTACCAGTCCGACTTGACTATTCCATGGATCGGTTAGTAGAACTGTATGTGAATGAGATTGTCTTATTGCATGGGATTCCTTCGTCAATAGTGTATGACCGCAATCCACGGTTTACGTCAAGGTTTTGGAAATAATTACAGTTAGCCTTAGGTACTTGACTGAATTTTTAGTACACTTTCATCCACAAGCGGATGGGCTGATACGAAAGGTGATTCAGGTGTTGAAGAGCGTCTTCGGGGGTTGTGTCTTCAGATTTTCAGGGAGATTTAGATAGGTATATTCTATACTTATGGAATTTGCCTATAACAATAGTTATCAGTCAAGTATTTTCATGGCCCCCTATGAAGCTTTGTATGATAGGAAATGTAGAACTCATGTATGCTAGATCGACCTGAATGAGCATAAAGTAATTGGCCAGCATAGTAAAGGAATGAGAAGAAAAGTTTGGGTCATTGTGAGTTAAAGCTACCGAGTGATAAAGACAAGAAATTAGTATCACGGATCTTAAAAGAAAAGACATAGAGTACGAAGTCGAAGATAAGGTTTTCTTGAAAGTATCACCATGGAGGAAGATACTTCGGTTTGGAAAGAAAGGAAAACCGAGTCCAAGGTTTATCGGACCTTATGAGATCTTAGAAAGAATTAGACCAATAGCTTATCGTTTGGTTCTCCCTCTAGAGTTGGCCAAATTACATAATGTATTCCATGTCTCAATGCTTAGAAAATACTATTCTGAGGAATCGCATATCTTGCCAGTACAAGATGTACAAGTGCAATCAGACTTTACTTATGATGAAGAACCAAAGGTCATTCTACCTCGTGAAGTAAAACAATTGAGGAACAAACAAGTTCCTCTGGTAAAGGTGCTTTGGCAACACCACGATATGGAAGAAGTAACTTGGGAGCCAGAATCGACAATGAGGGCACTAGACTCGCAATTCTTTAATTCAGGTATGAATTTCGAGGAAAAAAAATTGTTTTAAGGGCGGGAGAAATGTAACACCCCAAATTATATCCTAGTAGTTTTATGATATGTTTAGGGTATAATACAAGTCAAATTTATATTTTTCGGAAATTTAAGTGCTAAGTGTGAAAAAATGGTAAATTGGTAATTAGCCAATTAAGGACCTAAAGGACATAAAACAAGAAGATTATATGCTATTGTTGGAATTGTGATAAGTGATTTGATAATGAAATAAATATGGAGGACTAAAATGCAAAAAGGAAAATTTGGGCCAAATCCCATAAGACAACAAGTTGTCTTTTAGATTGGAAATTTCTCATTGTAGGGTTTTGGAGAGCTAGGGCATACGGTTTGGAGAAGAGCCAAATTTTAGGTTGATTTCTCTCCATTTCTTGTTTCTACTTGTTCAAGCAAAGAGAAGGAAAGGAAAGTTACTTTGATGCTTTCAAGAAATCAAGGTTAGGAAAAGTAAAACCCTAACTCGTTTTGTATATTAGGTTTTGTTAGTTTGAATTGGGTTTGGAAGTTCAAGGCATCAAGGTTAGGAAACTATCCTAATTCATTCTTTGTATGTATGTGTTAGGAAAACCCTAACTCTTCCATAAATGTGTCTTTTTGGTTGGTTTGAGTTGGGTTTTGTGGTTTGTTTTGAATTTGTTTTGTTTTGAACTCTTCCTCATTTCTGTTCCAGCCTGACGCCTCTCCACCTAGGCAAAGGAGTGCTCACCTCCGCCTAGGTGAAAGAGTGCTTACCTCCGCCAAGGTGAAGGAGTGCTCGCCTAGGCTAAGCTTTTCGCCTAGGTAAAGGTATGTTCACCTATGCGAACCCGAGACCTATCTTCTGGCCATTGTCTGCTCCGCCTAGGAGAAGGGATGCTCCGCCTAGGAGAAGGGATGCTTCGCCTCGACGAACCAGTCTTTTTGGCAGGCTTTGCTCTTGCCTCTTTTCTGCCTGTTTTGATTTCTATTTTTATAAAGCCTAAACAAATGTTATAAATACTAGTATAAAAACCTCTTAAATGCATATAATTGTAGGTGCAGCAAGACGGATGGTGAATGAACTAGACAACGTGCGTTTGGTGCTTCGGCCTCTGTCTATGCGACGACAACCGTTTTTGTGTGATCGGCACGTCTAATTAGTGTTATGACACTCTTACATAGTACTGCAACACTCCTATTTTGTGTTGCAGGCACGTTTGTTTAGTGCTTTGGCAATTCTATTCAGTGCTTTGGCACTTCTATTCAGTACTATACCGTACTTCGGGTACTTATTGTGCTACATCCCTCTCATTCATTGTTACTAGTCTATGAAGGCAAACATTTATATGATAAGTATCTGAATAATGAACAATATGAAAACAAAGTAAGTTAGATCTGATGTTAAGGCATATCTCAATTCTGTATTACAGTGTACCTACGAGTACCTTCTGTTATGAAATTTCTGATAAGTACTCCTACAGGAGATATGAATACTCTAACATGTGAATTATTTTAAATGTATATTATAGTGAGGACCAACAAGTGGTCATATACGTATTTGTTTTCCCACTAAGCTATAAGCTTAGCACGGATGTTTCATCCATGTAGGTACTGAAGAGGTTGTTAGAGACATCCCGCATTCACCAAGGCTAACATAGCAGTAGGAGTCTTTCTAATGTAGGTCCCCGAATTAGTTTTGTTGTAATCAAAATGTAAATGTAATATTTTGAGATAGTGGAACTTGTGTAAATACAAGTAGTTGGACTCATGTATATATGTACAGGACAATTTAAACACCACTATGGTGTAGTTTTACCAGTTTATGTCTTCATGAAATATGTTTGAAATGGGCCACTAATCTTCGGGTTGGTTCTTTGTTATTGTGAGCGTCCCCTCACTTAGTGAGTGGAAAGGCGTTATAGGGACTCTTCCACTGGCTTATTTCACCCCTGAGAAATTTGTTTGGCCATGTTTTACGCCCCTGGGGCTATTTGCTTTGATTTTTTTATAGGGTTACCTTGTGTTGACCCTACACTCTGCCTTAAGTTTTGGACTAGTTTTCGGTTGGAAAATGAAGGGAATTTTGGCTCGTGTTCTTCATAGAAGTTGTAGCTACATCTCTGAACTTGATGTTAGGCTTTTGAATCACCCAAATCAAGACCTCTACAACTCAAGTTATGGTCCATTTTCCGAGAATGCCACAACTTAGGCGGTTTATTTATTTGTGTCCAGATCTTGGGACTAGTTTTCGGTTGGGAAGCGGGGAGGGGGCTGGACTCGTGTTTATTCCATAAGTTGTATTTGCATTAAATAAAATTGATGTTAGGCTTGAATCACCCAAATCGGGACTCTGACTCAGATTATGGTCCCATTCCGAGACTTCCACGACTTAGGTTGTTTATCTTGTTTAAGGCGGTTGGGATTTGTTTGGGGCGATCTCGGGCGGGTTTGGAACTATCTATGACTGGATGTGAAGCTTTGCTTGTAGCTTGTGTATGGCTGGTTTTGTGGCCTAACTATGGCCTGGTTGTGGACAGGCTTTGGACTGAATCTGGGACTGTTTTATGTCCTATTGGTGGCGTAATTGTGTGGTCGGTTATGGTTGGTGGCGTGGCTTAGTTCCAGCCTATTTATGGCTTGCCTTGAGGCCATTGTGTAGACTGTTTTGTGGGCATATCCATGCCACAGTTGGTCTTATGGATCAAGGTTGTCATTGCTTGAGTTTGAATGACATGCTTAGGGGTAATTGAATGTTGATATATGAGTGTTAATAGATATTGACATTAAGATGGGTTTTATTTGGAAATTATATGATTTTGATATGATTGTCCATAACACATGGTGAATTGTATGGTTTGAATTTTCCATGTAGCATTCATGATATATGTGACATGGTATAACATGCAATGGTGCATTACATTGCATATGCACGAGGACATCCAATCGAATGGGAGTGAGTGCATGATTATGATTAATCATCATACTTGGTGATTGATGGGTGGGTTCGGTACCGTTGGACGATGTCTAACAGAGTCACACGATTGCATAACATGGAAAAACATGTGGTGGGTAATAGCAAGAAGGGTTAGACATCCCCTTAGGTGAAAGGCCCGGACTGGTTCATACACTCCAACGGTGAAAGTCCAAAAAGTGTAGGAAGGTGCGGTGAGACCCTGGAAATCCGCTACCCATGAAACACACGGGTTTTGGTTATAAAAAATATCATTTGAAATGATGACATCCATAACAATTTCAGTTTATAAATAAACGACTTTTATTTCAAAGTGTTCATTGGATGCAATTCATCAATGACGGTTTATCACACATTGGCATTCACATTGTGTGGTGGGAGTCAGTGAGGACTTGGGGCCTGGTACATGATTAAGTCTCATCTCATTTCATGGCATGGCATGTAGAATTCTATAGTAGAAATTGCATGTTTTACTTGGAATGTGAATGTGAGTTTGTGGAACATGACCATTGCATGTGCACTAGGGTGGGGAGTAGCCTCTATAAGACGTTTTTCTATTGGGCGTGTGCCACATAGGAAAAAATTTGAGTGCAGGAAGCCGAGACAAGTTGAGACGGCTCGTCGAGACCTGGTGTGAAGAAAGTCAACATATGGCTTTTAATAACCTTTTTGTAAAATGTTTTTGAACAATCTAGTTTTAACTTGTAATTTTATTATGCACAAGAATTGTTATTAAACCCTTATAGGCCGTTTTAAATTATGACCTTGCATGTTTCAAATGAATATGGATAAATGGAACCGGAGTGGCCATCTGAAGATTTATTGCTCTCACGGGTTCCAGTAAATGAGACGTGGTAGTGTGGTATTGGGTTGGAGTATCACGAGGTTTCCTGAAGTTAACGGTTGAGTCAGCCTTGGGTTTTGGGGCATCAGACTGTTATAAGCTTAGGTATATGATTACCTAAGGCTTGATGAGCATGGGTTTAGACCATTGCATTCATTGTGCATTTCATGTTTTGTGCCCTAATATGCTACATGCTTTTGTGTTATGTGTTGTGTGGAATTACATACATGGTAAATTGTATATGGAAAAAAAAAATGGAACACTAGGGTTAGAAAACATAACCTTAAGGGTTTTGAAAAAGAACAAACAAGATAGTTCAGGATATTAAGAGGTCTATTAGTGGTTAGCACAAGCACTACTAATTAGACGATGAGAGAAATCTCAAAGTTTAAACTTGAGTACCATTCTTGGATACCATGTAATACTCTATTACTATCTGACAGATGTAGATGGCTAGTCAAGGAAGAGGACATCGAGGCGGTGGGTGGAGCAACAACCCACAACCACCAGCCTTTGACCATCAAGCCTTCATAGAGGCTATTAGTGCTGCGACTGCTACTATTGCACATGCGAGTGTTGTGGCTGCCACCACTGCATAGGCTAGTGCAACTAGGGGCTAGGGAGGGTCAAGTAACCTCTAGAGGTTCAAGGCACACCATCCTCGGACCTTTAGAGGAGAAGGGGGCCTGATAGTAGCTGATCATTGGTTCTACCAAGTCGAAAAGATTATGGAAGCTATAGAGATTACCTTCGATGCCAATAAGATAAAGCTAGCCACATTCTAGCTAGAGGGCGAATCCCAAGTGTGGTGGGATTGGGTCAAAGCCTCGAGGGACTTGGAGGCAATGACATGGGAAGAGTTTCGTGAGCTCTTCATGGGCAAGTTTTTCCCAGCATCTACTCGATATGCAAAAGCTTGGGAGTTTTTAGAAACTGAAACGAGGGACGATGACAGTGCTTGAATACGTGACTAAGTTTATTGAATTAGCTTGTTTTTCTGATGATTATATGGCCATCGACATGGTCGAAGTGCGAAAATTTGAGGATAGTCTAAAATTGTCCATTTCAAGCAAAATTGTGGGATTTCTCTTGCAAGACATGGACTTGATGGTCAGGACAACTATGGCCATTGAGAGAGAAGTGGATGACTCACGGAACATCTGGGATGCGGGTGTTAAGATAAGATAAGGGAGAGCCAACCTTCTTCTTCCTAGGTCGAGAAAGAAACGAAGGGTTACTCCTTAAAAAGTTTGAGACGAGGCGCGACTATTGGGGCGAGGCCGAGGTCGATCATCTAAGGTGGGGAGACATTTCAAGGCGCTGAGCAACCCGGTCACGGGGAACATGTTTCCCTTAGCCATCGACTGGACACATGAGTGAGGTTACTGCCCTCAAATGTGGTGTCTGCAGATTCCCCGGTCCGACCAGGTGAGCCCGGATCGAGACGAGTTCGGGGTGGGAGAACATATACTGGGTCCATTCACATATACAAAATTGTACTTATACATTTACAAAATCGGGAGCGCGAGGACATCTTGTAGTGAACTTCCCCTACTAGTGTCTTGGCCCCATTTGTAGCGGAAGATCGGACGATCTCCTCGTACCTGGATTAAAGCGGTGCTAAGCTTTACGCTTAGTGGGGAAACATATGACTTATACGAAACATGCACTTATCTTTGAATCATAATAAGCATAAAGCGAGGAACGGATATCAAATCTTCTAGGAATTCATATAACACATTTACATACATAATTATCCTTGTAACAAGCCTTATGATTTTCGGATATCTAGGTATACGGTACTGAACTTATGCTTATATGACTTATACTTTGCCCCACTCGGATCTTGCACTGTAAGCCAGACTTATTCTTATTCCAATCTCCCGTAGGACACATACTTATGCTTGTCGGGCGGTATATGTGAGACTCCCAGGACATACCTCTTCGGACTTATGATGCTGTTCGGACTTATAGTGGCCCCAGATCTCCCCGAAGGACATATACTTAAACCCTATCCAGTACGTACTTATCCACATACTCGTACTTATATCTCTCTCAAATCTCCGTGGGAGTTCCACCCAGAACTTATGCTTGTCACGGAGGTACCCATAGGTACAACAAAACATACTTATACTACGGGTTTACACTTGTTCGGTGCCATAGGTACTACGAGGAGATATGACGGAGCATTATGCGGTATTAACGGAACTTATTCTTATACGGAAGTACTCTTAAGTACTACAAAACTTATACTGGTACTTCGTATCTTATACTTGTACTACGAAGCATATCCTGGTCTTCTGAGAACTTGCTTGTATTCTGAGAACTTATACATGTATTTCAGATCTTATACTTGTCTTACTGAACTTATACATGTATTTCAGATTTTATACTTGTCTTACAGAGCATATACATGTATTTCAGATCTTATACTTGTCTTACAGAGCATATACTTGTCTTATGGATCTTATACTTGTGTTACAGAACTGATTCTTGTATTACGGATCTTATTCTTGTGCGAAGGTACCCGTAGGTACGATAAGTCAGACGGTCAGTCTCGTATCACCTCTGGTCATGTCGGACTTATGCGAGATACGGACATTAGTCCGTAGTAGTCTGAATCACATCAAGCATATACGAGGTTTATACGAGTGGAGACATATCCCAAAAACAAACGAGTTGTCGGTTTATATCAAAATCATCTTTGAGCTTATCTGATTTCTTATGCTTATAACGAGGCTTATGCTTATTCAAATCTCAGTAGGAGTTTCGGAGGCTTATTCATATAAAAAAGTACCGTAGGTACTACACAAATTCGTGCTCTGGAGTACCCGTAGGTCTTCTTGAACTATCTTATATTACGGAACATCTTTGTGCAACTATACGGAGTACCGTAGGTACTACAGGAGGGATTTTACTTGTACAAAAGTGCGAGTAGGTTACTCTGAGCAGTTCGGAGGTACCGTGGCATTGGATCTTTGCTTTTATTCTTTATTGAGTCTTATCATATAACTATTTGACTACCGGACCCGATCATCGCCAAATGAGTAGGACCTGACCTGATAAGTGCCG
Organism: Tetrastigma voinierianum; assembly: GCA_016808115.1. Taxonomy (NCBI): domain Eukaryota; kingdom Viridiplantae; phylum Streptophyta; class Magnoliopsida; order Vitales; family Vitaceae; genus Tetrastigma; species Tetrastigma voinierianum. The sequence continues at coordinate 117,763 of JAEQBH010006024.1, read as the reverse complement.
AAGGTCTGTCACAATCTTGAGGAATGCAGGTAGCGCCGATCGGGACGTGCGCCTGCGACAAGGTCTTGTGCACCGGCGGGGAGTCTTGAAACTGCGGGCGGGAGTGCCGTGGCACTAATCGGGAATCAGTGGCACTAATCGGGATGGGAAGTCTGCGACAAAGTGTCGTAGCACTAATCGGGACATCATCATTCGTTCTTTGGTCTAGGTGATCGTATGATCATATGTCTTCGAACTCATAATGTATCTTAATCACTACTGTGTTCATGACATATTGCTTTTAATGCTCATTCTCATGTTTCATAAGACATCACTTACATATTGCATTTCCCATACTTTTCTTGTTTCATGCTGTACATATGGCATTTCATACATATGCAGGTATGGTCTTATGTATTCACGCATAAATTCATGTATTCTTGTGCCTCTGTGAGTCTACTTTACTTAGAAATTGGAATCATTCCAATTGGATCGTCCAAACTAAAGTTATGGCATTTTCATGCCAAACTAGTCAATTTACCGATATCACACTCAGGACAGTTTGAAATACCCGTTTCCGGTGATATTTGACACGATTCTTTTACTCATGCAAAGCTAAGGTGCTAAAAAGGGTTCTCCTCAGCTGGAATCACCGTCGAAGCACCCGGAACTGAGATATGTCCTAAACAAGCGATTCCTGTTGTAGTAGCGGGTGAAATTGGCTTGAAACGTAGCCCTTTGAGTGAATTTTTAGGCGCGTAGAGTCGAAATTTGAAGGAATCTATTTCAGGATTTTTGGTTCTTCTTGAAGTCTATTTTAACTAGCAACTTGAATCACTCAAATCGGATCATAAATGAGCAAGTTATGGCTAAAATACAGACAGTCAAAATAAAAACAGAACACTACATGCACAATACGGCTCGACCTCTGCGAGGAGCAGGCCCCTCAGTACTTGAATGTAGGTTTTCTTCCATTTTCCATATGTTGATACCCAAATCAACTCACTACTCCATATACACATCAAAACCACTCCAAATTCTGTCTTGAAATGGTGGTTTAGAACTTCATATTCATCTTATAACCTCTATTTTCCTCAAATCATCTTTAATACATATGTTTCTTGAAAACCTTTCATGAATACTCTAAGCAACTCTAATATGGGTCATAACCCATGCAAATAACCGCAGATTTGTTGGGTTTATTCTAAACCTAACTCAATTACTTGAACCCAAACCATGAATCCAACCTCAGGAAAGGATTCCATACTCTTGATCCCATAAGAATTTATTCTAGGGTTAGGTTTCTTACAACCCACAACCCACAAACATGTATCTATACAAGAAATCCATGTGATCCATACAATTCCATGCAAAATCCATATGATCCATACTAGAATTCATACTCAAGGTTAGTTTCCATACCTTTTTGCTTGGCTTCTCTTCTTCTTCTCTTCCTCTTCATCTTCTTCTTCTTCTCCCCTTCTCTCTTCTATCTCTACGGTTTTTGTCTCTCAAAAATTGAGACCAAATTTGCTCTTATCCAGATTTTTGACTTAAGGCCATGTTTGGCCTAGACAAAAAAACCCATTTTAGCTTATTTCCCCATTTTGCTAATTTAGCCTTCTTTTTATTATTTTCAATCAACATATATATTAAACTTTGGCATCCCATCTTTTCTCAAATTCCATAATTGCATATAAACTTATTGATTTATGCCCTTTTTGTCCTCAAGTAGTAAATAACCACTTTACCCTTGTTTCTAATATAAATTTCCGGGTTTCTTGTTTTCCATGTTTCGCATTTAAATCACGAAACATTCAAGTGCTCTTACAAAATACCTAAACATGAAAGCTTGACCCCAGGGTATATTCCCGAGGATATTACAGTAGGGATCCTAAAGTTATGGGACACCCTATTCCCAATCATCAGTGGGATGTTCACATATTCGTTTTGTTCTCCTTACCCATGCATGGGCCGGGGCGAAGAGTATCGGTACGGGGGCCTTTACACAGACCTTTACCACTTCCTGATCAGGCGGGATGGACCGGGGCATGGGTCGGGGTCGAGACGGGGCTCACAAGCACGGACTTCAGGACCCGGGGCATGTCTGTGCTACATCACACCTCGGGATGCGCACGGTCGGTTAGTTGTCCCAGGGTACATTTCACTGCTCTTTCGGCTTATGAACCAGAGTACTATTTGATTCTAGTGCATCACATTCTTTTATTGCTAAATCATGTGTGGAAACTTTGGGCTTAGAGGTTAAAACCTTGGAAAAACTGTTGTATGTGCATTCTCCCCTAGGAACTAGGGTGAGTGTTAATCAGATATGTCGGGATTGTGAGTTAGAGATCTCAGGGATTCTGCTCACTGTGGAGCTTCAGGTCATGGACATGTCAGAGTTTGATGTCATCCTTAAGATGGATTGGTTGACGGGACACGGAGTCATCATTGATTGTGATTGTAGGAGGGTTATTGTCTACACACCGGATGATGTTTATGTGATGTTATAGGGGGATAAGCACAATGTTATACCCCAAGCCATGTATGATTCTAGATAGCATGGGGAGTTGATGGGTTGGCTAGCAAGCCTTACCTTGGAGAACGAGGCGAGATAGGAGTTGAGTCTACCTCGGGTGGTTTGTGAGTATGAGGACGTTTTTTCCGGATGAACTATCGAGATTACCTCTACATAGGAATGTAGACTTCACTATTGATTTGCAGCCTGGTACATCGCCTATTTCGATGACTCCGCATAAAATGGCACCTACTGAGTTACAGGAACTCAAGGTACAATTACATGAATTGTTAGACAGGGGTTTTATTAGATCGAGAACTTCACCTTGGGGTGCTCCAGTGTTGTTTTCCAAGAAGGAAGACAAGACCCTTCGGCTTTGCATAAACTATCAACAATTGAATAAGGTTACTATCAAGAATAGGTACCCTTTACCGAGGATTGATAATTTATTTTATCAACTGAGAGGGGCACGGGTTTACTCCAGGATGAATCTCCATCCCGGTTACCATCAGTTGAGGGTTAGGGAGGTAAATATCCCTAAGAGGGTATTTAGGACGTGGTATGGACATTTCGAGTTCATAGTGATGCCATTCAGATTGATGAATGCTCCAACGACATTCATGGATCTCATGCATAGGGTGTTCCAACCCTACTTAGATCAGTTTGTTGTGGTATTCGTTGACGACATCTTGATTTACTCCAAGTCAGAGGAGAAACATGAGGGTCACTTGAGGATTGTTATCCAGGCCTTGAGAGACCATCGGTTGTATGCCAAATTCAATGAGTGTGAATTTTGGATTACTAAGGTGAGATTCTTGGGGCATGTGGTGTCGACCTCGGGTGTATCCGTGGACCGGGAGAAGGTTGAGGCAGTTATAAGTTAGGAGAGACTGAAGTCATTCTTTGAGATACGCAATTTCTTGGGATTGTCGGGCTATTACGGGAGGTTCATTGAGGACTTCTCCCGATCAGCTGCACCTATGACGAGATTGACCCGGAATGAGGTTAAGTTTGAGCGGAATGACTTGTATGAGAGGGCATTCTAGGAATTGAAGAGGAGGCTTACTTCAGCTCCTATTCTGATAGTCCCGGAAAGGGGACAGAGGTAAACAGTGTATTGTGATGCCTTTAAGGACGGAATTGGATGTGTTTTGATGCAGTCCTGGAAGGTTGTAACTATGGTTCTGCGAGTTGAAAGAACCATGGCGGAGTTACATGATATGGAGTGCCATTGTCTTTGCCTTGAAGATTTGGCGCCACTATCTATACGGTGAGCAGTTCGAGGTGTTTTCAGACCACAAGAGTCTGAAGTACATTTTCATAAAGCGGTACCTCAACATAAGGCAACGCAGGTCGATGGAGTATTTGGAGGATTATGAGTTCACTTTACATTACCACCTCGGTAAGGCAAATGTGGTGGCTAATGCACTCAGCCAGAATGTTGGCTAGTGTAGCTTCTCGGGAGTGGCAAATGCTCGAGATTGTGGGATAATTTGGACTGCACTACAAGGGTCAGGCTCAAGATACTTTGGGGAGTCTAGTGGCTACGCCTTCCCTACTGAGTAGAGTGATCGAGTCCTAGGGACAGGACACAGAGATATTGTCCATCAAGGATCGGGTACAGGTAACAAAGGATGGGCCATTCACAAGGATGGTAATCTTTGGTATAGGGGAAGAGTTATGGTTCCCCAGTCGGCAGATCTGAGAAATGAGATCCTCAGGGAGTTCCATTGCTCTCGTTTTGTTGTGCATCTAGGTGGCACAAAGTTGTACTATGATCTTCGTCGCCAGTATTACTAGAGTGGGATGAAGAAACACATTGGAGATTATGTTCATCGATGTCTCACGTGTCAGCAGATAAAGGCTGAGCACCAAAGGCTAGTATGATTACTCCAGCCATTGGAGGTAGCTGAGTGGAAATAGGAACATGTCATGATAGACTTTGTGACCCACTTACCACGGACATCATGAGGGTATGACGCGGTATGGGTGGTGGACAAGCTTACTAAGTCAGCACACTTTTTGGTCGTGTGGATAACCTTCACTCTAGAGGAATTCGGCAGGTTGTATATGGGAGATTGTCCGGTTACATGGAGTACCAGTATCAATTGTATCGGATCGGGATCCCAGGTTTACAGCTCATTTTTGGAAGAGTTTCTAGAGAGCCATGGGGACCGCAGTTGAGTGGTGACACTTCTTTTCATCCTAAATGGGCGGTCGGTTGAGAGGACCATCAATATTTTAGAGGACATGCTTCGGGCATGCGTCCGGGATCTCAAAGGTAGTTGGGAAGAGCATTTACCCTTAGTGGAGTTCCCCTACAATAATAGTTTTTAGGCGAACATACAGATGGCACCCTATGAGGCACTAAATGGGAGGCCATATCGATCTCCAGTTTGTTGGACGGAGGTGGAAGAAAGATCCTCCATGAGTTCGGATTTGGCTATGGACACCTCTAAGAAGGTGGAATTGATACAAAAGCATCTTCTCACGACTTGGAGCCAGCAGAAGAGCTACGCCGATAGACGGCAGCGACCTCTAGAGTTTAAGGTGGATGATCATGTCTTCTTGAAGGTGATGCCTAAGAGATGAGTGGTCAAATTCGAAAAGCAAGGAAAACTATCGTCGAGGCATATTAGGCCCTTCGAGCCACTCAAGAAGGTATGTGCAATTGCTTATTGGTTAGCTCTATCGCCAAGCTTATCGAGTGTTCATGCGGCATTCCATGTCTCCATGCTGCACTTGCGTACCTCGGATCAGAGCTCATTTAGTGGATTGGAAGTAAGCTTATTGTGTCTGGTCTGGAGACCTTCAAGGAGGGACCAGTACGTATCATGGATAGCTAAGATCAGGTTTTACGATGCAAGACCATGAGGCTAGTGAAGGTGTTGTGGCAGCACCGAGGAGTGGAAGAGGCAACATGGGAACGCAAAGACATTATTCGTACCAACTATCCTTTCTTGTTTAAGAATGAAGGTATGTTTTATTAGTCTTTTGATATGAAAATGGCTATGCACATACATATGATAGTATGCGTATATGGTGAATTTTGGGACGAAATTCTTTTAAAGGGGGAAGAATGTAAAACCCAGGTAAAATTGAACTCTCAAATGACGAAACATACCGCACTGTAGGGTTTGTCTCATGAAACCTAGTTGCCTAGGCGAAATTCGTCAAATTCCGAAGATGGGGATTTTTTTTCGTTTTTCAAGGCAACGGGGGTCGGGTGACGTATGGCATGATGACACATGCCATGTGGCACATAGCATGGTGACACATGCATAATGATACATGCCATGTGACTCATGCCATGGTGACACTTGGCATGAGGGCCAAGTGTCATGGATAGAGATAAGTGAGTGGGTGACACATAGCATGATGAGAGCCATGTGTCAAGCCACAAAGAGGAAAGAAAGAAGAAAGATCTTCTTGGTCTTTGGTACAAAGAGAGGATAAGTGAGAGTGGGGGAGGGAATCGGTGGAGAAAAAAAGGGAGAGAGGAATGGGAGTGGAAGGAAGATGAAGCACTTTATAGTCTGTGGTGTTCCAGTTTGGAGTTCGTTGGGCCGAGAGTTAAAGTCTATCTACTCAATAAGGGCTACGCTCCAAGAGGTAGGAACTCTTCCTACTATGGCTTATTTCCACCCTAAGGGCTGTTTGGCCATGTTTTACGCCTGGGGATTTGTCCCAATAGAATTTTTATAGGGATGCCCTATGTTGACCACTCTTCTTCAGAATTTGGGATTGGTTTTGGTTGGTAACATAGGGAATTTAAGACTCGTGTTTTTCATAGAAGTTGTGGACCATCTGTAGACGATGTTAACACAGTGGACCTCTCTGGCCAAGTTATGGTCATTTCACAGGGTACGCCACCAGTAAGTACATTTATTTGTTTAATGTCCATATCTTAGGACTAGTTTTAGGTTGAAGCAAAATTTGGACTTGTGTTTTGCATGAGATTATACATGCGTGATAAATTCAGTGTTGTGACTCTTAGTCACCCAAATGGACTCTAAAACAGTTAGCCAGTTAATTTCCCAGGCCCATACAACTTAGGTACATTTATCTATTAAGGCAGATTTGGGGACTATTTGAGGACCGATTTCTGGCGAGTTCGGGACTATCACGTAGCTGGATATGGCTTTTTGTTTTGTAGCTGTGTATGGCTGGTTTTATTGGCCTAATTAGCTGGTTGGCGTGGAACTGATCATGAAGTAGAATTGGGACTATTTTATGTCTTGTTGCTGGCATAATTATGTGGCCGATTATGGATGGTGGCGTGGCCTCGTTCTAGCCTATTTATGGCTTGCCTTGAGGCCATGTGTTGACTGTTTTGTGGGCATATCCATGCCACAATTGGTCTTGTGGATCAAGGATGTCATTGCTTGAGTTTGAATAACATGCCCAGGAAGTAATTGAATGATATATAGGTGTTCTTCGATATTGACATTGAGATGGGTTTTATTTGATTATATGCTTTTTAGTCACAATGATACAATATGATAAATTGTAAGGTTTGAATTGTCCACGTAGCATTCATGATATATGTAGCATTATATAACATGCAATGGTGCATTACATTGCATATGCACAGGGACATCGCATTGAATGGGTGTGAATGCATGATTATGATCAATCACCATAGTTGGTGATTGATGGGTGGGCTCGATATCGTTGGACGATGTCCAGCAGTGGCTGGTGCATAACAAAAATAACGTGTGGTGGTGCAAGGGTTGGGCATCCCCTAGTGTGAAAATTTGGGCCCGGTTCATGCACTCCAACGGTGAAAGTCAAGTGTAGGAAGGCGTGCGATCTTACGGTGAACCCGAAAATTTGCGACCCATGAAACACACGGGTTTTGGTTATAAAAATCATTTGAAATGATGACATCCATAAAAGTTTTGGTTTATAAATAAACGACTTTTATTTCAAAGTGTTTGTCTAACACAATAAATACAGTGTTTATACTTGCTTTTAGCCTTTCTAGCTCGTATTTTGCCCTTAGTTTGTGTAGAACATGTGTTTTTGACTTTCTTTTCTGTTTTTATGTTCGTGAAGGTTGCTCAATGTTCCTCCTTTTCCTTGCAAAAGTGCCTTTGGTCTTAGAGGTTGTTATGTTTTGAAGAAAATGCATAGCATTTTCACTTCCAAAAGCGAGAAGTCGAATTTCGAAGCAATTCACCAAAGCCTACTCAAATCTTGTTCTTCCTCTCTCCTAAACCTAAGGAATGGTTCCCCAATGTGATTGAGGAATTTCAAAGTTTCAAGGATGATCACTCGAGGATTTATGCGCCAACGGGAGGTTCTATGCATCTAAGGAGTGGAATTATGCAAAAATTGAATATGAGTACCGATACTCAAAGTCCAGTACCGATACTCAAAGCTGTTAAAAGTGTAAAGGAAGATGAGTGCAGATCACTCAAGAAAATTTGTTAAAGTCATGGGAGGGTAGTGCGGTACTAGATATGTAGTGCCAATTACTCAAAAGTTGTTAAGACATTGATGTGATCTGGAATCTTGAAAAATGATGCAGGTCATGGTGCTCGAGATTCAACTTTAGGTGTATCCCAGAAGTTGTAAAATGTTGTTGAGACCGCACGGTCATCTTTTGCTCCCCCATTCGTATAGTTGTTTAGGAGGGGTTTTAAACCATAGTAATGAGTTGAACATACCTGGCTCTTACTTGGTTACTGCTTTAAACAGTTAGGTTTTTCTCTCATTTTCTTGGGTTTTTTGCAATTTCTATTTTGCACACCTTAGATCTTTGTTTGTTCTTGTAGTTAATCACTTGTAATACTTAGTCTAGTCTTTTAGTCTGTAGTTTCATCTCTAAACTTGTTCCATTTGGGTTTACATCAATCTATAGCATTTATTTCTCTTCTACTTGCATTTATGTTGGATGTTATTGCATTTATTAGTCATTTCCTAGCTTTAATGGGGTTACAACCTCGAATAGGATTGACGTGGAAACTCATCACCAACAAAATTGCTCAACATCTCCACGCCGTAGCTAATGGAAGTTGTATGATGTTAAATACTTACTACATTCTCTCTAAATGCTCAGTTTGGCATATTCTTGACAATGTGTGAATAAGAGAATCTTGGTACACATTGTGCTTGAACCTAAATGCATGCTGAGTGTTTGTATAAACTTTCTAAGTGAGCATATGACATCATTCTCCTATCCTTCTTTTTGTAATAAGCTTTTAAAATCATATCTTGCATCAAAGACCATTCCTCAATGGATCCTAGATAAAGTATAGTGAGAATGCTTGGCTACCTAGTTGTGGATAAGTGAAACCCTAGGGAATCCTATCCTTTCTCGTCTTTTCTTATGGATTAATTTTGACTCTTAAATCAATCGGTTACCAAATCAAACAATCAAACACCCACATGGATTTGCTTTGTTTGCATTCATTAGAATCAATGCCTAAGGATCCTCTTAGAACCCCACTCATCCCACATAATTATTATCTTTAGACGATTTTGAGTTCACGGCTTAGGAACATATTAATTTTTACAGAAGAGGATAAGCAATGTTCAATGGATGCAATTCATCAATGACGATTTATCACACATTGGCATTCGCATTGTATGGTGGGAGTCAGTGAGGACTCGGGGCATGGTACATGATTGAGTGTCATCTCATTCCATGGCATGACATGTAGGATTCCATAGTAAAAATTGCATGTTTTACTTGGAATGTGAATGTGAGTTTGTGGAACATGATCATTGCATGTGCACTTATGTGGGGAGTAGCCTTTGTAAGACATTTTTCTACTCGGTGTGGCTCACCCTATAAGGGAAAATATTTCAGGTGTGGAACAGAAATGGGTGAAACAGCTCATTAAATTTGCAATTGTGAAGAAAGCGACATGTAGCACCCAATAACATTTTAAATGTTTTAAGAACAATCTAGTTCTAACTTGTAATTTTAGTATGACGAGAATTGTAATTAAACCCTTATAGGTCGTTTTAAATTATGACCTTGCATGTTTCAAATGAATATGAATAAATGGAACCAGGAGTGGCCATCTAATTGTTAACTCTACAGGTTCTAGTAAATGGGACATGGTAGTGTGGTATCGGGTTACTTGATATCCACAAGTTTCCGTAGGTTGACAGTTGGCCAACAGACCCCTAGGTTTTGAGGCGTCACAGTTGCTAAGTCAGCATCAATCCATGCGTACCTTAAGTGCAATGCTCTTAAGTCTTCAAGAGATGTTTGGAGTCTAGATTAGATTAGCTAAATAAATGGTAATGAAGCAAATAATGAACTCTATAATGTCTGAAGGTACTCCAGTGAGAGATCATATGATAAAAATGATCGAACTCTTTAATGAACTGGGAGACCTAGGTTTTAATATTGACCGGGAAACACAAAAATAACATGGTCCTTGAGACATTGCCTCCTTCTTTCAATCATTTCAAGTTGAATTATTCTATGAATAAATTAGTATGGTCTTTGACTGAACTGATGCAGCGGCTTCAGATAGCTGAGATAATTTTAAAGGGTCAGCCAAATGTTAATTTCGTGTCAGGTGAATCCTCTAAGCCTCCTAATAGGAAGAAAAAGAATAAACCAAATCAATCAAGTGTTCATGCTAAACCCAAGATTGCTAAGAAAGTCAGGCCTTTTGATCCTAATAGGAAACCGAAAGGAACGTACTTCAAGTACAGACAAAAAGGACATTGGAAGAAGGACTACCCTAAGTTAAAAGGACAATAAGGTAACTTCTCTACTGCAGTCATTGAGTCTTGTTTTGTGATTGAGTCTTGTTTTGTGATTGATTTTACCAATTCTTGGTGGATAGATTCAGGAGCCATTGACCATATTTGTAACTCTTTATAGGGGTTCACGGTGACAAGAAGTCTCAATAAAGGAGATATGCGATTAAAGATGGCTTCCTCAACTTCCATCTCAGTCGTAATTGTAAGAGATCTTAGTCTTAGTTTTTCAAATAATTCAAACTTAGTTTTGCATTATTGTTTATTTGTGCCATACTCTAGAAAGAATTTAATTTATGTTTTTAAATTATGTAATGACAGTTATTCAGTTTCTTTTAATAAAACTTATGTTTCTATTATGAAAGAAAATGAAGTTGTTACATGTAGCACATTGATGAATAATCTATATCATATTGATTGTGTTGTGATTCAAGTTGATAATGTGGAAAAATCACTGAAAAGAAAAGAGCCTAGTATCAACCAAACTCAGTTATGGCACTTAAGGCTAGGTCACATAAATTTGAAAAGAATCGAAAGACTAATGAGTTGTGGGACATTAGTGATAGGTGCTTTTCATACATTCTTTTATACCATTAATCACCTATCAATCATATACTTTTATGGTGTTTTTAACAGCTATAATGTTTAATTTTATCATCCTATGGCCTGAGAGACATTTGAAGCAAAGAGTATAAGAGGGCAGATGAATTTTTGGAGTTGTGCGTTACGGGCGAAACATTTTGAAGCAAAGAGAGTATAAAGAGATAAGCATAAGTATGTGTCCTTTGAGAGATAAGCATAAGTATGTGTCCTATGGGAGTTAAGTATAAATAGGTGTCCTACGAGATCAAAATAATAAGAACAAATTACGCCATAAGTGTAAGTTAGAGGTAAGTATAAGATTATATAAAGTATAGGGTGCAGTCACGTATCTGAGAGATGAGACAAAGCATAAGTTGGTTACAAGGATAATTATGTATGTAAATACAGTATATGAATTCCACGAAAGACCTTGATGCTCATTGCTTGTTATATGTTTATTATGATTCGGTAAATGCATTATTGCCAGGTATAAGTTATAAGATATGTTCACTAAGGCGTAAAGCTTACCACGGGTTTTAATGCGTGTAGGTACGGGAGAAGACGATCCGGCTTCTACATACAACTAAGCCAGCACACTAGTAGGGGTTCATCACAGTATGTCCCGCGCTCTGATTTATAAATGTAAAAGTACAGTTTTTGTATATGTAAATAGGACTCAGTATATGTGTATAGATTTTGATGGACACCACTCCGGTGGTAGTTCTTTTATGTATGTAAATGATTTTTGTTATTACAAAAATTGTTTGTATACCCACAGGTACAAGTTCAGCTCTGAGAAAAAAAAATAGGTAAAGAGTCACTATATAGTCTCGCTCCCCGGAACTGGTTCGGATCCGCCATTCGGGTCGGACAGGGGATCGGGGTGTGACAGATAGTCACTCATAGTGATCTTGGATGGCTTCTTGCTCCAACTCATAGAATCTTGCTTTGACCAAACATAGGAACCATGATGACCCTAATTATAGGGCAATATACAACCTGAGGTAGCTTAAAAGGTGATTGATCATAGTTTTCCTTAGCCAAGGAGGCCCCACTTGAGTTTAGGGTGGACTTACAGTCATGATCAAGTCAAAGGGTAAGCTTGTAGCCTTAAGGTAAAATGGTAATTTCGATATTTTATAGTATAATGTCTTAAATTACTAGTATCGATTCATGGGGAGGCAATGTGAGTGATTAGTAGGTCTTGGTAACCTTCTACAATGATTTAGAATGAGAAGTTTTCTATTTTGGAGTACAGTTGGTCTACTATAGTGGTTTGATTTACCGATTATGGAATTATGTCTTATTAATTCCACGGAAGCCAAAATTGGAAAGTACCAAGGGTCCCCTGGCAAACCCATTTAGTAAGTAGCCAATGTTATGAGCAGTTTATGATCTATATGAACCTGCAAGTTTGCTTTAGGGCTAGTGGGAGAATGTTAAAACTAAGCCTAGATAAGCAAACTATAGTTTTAATTAAGTTAGTCCATTGAACTTCTAGGGGCTAATTATAAGCCCAAGTATGTAAGTGGATTCAATTACCCACTAAACCCTATTATAAATATAACATTATATTTAGGTTTAGGGAAACAGACTAATTTCAGAGGGAAAGAGAATTTCTCTGTGTCCCATATCTGAAAGAAAAAGGGCATTGGAGTGTTCTTGGAGCCCACACTATGTGATCAAGACCTGCAAATCGGTTATTGCATGGAAGATTCACGGATCAGTTCCATTCTGATTAGTATGTATTTTATATTTTGCTTTCATTGCATATGAAATCATAGATTTCTGGAGGGATGTCCTGAGATTCCAATGGGTACAACCACGAAAAGCAACTACTAATTACTTACAAGTTGCAATTGCAATAGCAGTAGCAGGTGATGAAACTAAAGATGATGAATCCGGCCCTTAGATTTTTTTTTTTTTTTTTTTTTTTAAGAATCGAGAGTGTTGGGGAAACTTGCACACACTTCGACTGACTAATCTCGGATAAACCTACAATGATATTAAAAGGACTCGAATTAATGATCATTGAAAGCTGATGCAGGAGCTTCTACAACAACTTTTGGAAATTTGATCTTGATTATGGAAATTAGGATTCAAGAGGTTATGAAACCTTAGAGGTATGATTTGGAGTCTTGTTGCTATTTTGGAGTCGCTTTATTTTAGAAATATTTGTTTTACTAGTTGCTTTATTTAATTTAGAAAGTTTGTTTTCCTAGTCAAATAGAAGATGCTATTTCTTTTTAAAAAGTTTGTTTTTAGGAGTTGCTTTATTTAAATTAGAAAGTCTTATTTACTAAGTCAAAGTATGAGTTGCTTTATTTGATTTAGAAAGTATGGGGCCTATATATACCCCCCCTAATTTAGTCTTTAAAAAGAAATTTAGTTTAATAATATTTTTCAGATTTCTCTTTTTAAGAATTCTCTCTTGTTCTCTTATCTCTTTGGTGGATTCCCTTTAGTGGCAACCCTTGGTGGATTCCTTGGGTGGCAAAGTACATCTCTTGTACTCTTATCTCTTAGGTGGATTCCTTTGAGTGGCTAGTTCATGACTTCTTATCCCTATGTGGATTCCTTGGGTGACAAAGTATCTATCCTCATACAACCTCAACTCATCCCATCATCTTTTTTTGTTTAACTCTCCATAACCCATTTTTCAACCTCAATCTAAAACTTTCCAAATCTAGTTCCATAATTCTAAAACTTTTTCAAATACTTTGTTTCACTCTAGAAACAATAAATATCATCATCCCTAACATTGGAGAAACCCAAATTCGTCCATAGCCTTAGCCTACCTTATAAAAACTAGAAAACCTAAAATTAACTCAAAACAAGGCTGTTTTGCATCAAAACAAACCCCGAACCTTTCCAAAACTAAAATTCTTCATTCTAAACCTTAATTCCATCATACCTTTTGGTTACCCATCAAAGTTCTACTCATAACTAATTCGCGTCAATTTTAGGTGTCTGGAATCAACAAAATTTATACCTATTTCCTCTTACTGTCATAGCATTGCTATTGCAGTATAGTGGCTCTAGGATCGTCCACATGGATGGGTTTTCTTCGTGTAAATGACTTGCAATTAAGTCCAAAATGGTGAATTTGGTTTGGATTTTTGGGTTTGATAAAAACAGGGGGGTTTTGATGGTGAAATTAAAAGTAAAATAAGTTAAAATGTAAAATATAACTCCTTGAAGTGTTAGGTCGTTGGGGTTGGATTCCTAGGGCAACTGAGGGTTTCCAGGGTCCTTTCCTCGTGTTGGGGAGGATGACCTATAGTCATCTCTCGAATCAAATCTTCATTTAGCTATAAAAACTGACCCTTATTAAATCTCTCTGAAAATGGCATTCACTTGCCATTAAAGCTCTCAATCATTGAAACACAAATCTCCTTGACTCGCCTTCCAATGGCTCATAAGTGATTACTATGACGTCGCTAGATGCAACAATAAGCATCCAATGAGCCCAAAAGTTTACCACGTAATGACCATTCAAAGTGACTCGAAGGGATCAAAACCTAAAGTAAAAGGGAAGAACAGTAATGGCAGTGAATACCTACGTGAAAAACATGGAAACCTCCAGTTGCCTTAGGATCGCTTTACCAGCGTAGCTTCCTCTTCCAAGGAGAAGAGGTTCCTAGCCACTCATCCTCGAGTTGTCATCCTCGGAAGTATTTAGCTAGTGAGAAAGTGGAAAGAATGAGAAGCGGGAAAATGCTAAAAGCTTCCGCTAAGCTATAATGATCCAAAAAAAGTCTTCGTTCTTACGATTCGCATTTGCACAAATTTTGTAACCACTGAAAATTTTGCAACCACACTTGAGTGCATTGCTTCATTTGTTGTTCTTCTTAACCTTTACTTGTTTTCTAATTTACGACTATGGATTGAACTTGGATTCTCCATGGTTAGTTGAATCCCTATCTATGGTATATATAATCTACAAAAACAACAAAACTTGCCACAAAATTTGATTAGTAGCCTTACTAGATCCTTAACATGCTAATTGGGTTAATTAGGGTGATTACTACACAAAGAGTGCTTAAAACATAGAGTGCTGATGGTATAAAACAACACTTTTTGGGTAGTAATCACTCCCCCCAACCGACACATTGCTAGTCCCTTAGCAATGAAAGAAGAAAGAAGCAATCGAGTACGAGATGGTATAAATATATCCCTAGTAAACAAAAAATTTTTCAAAAAGTAAGGAGGATAAAACCTGACCTTCTTAAGCCAAGAGTCATCAAAATCTGCTTGATATTTGTCTCAAGAAAGAGTAAGTGCTATGCAAATTCAAGTATCAAATAATCTCAACTCCTAGAGAACCAATCTGAAATCTTGCAAAACCTAAGTGTTAGCAGTTAGTTTTCAAGAAATAATCTATCAAATTGTCCTCTCACAACCACAAAACTCAAATGCAAGCCTAGCGGACTAACCAACCTCAATAAATCGGGACCCACTTTTTATTCATAACTCCTTTTTTTCTTTCTTTTTCTTTTTTTTTGTAGGAGTGCAATGTTGAGGGTATCAAACTCACAAGTGTCAGTAGCAGGGGTCCTGGAGTGACTCCCAACCAATTAAGGTTTAGGGCATCAAGTCATAAGGATCTTTCAACCACTAACTCTTCAAGTTTCACCCCGAACTCTTAATAAGTTAAAAACTCTAGCACCTACAATTTGCTAAACTCTGCCTATTCACCCATGTAACGAGCACAAAGTTGGTGACTTCCAATCAGTTAGTTTAGGGCATCGAGCTTTAAAGATTTTCGTCATATACCCCTCCGACCGTGCTCAGGCTTCAAGGCAAAGTTTCACAATTTTTCTTTTCTTTTCTTTTTCTTTTTCTTTTCTTTCTTTTTAGAAGACTCATTGGTCTTTTATTCAGGGGTCCTGACCTATTAAAGGTGGTCAAAGGAACTAGGCCGGACTTTTGCAGGGCTTAGGAGGCAAGGCAGTTTTTCAGCCTATAAATGAAATCTAATGTGCACAGTGTGTGGTTAGTTGATATTAGGAAGAAAAATGTTGAATACAATAAGAATTTCAACAGTTATCAACTAAGCCTTTCCATTTAACATCAACAATGTTGGAACAAAATTCGATTTCTCATCTTTGTAAGTTGGGCATTGCAAAAAAAAAAGCGAAAATAAGCGAAAGCATGAACTAGAAACAAAAACGAATTATATTATAAAAAAAAAAAACTAACTAGCAAGTCATTCAACTAAACAAAACAAACACTTAAACATAAGTAACTCTTCCTTCCCTTAACTCTCCCCAGGCAGATTCTACATTGTCCTCAATGTGGTTATGGAATAAAATTTAAGGGAGGAAGTGATACCTCCTAGAGAGAAATGTGGCCGGTTGCAGGAATGATGAACCACGAAACAAAGAAGAAGTAAAGAGGAAAATTAAGCCAAAATATTAATAGTGCAAAATATGATCATATTACAAATGGAAATCAAAAATATAAATATGCTTCCAAAGGCCTTATTCCTCCATTCGAGACTTGAATGAGTCAAGTTGGAAGAAGAAAAGAAATTTAAAGGGACCAATTGGAGTATTTTGAAAGTACGCCCTTATCGTAATCTCATAGAATAATTCTTTCAAGCTATTTAGGTCACAATCTACAGCTTTCCAACGATACCAAAATTACCTAAAACGGAGTTGGATGAAAAAGTTAGCAATGAAAATAGGGGTGCAAATTTCACTTGTTGAAATTCGCCTTTATGAAAAATTGAAATTTTTTTTCAAAGACAACAAAAAAATTGCATTTCAAGACAAAAAAAAAAAAAAATTGTTTTTTCAAGACATTTTTCTTTTAAATATAAATTTTTTTTTCAAAAATTCGCCGGTCAGTAAAAATCTGGCGAATTGCAACTTATGCGAAAAATTCCTACGAAAATTTTGCTCACTAACGAATTTTACCCTGAGGAAACTTCTACCAAATTTCAGGGGTTGCGAGGAATTTGCAATTGCGAAATTTCGTATCCCTTCTTGAGGCCTACAGGTTTGCTGGACCTCATCCCTCTTTAATGAAATTAACAAACACACAAAATAAGCCGAGAAAATTTTAAAAATGCGGGGAAAAAGAAAAAATGAGCTAAAAACAAAGATTAAATTAAAATTAGAAAACCTAAAGAAAAAATTAAATAAATAAAAAAATAAAATAAAACCAAAAAATCAAAACAAAAAGTGGAAGTGAGTCCCCGAGCCGATTCTTAAACCTTTGGAGGCTACTATAGCTGGTGGAGAGTACAGTGTAATTGTTGAGGTCGAAGTGTAAATGCGAACTAAGATGGTTTGGTATAGGAACCATCAGATGTGCCATGCGGTATAAACCGCGCGATGTCGTGTGTAATTATGGCGGTTTGAACATAGGCCACTAACTTCCTAAAGTTTTGAGGCCGGTGTAGATGGGATAGCCCATGCAGTGGAGTGTTTTAGGTGTCGAGATGTCTTTGCGGTGTAGGCGGGATGCACTAGGTCGGGAGAGGAGTCTTCTTGGCGAGTGGGTTCTTGGTGGCCTAAGTTGGAAATGGTTTAGAATGGCTTTGGGGCTCTTCCCGCCTCAGTAGCCCGATGGGGAGATTGTTTCGTCCACTGTTTGTGCTTCTCACTTTGTGGTGTCAATGGGCACTCTGCTCGGATTCTCTTTCTCTAGATGAACATGCTGCTGATTGGTGAGCCTTGATGGAGTCTTTAACGGGATGTCGATTTTTCGATCAAGGTCACTTTGAAGCCCGTCATTTTGGTTGAGAGGAAGCTCTGTAGTATCAATTCTTTTATTTGTTTGGACATTCCACGACTTTTTCTACTCCTACATAAAGTACCCACAATTTGTATAAGTTCAGTGACCTTGCTCAATTGAAGTTAACTATGGTGGTTGTGGTGGGCTGAAGTTGAAGCATGATATGGAGGAGCGGGAGGTGCCTTGTGGAGATCTTGGTTCCCATGAAATTTCGGTGGTTCTGACTAGGGTTTATGAAATCTTGTCACATATGGTGCATTAGTTGGAGGCACAATCTGATGGGTGCACTCACGTGGAGAAGTGCATGTAATCCCTCATGGACCCTATATGCATTAGGTTTCTCCATTTGGGTACTGGCTTGTATTTGCTCTCCCTACAGATATTCATTGGGTTCAAACTAACATTCCATTCAACATTGGGCTCCTATAGAATATTGACTTTGATCAACCAACCTTATGGATTTCTAATCCATTGGAACATGCACTCCTGCAGTAAGAACAGGGCAAACACAAGACAACAAAGAACAACCTACCTAAAGGTTTTAGTTTTTTTTTTTTTTTTAAACAAATTAACAATGAAACGAAACAAAAAAAAATGACAGTAAAATACTAAAAAGAATTATAAAAGAAAATTTACTAGAACTTGTGATAAGGATCACAAGTGTTTGAACATGTTATCTGTACATTGACACCATCCCAGCAACAGCGCCATTTCATTCACGTAATTTTAAGGTGTAGAGATCAACAAAATTTATACCTATTTCCTCTTACTGCCGTAGCATTGCTACTACAGTATAGTCTCTCTAGGATCATCCACAAGGATGGATTTTCTTCGTGTAAATGACTTGCAATTAAGTCCAAAATGGTGAATTCGGTTTGGATTTTTTGGTTTGATAAAAACAGGGGGGTTTTGATGGTGAAACTAAAAGTAAAATAAGTAAAAATGTAAAATATAACTCCTTGAAGTGTTAGCTCATTGGGAGTTTGGATTCTAGAGACAGGCGAGGGTTTCAGGTCCTTTCCTCATGTTGGGGGAGGATTGACCTATAGTCATCTCGAACGGATCTTCATTTAGCTATAAAAACTTACCCTTATTAAATCTCTCGCTGGCATTCGCGGCCATTAAAAACAAATCAACTGAAACCTGAAATCTCACTTGACTCACCCTCCAATGGCTCATAAGTGATAACTAACGAATATCATTGGATCTAGCAATAAGCATCCAATAAGCCCAAAACCTTACCACGTAATGACCATTCAAGGTGACTCGAAGGGATCAAAACCTAAAGTAAAGGGAGGCGGTAATGGCGGTGATCTGCATAGAAAACACCGACCTCCGGTTGCTTAGGATCCTTGACCCAGCGTGACCTTCCTCTTGAGGAAAAAGAGGTTCTAACCCGCATCCCCTCGAGTTGTCGTCCTCCTTATGACTATTTGGCTAATTAGAAAGTGGAAAGAAAATGAGAAAATGAGAAAACGGGAAAAATGCTGAAAGCTTCCGCCCCTAAGATTACAAATGTGAATCGACAAAGGTCTTTGTTCTTTACGGTGATGCACAGGACATATATTGTCCAAAATAAACTGAAATTACAAAAGGTATGAAAGAGTCCACTATTACATTAGGGACAATTTAGTCAAACAAAAGTTGTGTAAAAGTCAAACAGTCGAAAAGTAAGAGCAAATTCACGAGACTCTGGTCGCTGACCACTGCGGAAATTCCATAGCCCTTGCGAAATTGCTAAGGTGCACTGCTTCATTCTGCTGCTGTTGTTCTTCTTCCTGTTTCTGTTTTGCAGCTAAGAGTTGAACTTGGATTCTCCATGGTTGAGCTAAATCCCTATCTATGGTATAAATAGCCTGCAAAAACAACAAAACTTGCCACAAAATTTGATTAGTAGCCTTGCTAGGTCCTTAACATGCCAATTGGGTTAATTAGGGCGATTACTACACAAGAAGTTCTTAAAACATAGAGTGCTAATGGTATAAAACAGCACTTTTTGGGTAGTAATCAATAACCCCTACTTACCTAAACCCCTTAAATCATCTATCACGGTCCCGTCCTCACATCAAATTGGTATCAAAACTTATGGTTTGGTTGTTGATCAAAAGCTAAAAAGCTTGCTTAGTGCTAGAGACAAGCGTTCTAGTCATGGTTTGAGTTGTTCACTAGCCATGGAGGAAAAACGTATTGATGATCTTGAGATTCTTGCTCACCATCTACAAAATGGTTTGGGGCATTATGAAGATCATATGTTTGTGGAGAACTTCTTGGAAGATATAGGTGAATACAAGATCAAGGAGGAAAAATATGATTTTGATGAAGAGACTTTGCAGCCTAGTCAACTTCAAGGTTTCTTGGAGGGTAAGAAAGCTACAGGTATGTATGCACAAGACACTGATTATCATAGGAGGTATGATGGCTATTATCGGAATGATGATTACTATGAGAGGTATGGTAACTATGATGATGGGTTAAGATTCAATCCAAAACTTAACGTTTCAGAATTTGATGGAATAATGGATGCTAATGAATTTTTGGATTGGCTTAATATGGTGGAGCATGTCTTTAGGTATTATGACTCCTTTGAGCACAAAGAGGTGAAGCTGGTAGCTATCAAGATGCGTAAGAATGCTTCCATTTGGTGGGAAAACTTGAAAAGACAACATGAAAGAGATGGTAAAGAAGATTCAAACTTGGGAAAATATGAAAAAAGAACTAAAAATGAAGTACCTTCCCCTTAACTATCGCCAAGACATCTACCTTAAAATTCAGAATTTTAAGCAGCAAGATTTAAGTGTGGAGGAGTATTCAACTGAGTTTGAAAACTTGATAATCAATGGAGACTTGTAAAAGTCCGAGAAACAAGTCATAGCCCGCTACCTTGTTGGTTTGAGGTTCGATATTGTTAGAGTTATTTTTATGTAGCCAAATAACACTCTTAAAGACGTGATTAAACTTGCTTTGAAGGTTGAGGCTCTAAACAAGTGTAGAAGTTCTATTATAACTAGAATGTGTGTACAAAAAAGGAGGGTTTGCAGGGTTCGACTTCTAAGAATCCTAGTGATGCTAAAATTACCCCAAAACCTTAAGTAAATAGTGAAATACATAAACCACATCAAGAATCAACTCCAAAGAGGTGTTTTAAGTGCCAAGGATTGGGGCATATTGATTTCGAATGTCCTAACAAAACAAGTGATTGCCCTAATTGAGGAAGATAAGGCCAAGGAATGAGATGTTGAAGTAGTCAAATCTAACCACGTCGAAAGATGAAGATTCCTACTATCAAAATTGGAGTTGGATGTTGAAGAAGTAGTCAATTCTAACCATGTCCAAGAAGATGAGAAGAGTTCACTATTGTCAAAATCTGATTTGGAAATTAAAGATGGTTCAGATGTGATGGCTTTGGTTGTTGTTGAAGAAATAGAAAGTGGGAAGGAAATCCCACAAGAAGTGAAGCCGATTCTAGAGGAAGTTATGGATATCTTGAGTAGAAAACATGTTTTGATGACTTCATGCAAGTTAAGGTAGTTGGACTCGAGATTGTTTAGGATCCTAAAGTTAGAGTCAAAGGAATCAAGAAGCTACATGAGGGCTTGAAGACTGAGAAATAATACAAGAAGTGTGTGGAACAAACAAATAAGCACAGAAAAGCTACTTGCGTTTGAAGTAGAAGACTTGGTTTAGGTTCATCTTAACAAGGATAGATTTTTGGCTTGGAAATTTGGAAGGCTCAAGTCATGGTGTTGGAGAAGTACTCTAAAGGCAATCACCTTTAGCACTTATTGTACGTCTTATGTTGTTATATCAGGCATCTATATTATATTGATGTTCATTTATTAAATGAATTGATAGCGTTCTTAAATCAATTAATGAAGTTCATGAAACATAACATAGCATGAAGGATATCATGATGAGATTGTGATGGTAAGATTCCTATCATGTGCAATTATGTTGGTGTCTAAATTATCCCTAGTCATAGGATCGACGAGACTGGACATTGTTGATCTGGATAGACTAGCGCATGTCATACTCATTGATTGGATCAAGCAGTAGATCATATAAACTGTGATCATGAGTTGATTAGAGTTGACATGTGGATGCTTGCTAAAAGTAGCTAAGTACATCGGAGACCTGCTATCAGACAACCATATGGATTATCTATTATATGTAGATGATTGTCTCATCAAAGCAATGGTGTAAGTATCCTTAGACTTGAGGTACTCAAGGATATCTTGGATGCTAATTCTTTACTTTGATTTCATCCTTGTTACCTTCTCGAGGTCGATCATAAGGTGATCATCGAGTGCGGTTTAGCAGGTGTTCGAAGGTAATTGAGTAGCCAACAAATGATTCACCTCCATTAAAAGGAAGTATACGCATGGTGCTTATGCGGATCGTCTCCAAATCTCTAGCTAGTAGAAATGTTATGAAGAATGTCTTCCTGTCCATGACTGATGAGTAATGAGTCCGGGGACAAGATCTAATATCACTTGGGTTGGAGATATGGCGTTGCCAGACTAGTGGGAGCTACACTTTGTCTATGCTCGCAAGGTGGGGTATAAATTGGTGAAAGACGAGGTGCGCGATAATTATGCATGGAAGGGTTACTTGATCAAACCAACGACTCTCCGATCAATTAGGGGCCATGATATGTTCCTAGAAGCCGCTCATGACTTGCTTGATTCAATAGTTTAATTAAGTGGCCAACATAATTGGGAACCTAATGGGTCACACACTTAGAAGAGTGTGAGGCTGATATAAAACGGATTTGGATGTGATCCAAATATGAGGGAGATCAATCTCAAGAATGAAATGTCACGGGATTAGTGGAATCCTGAGATCAAAAGCCCTCACTAAGAGATGAGGTAAGCTTGGGCTTATTCATGGGGGCTTGTTCATGGGCTTAAGGCCCATGAGGGAACACGTCATAACATATAAGGATGTGTGTAGCCTATCATCTCTTAAAGAGAGAGGCATTTTGGACATTTCAAGGCAAGGGTTTTCCTATAAATAGGACCTTATGGAGAAACCCTAACCCTAGAAGTCTTTAGCCCACTTTTCTCAAGAAATAGTGTTCTCAAGTTTTAGAGAGAGTGTGTTCTTCAAGAATAGTCCCTCTTTGTGAGATTTGAGCCTCAAATCCTCGGGTTCTCAGCTTCCCTCTTTGGATCTAGACTTGGCTTGCACCGGGGCCTCATCCAAGGCCGTTGCCTTAGAGGTTATCGGCTCCACTCTTCGTGTGGATATTGTTAGATGTAAACCAAGGATGTGGTTTACTTCGGTTGCTGTTGCATCACCCTTCGGGATTGGTTTACATCGATGTGAGGTATAAATCTCGCACCCCATCTTGTTTTAAACCAACTTTGATGCCTCAAGGGATCCTTGGGAGGGATTTTCTTGAAGTTTTTTTTTTTTTTTTGTTTCAGTTGCTTTTATATGAGATTCCATCTTCATTTGCTTTGTATAGAGATACCATCTTCCAAAACCCAACAATGGTATCAAAGCACACTTGTGTGCATCAAAATCAGTTCTCAAGTTGTTTGTTTT
Organism: Tetrastigma voinierianum; assembly: GCA_016808115.1. NCBI lineage: Eukaryota > Viridiplantae > Streptophyta > Magnoliopsida > Vitales > Vitaceae > Tetrastigma > Tetrastigma voinierianum. The sequence goes on along the minus strand of JAEQBH010006024.1, from coordinate 94,665 downwards.
GAGATTTTATTCTGCAGTTTCCAAAACGAAATGAGACTTGTGGCTTGTAAATCCTTCATCTTGTGTTTGTCATGTAATTGGATCATAAAATGATCTATGATGGTACAGTGAAAAATGATTTTTTGATGAGATTCAGTTAAAACATAATGGTTCTTCGAAGAGCAGAAACTAGAAGACAAACCAGTTTTCTACGCAACGACGTGAAATGTTTCACGCTGAAGCTTAGATTCTTTTAAAATCTATCACGCTAAAGCGAGATGAACATCATGCTTTATGCTAAAGTGTGATGGACATCACACTACAGCGTAATGAACATCACGCTATGGTGTGATGGAGATCACACCATAGCGTGATGTCTTTCACGCTGTGGCTTGAACTCTCCTTGGAGGATGCAGTAAGCCTAATAAGCTATTTTGTCTTGAAATTTCTTATGTGTTCTTGCATTATTTTAAGTTATAATGGATATTATGACCGAGAAAATATATGTAAGATGAGATTGAATAGTGCAATCTTAAATTTCTGTATACATGTACTTCGACATACATGTTGAAAGTACCTTCAAGACATTTTGGACAAAATGTATTCCTCAAGGGAGTCAAGATTCAAGTGTTGAATCAGTTTTGGATTCAAGTGTTGAAGCATATTAGTTCAAGTGTTGAACAAGGATTATAGTTCAAGTGTTGAACAATGAGTTTTGAATCATTTGAAGGTTCAAGAGTTGGAATCAAATTTAGTTCAAATGTTGAACAAAGGACTTTAGTTCAAGTGTTGAACTAATAAGGTTTTTGAATCAGTATAAGATTAAAGAGTTGAATCAATTTATAGTTCAAGTGTTGAACAAATGAATTTTCAGTTCAAGCGTTAAACAATTAGGTTTTGGGTTCAAGTGTTGAAACCATTTGATGTGCTAAATGAACCATGGAATACCAAAATCTTTAACTTTCAATTTATGCAATAGAGAATGAATGTTTAAGGGTGTATGTTGGCATGATGGATGATTATGGACAATGCCCAATGGTGATTGAGCATATTACATTTGATTATTAATTCTTTTGGGTAAATATGGTCTGCATGTCCCTACCTCTCTCTATTTTCTCGATGTATTTCTCTTTTCATCTAAATCCCCCTCAAATGTAACTTGAGGTTCTTATTTTGAATGAATGTGATTAGATTACATAGGATTAAGATTAGTTGGTGGAATCTGAGAGAAAAGGAGCACGAAGACGAAGAAGACCTTGAAATGTAAATTTGATTTATTTTCATAGGTTGTAGCAATAATCATTTTCCTCCACATTTGACCTAGTCAATTCCATTTTGGCTCATGGAATTGATTTTAGAATGTCCATAATCATGTCATACAGTTAGAGTAACTATCTTTATATTTTCATGAGATGAATGGATAAAGCATGCTAATGAAATGATGAGACTAATCTAAAGAAACCCATCAATAAAATATATTAAGGCTAATGTCATCTACTAATATGGTGTGAACTGGGGTTCTTCTGGAGTTGTGGTTGTTGGGTAAACCCAAGCCCTCTCCACAAGGATATGTTCTATCAATGGAAATGAGTTTTCCTAATTAGTGGGTTAGTCTGAACTAGACTCGTTAGCTTGTTGGGAAAACCCAAGGTTAATGTTCGATAGAGACGCACGCAGTTGGGCAAGTGTACGTGACATGTACACACATCAAGAGTTGATCACCCAATGATGGTGCATACATCAACAGTTGATAGCACTGGATTCAATAGTTGCATGGAATTGTTGGTAAGAAAAGGATACCTATCGTTTGACCCAAGGTGGCTTGTTAGGTAAACCCAAGGTCATTCTTGGTGATATTGGATATCGACCCACTAGGAAAACTTCCATATAGATTCTCTCGGATCAATAGTAAGGGCTATTGACCTGTAATAAAATAATGGGAGCTATAATGGGTAATTATCAAGCCGTAATAATCATGCATTTTTTAGTACAATCCAACATGATTTCTTTTACATATAAGTTGTTAGAATCACACCATGTAGACAACAGTGAACTTGCGATCAATATTGGATGCCAATAAGTTGATTGGTGCCAACTTCATGGACTGGCTAAGGAACTTGAGAATTGTTCTCAGGACAGAAAGAATAGCCTATGTCCTTAATGGCCCACTCCTAGAATCCCCTATTGTTGATGCATATGATGAAGATCACCTTACATATCGAAGCACCCAGATTACAATGTGGCGTCACATGTATCATGCTAGATCTATGCGGAGCTTCAAAAGAAACAACATGAGGCTATGGCAACTCATGCAGTCGTCCATCAAAGAGGTTGTTTCATCAATAGGCGAGATCCGAAGGTTCCGAGGTATCTAAGCGCTCTTTCATAAAGATGCAAGAGGGGACATCTACAGTATATCTGAGCCCGAAGATTGAATCTATATATATTGTAAGGTTGAATTAGTTAGGTTTTGGTATGGATAATGAATTGAGTATAGACTTGATTTTGGCTGGTTTATGTAGCGACCCCCGAGCCCGACCCAACACGGTTGGCGGATCCGAACCGAAACCTCGGGGACGCCCGGCCGAACCCTTTTATCAAACACTTTTATCAAATACGTTTTATTAATATAAGCATTTCTGTTCTCAAATCGCTGCTGGCAGAATTTCAATTTAAGTGACCCATAAACATTTACATTTTCAATGCAATTCCTTTACAAAATGTGCATTTAACCAAAAATGGCATTTTATGCCGTTTACAACATAATATCCAAAATAGTATTTAGATATAGGTACAAAAATAATTTTGGAGTTGAACTCCTTTTATTTACAAAATGGTGTCATGCTAAAATGGTGAGGATGCATGTGACGGAGCATACTCCGTGAACTTTTTGGATGACTCTGAGCTTCTCGACCTTGGGTCCGCTTTCAAACACTGTCTATCACTCGGTACCTGTGCATTGATTAAAAACAATACGCTAAGCATTTTCATGCTTAATGGTTCTACTCGATTCTCTATTCCATTTAGGTTGTCTGAATCATGCATTTATCAAAACAATGCCATTATACAATGTCTATGTGTAATGTAAAAGATACTTATATACAAATACCCTTTTCAAATCATTTTTCGCTTTTCGGTTTGTGATTTCACATAAGGCTATAGAGTCAACATTCACGACAGATTCAGTTGGTGAATCCTATCCTGTTTGTCATTCAATAGCAGTAGCGTTTCATTCGATGTCTGATCTCATATGACTATAGAAGTCAACATTCACGATAGATTCAGATGGTGAATCCTGTCCTATTTGTCATTCAATAGCAATATGATTTCACATTTAACAAGTACAGTTACCTTCATGATGAATTCAATTGGTGAATCCCGTCATGTTGGTTATTCAATAATGCATTTCAAATCAATTTACTTTCATACAGTAAATTCACTTATAGTTCAAATACACGCACACATGCAGATATTTGACAAACATTTCGAATACTAATAATTCAAATTGATATATATATATATATATATATATATATATATATATCTACTATACATTTCACAAATAAGGCCTTGAAATGAGGTGAGTCACAAAGACAGAAGAGAACAAGAACAAAGAACAAATGAAAACAAACCCAAATTATGAGTCTTTGTAGTACATTCACGATGCAGTCCCTAGGTCGATTTATTAGATCCTCACCCCATACCTAGTCAAATACAAATTCTCACTCTTGGAGGAAGGATAGTTAACAAATAATCGTCTTACTTGAACTGCTCCAGCTTAGCACCAGTGGTATAGTAGATTTTTTTCACTTAGTTTCATTCTTATTTGTACCCTTTGTAGTCATTTAGTAGGGTCCCTAAATAATCTGATTAATACGAATACGGGACTTAAGGTTCATAACATGGAAAAACTAAGGTTGCGGGAAGCATCGGTGCGATACTTGGAATGGGGTACGGTACCTGTTCCCTGCACCAATAGATACTAGGTACCACTTTGAGGTGGTATTTTCATCACCCTTCTCCTGCATAGTGATCTGATACCACTCTTTGACATCGATACCGCTAACGAGGTTTTTCAAAATGTGGATTTGGCATTTTCACCCATTTTCTTTAATCAAACTTATCGATTCATCCCATATCAAAAATCCACCATGGAATCCACTTTCGAAATAACTCATTGAAAGTAGTTTAAATCAATGAAAACCTCTTCTCTTAAGTTGAGCTTTTCCCCCAATCAAAATCATAAAGATGAAGTTGGGTTTGTTTTCTTACCTTGAATCTCTTCGAATCTTCCCTTCCATGTTACTTGGTCTCTTAGAAGCAAGAAATGGGAAACAATCCCACCAAAATCACTCCTTCTAACAAACCCTAGCTTTCTCTCCCTTTTCTCCTCTCTTCTCTCCCAAAAACGTGATTTGCTCAAATGAGCACTCTTAGACCACTTTTGGTCTTTAAATCCCCTTTGGCCATGTTTGGTACGCAGAATTAAGCAGGATTAATTTTTACTCGGACTGGGACTAATCTGGTCGGACTAGGACTGGGACAAATTTAATATTGTCTTGTGTTTGGTACAGTCTAGACAAAATTATGGACTTTTTATCCTACGTTTGGTACATACCGGACTAAGGTGGTGTTTGTTTTTTTTACTTAATGCTGAATAGAATTTTTTGAGCTTAATACTGAATAGTACTTAATAGCATTAAGTATTAAGTTGTTTGTTTTTAACATTAGGTAGTGAGTAGGGATGGCGGCCAGGCGGATTCTTTTGATTCCGTCCGACCTCATTCTTAATGGCACGGGTTTAATTTAATTTTAATCGGGTTTTAATAGGTTTGAGTTTATTTTCTCCAAATCAAATGCAGTTCAGGTATTGTTCTCTACGTAAACAGAAAAGTGAGAATTTTCAAAAAATGACGAAAATGTTAATAAAAATAATAAATTGTCATGGGGTTGAGAGAAGCTTTGAAATTCTCTAGATCTCGGATGATAAACTGACTGTGTCGTTAAATTCGTCTCGCGAAATCTAGTGACCCCGAAGAAAGTTTCGTCGAATTATGAAGCAAGCGAAATTTTCCAGATTTTCTGCGGGTGATAAGTTGTCATTGACTCAGGGGGCGAGAGATTTTCTGAAAATCTCGAAAAGTTAGAAATTATTTGGGCTAAGTTCATTTAAATAAAATTGAATTGAAAGAAATAAATTGTTTGGATTAGAAAGCAGGCAGAATGAAGCGATATGAATCATGTATCAGAAATAATAATAATAAGCCCATACAGATTATATTTTAAAATAATTTTTATTATTTTATTTTTATACTTTAATATAAATAATTATTATTATTATAATGTTTTTAATAAATAATTTATAAAAATTCTAATATATTTTTGGGATAATATATATTCTAATTTTATATATTAAATTTATATTTTATAATATATTATATCATATGTAATATATTAAGCTATTTATTTCATGTATTTATTATTAGTTATTTGATAATATATTAGTTAATAAATTTTTAGTTACATTAATTATTTTTGTAAAAACTACTATAAAATATTTTGTCCCAGTTTGTCCAGGAATGAGACCCACTAATTTGGGGGTTAAAAGCGAGAGACAAAAAATAACTACTTCATAATTTTGTGCACTGGTTTAGTTAGTCCCAGCATCTACTGCTTGTTTTGCACTTCACTAATTTTGTCCAAAAATTAGTCTAATCCCCCTCTGTCCCGCTTACCAAACACGGCCTTTAAGTGTAAGGCCTTGTTTGGCCTACACACCCATTTCTCATTTCTCATTTTCTCCTTTTTGGTCTTAAGTTACTTATTCTTCATAAGGCCTTGTTTGAACATAAAAATGCATTCTTTGACTTAGTTTCTCTCTAATTGCTATATATTATAAATCTCTCAAATTGCACTTCAATTTCGGTATTCTGAGCTTAGGCATATAAAACATTTCTGATTAACCACTTAGGGTCCTTATTTTTCAAATTTCAAATTTGCCCTTTACACTTGGGTAAATTTCCGGATCCAATCAATTCTCATTTAGCATATAATATTTGCATTTGGCTCTTAGCCATATTATCATTTATTCAATATTCATTTAACAATTCAAGGACAATACCGAAGTTGACTCAATTTATACCCGGAATATATAATAATTTCTGACCCATAAAATTCTAGGGTATTTTGAGGCGTTATAATACGGAAATAGTTTTCATAGTTTGTGCTCAACTATAGGATGAGCGATAAAGAACACTCCATACATGAGTTGATCGGCTTGCTTAAAACAGACCCACCTTGAAGAAGGAAAGTAAAACTATGATGCTTATGGATTCTTTTTGGTTCTAGAAGAATTATAGAACAAGAAGAAGGAAAAATCATAAGCAAAAGGAAGGGCGGCCAAAATAAGGCCAAGAGACTTATAAGGGTACTTGCTTCCATTGTGGCAAAAAAGGCCATTGGAAGGGAAATTGCAAGGCCTACATGGAGTCGAAGAAGAAAGTGGCATATGATGCACCATCATCTTCAAGTATTTATGTCATTGAGGTTAGTAATGTTTCTCATAACAACCTTTGGGTATTAGATATCAGTTGTGGCTCACACATATGCAATGGTATGCAGGGCCTAAGGAACAGTAGGAAGCTCGCAAAAGAAGAGTTCGACCTTCGAGTCAACAATGGTGCAAGAGTTGCAGTTGTTGCTATTGGGACTTATGTTTTGAGCCTCCAGAGTAGACTTTGTTTAAATTTGGACAACTTCTTTTATGTGTCAGCTTTGATAAAGAACATTATTTCTATTTCATGTTTGAACAAGAAAGGGTTTCATTTAAATTTTTGTGACAATGTGATCGGGATGAATCATGTGTGCATTTCAGTTGAATTCTCGATGTTCTTTATAGCTAAATGCATGATTCACAGTCTTTTTCATTAATATCATGCTAATCCCTCATATTATATTGTTCTATAGGGCATATGGCGTGTTTGGAATCAAAGAGCGAGCTAAAAAGGCAGGAAAAACACATAACATAAGCGAGAAATGACAAAGGTGGACAGCGAGAAGTGCTATTAGTTACGTATGGTGAAACGCCCGCTGCTACAAAGACCTTGTGATGAACTAGTAGATCAAGTTTGAAGGGCCTTGTGAGCAACGAGAAGCAACCTTTGTGCAAAACAACGTAGCAGGTCCCCTTTCCAAAACGGGAACTCGCAAAACCCTAATTTTTCTAGGCCATTGATGAGCCCACGTCTCAAGGTATAAAAGAGAATATTTTTCGAAGCAAAAGGGGGATTGGATCGAGAAGAAAAAGGAGATACATGAAGATAGAGATTAATATAGACAAATTCGAAAAAGATCGCGAAGATGGAGTTTTCTGTAGTTCTTCCTTCAACCTACTTCATGATTCGAATTCTTCAATATGTAATGAATAATATGATGAACTAATTATTTTCTCTAGGGTTTCCAACCCCCTAACCACGAGTTTATTAGTTGAGATTTTACGGTTTGGCTTATTTGAATATCAATATAAGGTTCATCATTTGCACTTTAATTATGGGTTTAGTACATGTTGTCTGGCCAGCGTGACATCTTCAGTGGGAGTTTGAGATCGAGAAGATAATTTCGAGGGACATAGTTAAAGCAACACTTTGGTGAGTCGAAGAATAGAGATATTCGAGGCTGAGTGTGGCCTTGGGGTTTGCATTTGGGCGTTTCGGGGTCGGGGTTGAGGCGGAGATCTGTTACATCCCAACAGCGAGATAGGCGAATATGTCTGAGGAAGGGATATCTTGTGGAAGATCAAGCAGCCAACACTAACTCATATGAATACTTCAATAAGTCCTTAATTGAATTGACATCTATCAAGTGTGGTAGGAGACGGTAAAACCCTAGGTTTCTCATCATCGACATAATTCAATACACTCAATTTTAAGTTTTTGCTAATTCTAATAATTTAGTCGTAATTCTCTTTAGGGTTGATCAATCATTATTAGAGTCATTAATCATTAGTCAACAAACTTCTCTTCGAGCTTTGACGCCTTCTTTCACCATTAATTAACTCGTGAGTAATACTTGCAAACAAGTTTGCGTTTCCACTTCATTCACATCTTTCACTTTTGACAGTCACAATGGTTGTTACATTATGTTAAATGATGTATTTTATGCTGCTGGTACTTTAAGTAATGGGATTTACATATTGGATATGTCAAATCCAATTCTAAATGTCAATGACAATAAAAGACAAAAAAATGAGATAATTTGAAATCATCTTTTTTATGGCATTGTCGTCTTAACCATATTAGTGAGACACGCATGACTAAGTTACACAAGAGTGGTAGCTTGGGGTCATTTAATTACAAATCATTTGACACATGTGAATCATGAGTGTTAGGCACGATGACCAAGTTACCCTTTAAAGGAAAGGGTGAACGAGCAGGTAGACCATTAAACCTAATACATATCGATGTATGTGGTCCTATGTCCATGCATGCCAAAGGTGGTTTCATTTACTTCATAACCTTTATCAATGACTATTCACAATATGGTTACTTGTACCTTATGAGGTACAAGTCTGAGGCCTTTGAAAAGTTCAAAGAATTCATAAGTGAAGTAGAGAAACAATTTCGAAGAAGTATTAAATCACTTAGATTGGATCGAGGTGATTAATATTTAAGCTAAGAGTTTATGGATTATTTTAGGGACAGTGTGATCTTGTCCCAACACTTTACACGCCACAACACAATGGTGTGGCTAAAAGAAAATGAACCACATTGGAAATATGATGGGCAGAGGATTTTGATCAACAAGTTATATATGAAAATTTTGTTTACATTTTGAACAAAGTCCCAACCAAGTCAGTTGAAGTTATTCCATATGAGATATGGACTAACAAGCCACTATCTTTCTCACATGAAAGTATGGGGTTGTCCTGCTTATGTGAAGCGGATAGTGTAAGATAAGCTTGAAGCTAAGTCTGACAAGTGATTGTTTGTGGGATATCACTTAAAAGAAGCTATTTGATAATAAATCCTGACATTTTAGTGGTTGTTTTGTTCAAACATCATCTTCTTAGAAAGAGTTTCTTTTAAGAGAGGCAATTAGAACAAAGTTGAGCTTGGTAGGATCAAGATGCTCTTATAGGCGTATCTCCTCTAACTTAATCTAAAGTTGTAATTCATGAAGATGAATTAGAGCAGTAATTTCTAAAAAACACAAGCACTTCATAGGACAAGTAGGATGCATGCTCTTCCAAAGAGGTATGAATTTCTCATTAAAGAACAAAAGGACATATTGCTCATAGAAGATGATGAGCCTACTACCTACGAAAAATCTCCGAATAGTTTAGAGTCTAAAAAATGGTTCATAGCCATGAAGTCAAAGATGGATTCCATGTATACAAACCAAGTATGGACTTTGATTGATCCACCCGAAGGGATAAAACCCATAGGGTGCAAGTGGATCTTCAAAAAGAAGACAAACATGGAAGGAATTGTGATTACTTATAAAGCTAGGCTTGTGGCTAAAGGTTATCGTCAAAAACAAGGAATTGACTATGACGAGACTTTTAGTCCAGTAGCCATGCTTAAATCCATAAGGATTCTCTTAGCCATTGCTGCACATTATGATTATGAGATATGAAAATGGATGTGAAGACGACTTTCCTTAATGAAAACCTATCTGAGGAAGTGTACATGACACAACCTGAAGGCTTCATATCTGAAAATGGTAGTAAAGTATGCAAACGTCAGAGATCCATTTATGGATTTAAGCAAACTAGGAGTTGGAATATCAGGTCGATGGAGACAATCAAAGAGTTTGGTTTCTCACAAAATACGGATGAGCCCTTTGTGGCCTGAAAACAAGTGAAGTGCAATTTTATTCATAGTGTTGTATGTGGATGACATATGACGTCTCAATATTATAATATGTCAAAATTTGGCTATCCAATAATTTCTCTATGAAAGACCTTAGAGAAGAGACCTACATATTGGGGATTAAGATCTATAGAGATAGATCTACAAGGTTGTTTGGTCTTTCACAATCTACGACAGATGCTAAAGAGGTTTACTTTGTGGAGCAATCGAGAGGATACATTCTCATGTCAAGAGTGGATCTCCCTCCCGAAAGTGCATGTGTCGAAAAGACCTGAAGATGAGTGAACCACGCATAGTATGACCCATATGCTTCGACTAAAAGATCAATCATGTATGCTATGTTATGTATTGACCCAACGTGTGACGGCTTGCATGTGCGTGGTACTAACAGGCCAGGAGGCGGGAACCGGACAGGGGACGTCCCTCCTCTTCTTTCTTTCTTTTACCCTTTTTGAATCATTTGAATAATCAGGCTAATTACTTTTCAAACACATTTCAAATACTCAATAAAAATATATATACGTAAATACCACTTAAACATAAGGGGGCCCATCATTTGATCACAAACTCTTTTTCATTTGATGTGGCATTTTGTACTTATTTAGTTATTTCCACCCTTTTATACAATGCGTATTAGCCATTTTCAATATCTAAATATTTACAAATAATCGAGTTCAATTTTCATAATAGTGTTTGCAAAATGGGTGAATAATTTCATGTATGCATGTGTGAAGCTTTACTTATCTCCCATGTGACTTTGACAATGACTACAGTTCTTTACGATCTACGTCTTCGTACACTGTTCCTACATTTTACTGCGTGATGATAAAAATAACCTTATTAGCATTTTCATGCTTAGTGGTTCTATCTGATTCTCTCTTCCATTTCGAGTTTAACCTGAATCATGCAATTTTCTAAACAATGCTTTTGAACCTCTTTGAATGATCAATGCGGTATAATACATATATTTTCATATACATTAATTCTGGTTTGTGATCATTCAAATATGCACTCATATACAATAAATCATTCAAAAAAACAAATCATGCACTTTACAATTTTCCTTATCAATTTTCCCTTAAACGAATTTAACCTATGCTTTCGGTGCACAGGATAAGCAGCGAGAATCAAACGATCCGCTGGGTTGTGGCCAGGTCTAAAAAAAAATTGTTTTATAACATGAATGCGGTCCACTAAGATTTCTTGGTAGTTATTAAAAATAATTAGTGAACCACCTATATATTGTCCCAGTTGGGATACGGATCGAGTATTGACATCATTACGTTCATTCGCGATGCGCTAAATTTGACCCTTATTGGTATACAATCTATCCCCTCCTTCGAGTTTGCAGTTGACATTTATTAAGGGCGTTCAAATCACATTCCTTAGCAAAATACAATATAGTATGTACATTTATCTGACAATTCATTTTCAATACTCATGCAATTTTTTTCATATGCAAATCATTTCACAATCAATTGCCTCAAATCAATTAAAACAAATCAATGTGCTTTTTCTTATAAATCATTTCAGCAATTCAAATCACTTTGGAATTAGAAAGTGGGAACAAATCAAAGGTGTCGTCCTTCGATTCTGTCCTCGAACTGAACTTAGGCTTTTCTCTCGTTAGCCTAATCCATCACAAATGACAATCATATATTAGTTGGGTGTTCTAAGGTTTCTATTTAGGTCTTATTTCTACCCGACTCCCTTCCAGTACATTGTTCCTTTCATTTTTTCCCTTTCCTCATCCTTAAACATTCTTATCATTCTTTTTAGGCATCGATACGCCTCATTTTGACGAATTTCTAGGTCCAATGGGGTCCAAATTTGGATATACTTATTTCAGGGAGATTTGTTCTCCTAGAAGTCTAGTTTACTCAAAAAATTGAATCACTCAATTCAAATTAGTAATGGCCAAGTTATGACCAAAACAAAAACATGGGTTTCGGAAAAATTTTGACAGCATTTCTCCTAAAAACCCAACATTTCCTTTATACAAAAATTCCTTATATGAAGATCACAACCAATCAAACAACCAAAAACAACTTAGAGCAACCAATAAAAACACTTTTATTCCAAATTTAGGAGTTTCCCCAGCAAACCTAGAAAATGGGGGTTAGGGTTTGGTTTACTTATCTAATCTCTCAATCTTCTTCTTTCTTCTTTGCTTTCTCTTTTGATCACCTAAATCCTTGATCCTATGGAGAGAAAATCACGAGTTCTTCTCTCCTTCCTCAGCAGTAGTGTGCCTAGCTCTCCTCTCCCCTTTGCCTAAAATGTGGGTTATGGCATTCAAAGACCAAAAATTGGTCTTTTGTCCATTACATGACTAAGGCCATGTTTGGCTACACACTAATTCATCATTTCTCTTCTTCTTTTTTTTCCATTTTAAATCTTCATTTTACTTTCATTTCATCTCATTTATACTTTGGCACTTACATTACTCATTTATGACCTTAGGTCCTCATTTGACATTTTTACCAAATTTATTTTGCTCTTGTAAAATTTCTGAGTTTTTACCATTTTTTCATTTTTAGTCATTTAAACTCCGAAAAAATATAATTTAATTTATTTTACACCCTGAACATGTTATAAAACTATTAGGGTATTTTCAAGACATTACACAACGTATCATATGCTTTGAATGTCACGAGCAAATACCAATCTAACCTTGGTAAGGGTCATTGTGAGGCTGTCAAGAATATCCTTAAGTACTTGAGAAAGAGTAAGGAGTTGTTCTTGATTTATGGAGATGGTGATCTTATTGTAAGCAGGTATACTGATGCTAGCTTCCAATTTAATAGAGATGATTTCAAATCTCAATCAAGGTATACGTTCACGATGAATGGTGGCGCAGTTAATTGGAAAAGTTCCAAATAGGATGTATTGAATTCAAGCGGGTAGAGTGCATTAAACACAGGCGGCTAAAGGAGCCGGTTGGATAAGGAAGTTGTTGCAGAACTAGAGTGGTACCTAGCATTGTAGATCTGATACCTTTGTATTGTGATAACAATGGAACCATTGAGCAAGCAAAGGAACCACGGTCTCATCAAAGATCTAAACACATACTCAGGAGATCTAACCATGCTAGGTACTCAAGAGTGGTACCTAGCATTATAATCATAGAGAAAATCCCCACGAATCATAATATTGTTGATCCTCTTACTAAGCCATTTTCCCAAACAAAATTTAACTCTCATGTGCTCACCATAGTGTGAATGAAAGCCGGCCAGTTTTTAGATCAGAGTGGGGTTTGTTGAAGTGCTAAAAGGCTGGGTTCCCTTTGCTTATTATATGTCTTATGTTGCTATATCAGGCATATTCATTATATTGATGTTCATTTATTAAATGAATTGATAGTGTTCTTTAATCAATTAATGAAGTTCATGACACATAACATAGCATAAAGGAAATCATGATGAGATCGTGATGGTAAGATTCATGTCATGTGCAATTATGTTGGTGTCTAAATTATCCCTAGTCATAGGATCAACGAGATTGGACATTGTTGATCCGGATAAAGTAGCATATGTCATACTCCTTGATTGGATCAAGCAGTGGATCTTATGAACTGTGATCATGAGTTGATTAGAGTTGACATGCGAATGTCTGCTAAGAGTAGCTAAGTATCGGAGCCTGTATGAGACAATCGTATGGATTTATAATTATATGTAGATGATTAATAAATCATGTAAATAGTGTAAATATCAGCGGCTTGAGGATATGAGGATATCTTAGATGCTGATTTTGTACTTTGATTCCATCCTTGTTCCCTTTTCGTGGTCGCTCATAAGGTGATCATCAAGTCTGATTTGAGGTGTTGAGAATGATTGGTAGCAGCCGATAATTGTTCTGTTAAAGGGATATAGTATACCTATGGCCTCTTATCTAGATCGTTACTCGAATCACTACTACAAAAATGTTTGTTGATAATGCTTCATACAATGACACTTACAAAAAAATGACATTATCTACTTATGATTTAATGTACAATGACGCATAACTTAAAGCATCATTGTCTTGTCGAATTTTTATATTGTGATGAAGCTTTTTAGAGGTGTCATAGTTCGAAGTATTTTATTTAGCTATAAAATGACGTGTATACCCAATCTTGATGCTTCTACAATGTCATAGAATAAAAATAAAAAACTTCCTAAAACCATCATTATATATAAGTTATCACTATAAATTTAAAATTATTTTTAATTCACTAATTAATATCATTAAGACAAATTAGTTTACTAGATTACACTCTTTATATCAGTGTAGAAACTAGTTTATTTAGAAAATTTTATAAAAATACTTTACAAGAAATTTAACAACAATCATTAATAAAAATATTTTTAAATTTTATAAAATTATATTAACATTTAAAACTTATATTAACAATAATTTTTATTTTTGATTATTTATATAACAGAATAAATTGGGAGATAAGAAACAATAATTTATTCTATTAATTAATTATGGTAAATAAGTATAAAAATTATAAAATTATGAATAGATTCATAAATTAATTTTTCACAACGTTGGCTTACAAATAAGAATTTCAAGGAAAATCAAGACCATTCATTTCCTCATCTCATCCCATTTGTAAACCTTTAGGTAATACACTCTCTCAATTCACACACATTTCATGATGAGTAGTAAAATATACTCATTTTTATTCCTATAGTTTTTGTGTTATTTTGTGGTTTTAGTTATAAATAGTGTTACAATGTTTTAAAAGACATCTTTTTTGTGTGGGGTCCAGCAGGATTAAATTGAAAGAAAATGGGACAATAATCAAGCAATTTAGACAAGGAATGAAGAAGTTGCTGAGATTTGTAATTTATGGTCGTGACAGCAACAATTTATGGTCCCGACCGCGGACATTTATGGTCTCAACCGTGGACCTCATTTGCAACCATTATGTTCAAACACCTCGTAGTGTGGTCGCGACCATGCAACATTAGTGGCCCAACACATGTTTTTAGCCCATTTTCGGCCTATTCTCGGGAGGCCTATAAAAGAGAACACGACACAAGGGATTCGAGGGTTGCCTTTTAAGTGGAAACGTTGTAGGAAACACATCTTTGGAAGGGGAGAAACTTGAAAAAGAAGAATATAGAAGGATAAGACGGGGCTTTCACTGCAAACTGTTTATTCTCTCCCTTTATCTCCGTTTTTCTCTCTTTTCATGGTTGTAATTCATTTTTCAGTCATATCTTAATTAGTTTCTTAGGGCTTAGATGTAATCAAGACTTGTTTATATGAATCTCTCTTAATTTCAATTGATTGATGTTTTGTTTTCATACATGTGTTGAGTAGTTCATTTTGTTCTTAATGCTTGTGAGTAATCAGCCAATACTTACATGATTTGTGGTTCGATTCAAGATCTGAGAAATGAGAATTGGATTAAACCGTGAATGAATTATCATGAGATAGAGATATAAATAAAATTAGGTGTGGTATTAGGGTTTCCTAAGTGTATTGCATTCCTAGGGTTTTGAGGTTGAGTAGAGATGCAAAATACCTAAATCCTAGGAGTAGGTTGAGTTATTGAGAGAGATTCACAATTACATTAATTGAAATTGTCATCAACATAATGAAATGAACATTTATTGATTGGGTTAAGAGGGTCATATAGGCTTGAATTGGTGAAATCTATGCCCTAGGATTTCTAGTCTTGAGTCTTTGTTAATTTAGAATTCTTGCATGATAGTTTAGTATAAATTGAGTCTTCCATAGATTTTCTATCATCCAAATAGAGCCTAAGATAGACTAGAGTCAATACTTAATAGTTAATCCTCGTGGGACAATACTCTTACTTTGTCGCCAGGTGACACTTACACTTACGCACATAGGCATATTATTTTATATACACTCATTCGCGCCTATCACTTCACTATGTCAGTCTACTTACCATTTTCTTATGCTTTCCTATCTCATTCTCTCTCAATACCCACACGATTCACCCATCTCTAACAATACCATATAGCAATGACGCCACTACTACTAATGTCATTCCCTGAAGTTTGGTTTCTGAAAACTTGTTTCCCTTTTTTTTTTTCCTTATTGGAATTTTGATGATTCGTTTTCTTCATTATGTTCAAATTCGAGGATTGGGAGGGTATTTTTTCACCTAAAGCATTGATCTTTCCATTAATTTCTTCCTTTGTTTCAAGGATTTAATTATTTTCTTGCCTAAAGTTTTGATCTTGGCATCATCTATTTTTTTTTTTTTTGAAGTCTAATTTGTTTTTTCTATTGATTCTTATGTGAAGGACCGGTAGTATATATCTAGAGGTTGGATTTTTGCTTCGTCTTTTATCATTTTCTTCCCTTATTTCATGTAAGTGACTATCTTCTTTCTCAAAGTTTTGAACTTTTCATTATTTCTGTATTTCAGTTCTGAAGAAGTTCAACATTTTTGTATATTGATTTAAAAGGTTAGCGAAGCGGCTTGTTGTAGCAATGGAATCTAGGTTTGGGCACTTGTGATTATAATTTTTAATTTTCTCATCAGCTCAATTCCCTTTTTGGGGAAATAAGGCAATCTCCTTCCTCTCTCTCTCTCTCCTCTTTTTATTCATTTTAGAATGTTGTAAGGATGGTCTTCTATGTTACTTAACTGAAAATGATGACATTTTAAAAAAATTGAACATTTTTATATTCTTCCTCCCCAGGACAATGTTTGCAATTTGAAATTCTCCTAATAGAATTCTTTTTTTATTCTTAGGTCATTATTATTGGAATATATTCATTTTGTGATATAGGATTTAAATTTTACGGTAATTGCAGCTTTCATTGAGTTAATAGACGAAATCTACAATTGGCTCTTGGAAATACTTTTGTCCTTAATTGTCCAATAATTAATCTCCTTCCCCTTTCCTCTGTTGAACTGCAACCTTTGACAATCCGAATTGTTGATTTCTCTAAGGTATTGATTTTTTCAACCTCTCCTTCCTCTTTTCTTATTTTATACATTTGTTCACTTTTTCTCTTAAAAATAAAAAATCATTCTTTTTTTGTATCCCGAAAATTTTCTTAAAAATAAAATAAAATTATGATTTTAAAAAAGTTTACTGCCTCAATTGTGATAAGTATCTAAATCTCAGCTATTCCTTGCCTTGTAAAAAAAGGGCTTTACAAGCTTATTTTAGATAATTTCTCTTGGTTTTTAAGAAAATACTCCAACCAAATTCCTTTGTGAGTTTTTAATTAGAGTTTCAGAGAAATCTTGTCTTTGAGAAGTTATGCAAATTAGAAGCTAAGTGATTTCACTTGTTGGAAGATTTTACAAATAGGTTCTCTAACTTCTCTTTATACTAGTTCTTGTGCTTATTGGAGAAATCTTCACTTTGGGGAAAAGTTATGCATAATAGTAACCCTTTTCTTATTTTCTAGATGATATGTATATAAGGTTGATATATAGTGAATGATTTTTTATTGTTGGATACTTGTTCTTTATTTAGGAGTTTCCTTTTCTTTTCTTTAGTTTGTATATCTTGATTCCTGAAGAAGACGTTTGATCTCTTGAATAATTTGTTACTAAATAGTTTTCATGTCTTGTTTTGTTTGATTTTATTCTTTTTTTTTTCTTGGGTAGTTTACCCACTTTGAGATTTTTCTAGAGGGCAGTAGCGAGGATTAATGTTAGAAGTACAGGTTTCAGACTCTTGTTGTTTACATTCATGTGTTTTGTATATTATCTTCCCTAACTCTATAACTTATTATTTACTTTATGCTACTAATATTAATCCGTTGTTGTATATTTTTTATTTGAAATTTCACATCTAGTGAAATCTTCTTTGAATAGATTATATGTCACTTTGTTTAGGTTTTAATACTTTACTTATTTCTAGTTTAGAACGTTATACCCAAGTATATGCTTATATATCCTCTAATTCTTGTCATTGTGAAGCACTTTGTTATTTTTCATATATTAAAATTTTATATAATGTTGTATTAACCCTTTTGTTTTATGTCATTTTTTTTTTCCACAAGTTAGTTTTCATCAAGTCAATTTGCATCTTACAAGTTATCACTGATAGAATTCTTTTCCGATAAAGTATTATTCTAATTTAAGTTCAAGGTTCATTTGTTATCGTAAAAGTCACCACACTAGTACTCATCAAAATAATAAAGCAACGTCTAAGTCCATTTAGTCTATAAAGTTCTTTGCTTGGTCATCTATATCTAAAACTTAATTTCCATATTTGAACAGGAATTGATGGACTCATGTGGTGATTTTGATGAGCTTAGCACTCTTCTATAGAAAGATCCTTCACTACCAATAAATTAAAGAACATTTTGTACTCCTACTCATAGAATCTAGGAAACTTGTTGGGAATATTTGTTGTTGTTATGGATTAATGTATATATAGAATGGTTTTTGTTTCGTATCTATGACTATGATATTATTATTTTCTTATCTATATGACTTTCATATTATGTGGCCATTTCAATAATTATAATATTGTTATATTAAAATTTATAACTAATGAAATTAATGCAAATAGGATTTTTAATGTGAGACAAATAATAACACTTACAATGAGTGTCATGGTTCTAAAACAAGAACAAATAAAAATCAATAACATAAATAAGTGTCATAGTTAAGATAATAGCTTGAAATATGATGGTAAAGACCAGCCAGCTTTAAATAAAGTGTCATAGTTTTATTCACAAAGAAATGTGCTCGAGAATAAAGCGTGGTGTGTGTAAACATTTACAATGACAGTCGAGACCATGACGCTTAAGGAAAATGTCATTGTAACTCTTCAATGACACATTAAACGCGTCATTGATTAACTTTTTCCTTGTAGTGAATTTCTGGCCAAAGTGAAAATATTATGAAGAATGTCTTCCTATAACACCTAGTGTTAATGGAAGGAATAAAAAGCTAAGAATTACCTTATGAGTTAAATAAAACATGTTTAAGAGTTAAATCTAGCATAAGGTAAGTTGTGCTTGATTGTGTGAAATTTGGTTATAACTACTTATGATAAACTAGTAACTAAATGTAATAACATCTTGGGCTGATTTATGAATAATAAAACTTCAAGAACCATATGGCAAGTTGTCAAATTCAAATACTAAACAATAGGAGGACCAAATTGCAAAAAGGGGAAAAGAAGATATGCGGTAGCCCTCAAGCATGCCACGTCAAAGTTGCCACCTCAAGCTTGCTAGATGAGGTTATAAGGATGGTTAGGGGTGGTTTCAGCCCATTCTCTGCATTTTTTCAGTCTAGAGAGAGAGTGAAGGGATCTTGAAGAAGAAGAAGAAAGGCATGTGATTTTTTGGTTGTTTTTTATTCCTAATGACTAGTTGATGCTCTTAAATGATAAATCTCGGTTAAATGAAATAAAAATTGAGCTTAAGTTGCCTTTGAGTAAGTTTAATTGTAGAATAAAGATAGTATATTCAAGATGATTTGGTAAGTTGGTTGTAGGAAAAGAAATTAGCAAAGAGGGTTCTGGTGTTGAGATTGAAAATTGATTTGGTATTTATGATACTAATGAAGGGTATGAATTCTTAAAGTTAATCAATTAGATGAGTTTAAGTGGTTATTTAGATAGCTAATTAAGGAAAAAAATTGTGCTACTAGAAGGTGGCTTAAACTAGCTCTAATAATGGGGGAAGATTGCATGAATGAAAGTTATAGAATTGGGAGATTAGGGTTGTAAGAACCAAATGATTAGGGTAGTATTAACCACAATATCTCTTGACTTTAATTATGTGATTTTGTGTAAATGTACCTAAATTAGATTGTTCTATTTTAGTTCCTTGATTTAGCTAAGGGATCTCCACATAGAGGAATTTCAAGGGCTAAAACAAAGTGAGGTAGGGAATTTTATACCATTCTAGAGTCTATCTATGTTGGCTTTTCATGAAGATTTGTTGCAACCCTTATGTTTGACATGTAATTAGTATACATTTCATCATATCTTCATGCTCTTATTGCCTTGTTATGAGTGGATTGAACACTATAATGGAATGGAATTCTTAGCGGGAGACTCATGACTTCTATGATGGACATGGTTTATGAGGTGGTTACTTCTCGGGATTGGTTTGGTAATGGCACATAATGATTAGACAAGGTGTATCAGATATGATATTTGGTGATGTGCATACCATCACATGTTATCTATTTATATTGGGTACTTAGTGGGTCCTTGGGTGAAAGTCCCTACAAAAGCCCTCGAGGGAGACACTCTAGTATGGAGTGTGGTATGGGGTTGGTCTGCCCTTGGGTTGCAATCCTAAAGGCAAGGGTTGGTCTGCCGCTTGAGTTGTAGTCCCCCAAGACACGAGTTGTGCCCTTGGGTAGTAGTCCCAAAAAGTAATTGAAGATGTACAAGTATTAATTAGAGCATCGATGAGTGATATCTTCAGTGGCCTAGATATGACAGTTTAGCATATGAGGGAAAACTTGAGTGGAACAGAGATGAAGCTATTTTCCATATGCATGCATGCCAATTGTTATTGCATATTCACTAAATGAACCTGCATGTTGATCATGAATCCTGTCATACATTTAATTCATGTTAGCAGAATTTATGCATGAAACATGACTATAAAGTTTCCCTCTTTGAGTTGAACTCGCCCTATTCCTTTCAATATTTTAGATGTAGGAGAGAAGGCGTAATGTTTATTGAGTGAGCTTTTGTATATTGTAGGTTGGATGTTGTCTACTCTTTTTGAGATCTTTTTAAGGCATGTGCCTTGTATGATAGTCATTTTGAGAGAAAGTTGTAATTAACACCCATTTTGTACCCTTGTTAGTATGGGCTATCCATAGTGGGACTTGGGGTTGTGGAGGCACCAAGATGGTGGCCCTTGGGTTGTATACTAAAAGACTACTTTTTGTGCAATATAATGTTTACAAGGTTCTCATAAGTTTACGAATGTGATTGTATATGTGTTTATCACATGTTCTCATTCCTATCGATGACATGCCATAACACCTAAACACAACAATGGTTTCCTTACTTGGTGTATAATATAAGTTTAATAAATAAAATAAAAAATTTTGGGGTGTGACACTTTCGGTGCATGACTGATGAGTAATGAGTCCAAGGACAATATCTTATATCACTTGGGCTAGATGTGGCATAGCTAGTCTAGTGGGAGCTACACTTTGTCCATTCTCTGAACTAAGTGGGGTATAGATTGGCGAAATGACGAATTGCTCGGTAATTGTGTATGGAATAGTTAACAATCAGACCACTGACTCTCCAGTCAATTGAGGGTCATGATGTGTTCTTAGATACAACTCATGACTTGTTTGACTCAATAGTTGAATCAAGTGATCAACATAACCGGGAACTTAATGAGTCACACACTTAGAAGAGTGTGGGGCTGATATAAAAAGGATTTGGATGTGATCCAAATATGAGCGAGATCAATGTCGATAATAGAATGTCACGGGATTAGTGGAATCCCGAGATCAAAAGCCCTCACTAAGAGATAAAGTAGGCTTGGGCTTGTTCATGTGCTTAAGGCCCATGAGGGAACACACCATAACACATAGGGATGCGTGCTTCTCATCTCATAAGAGGGCATTTTGGACATTTCAAGGGTAAGGGTTTTGCTATAAATAGGACCTTATGGAGAAACCCTAACCTTAGAAGTCTTTAGCCCACTTTTCTCAAGAAATAGTGTTCTTCAAGAACAATCCCTCTTTGTGAGATTTGAGCGTCAAATCCTTGAGTTTTCGGCTTCCCTCTTCGGATCTAGACTTGGCTAGCACCAAGGCTTCATCTGAGACCGTTGTCTTGGAAGTTATCGGCTCCACTCTTCGTGTGGATACTATTCAAGGCAAACCAAGGACATGGTTTGCTTCAGTCACCCTTCAGGATCAGTTTACACTAACGTGATGTATAAATCTCACACCCCGTATTGTTTTGAACCGACTTTGATGCCTCAAGGGATCATTGGGAGGATTTTTCTTGAAAAAAAAATTTCTACTACTTTGGCATGAGATGTCATCTTCTAAAACCCAACACATAGTCCCTTCAACATCATTGAGAAGACTGGAGAGAATGCTTACAACTTGGAGTTGCCCGAAGACTATGATATCTTGCCTACATTCAATGTCAAGGATTGGAGTCTTATTATGGTAAAGACTTGAGGCAAGTTTTTTCAGACTAAGGGATTGATGCAAGAGCTTCTATAACAACTTTTGGAAATTTGATCTTGATTATGGAAAATTCGGATTCTGAAGGTTGTGAAACCCTAAAGGCATGATTTGGAGTCTTATTACTATTTTAGAGTCATTTTATTTTAGAAAGATTTGTTTTTAATAGTTGTTTTATTTAATTTAGAAAGTTTGTTTTCCTAGTCAAATAGGGGATGCTATTTCTTTTTATAAAGTTTTGCTTTTAAGAGTTACTTTATTTAAATTAGAAAGTCTTGTTTTCCAAGTCAAAGTAGGAGTTGCTTTATTTGATTTAGAAAGTATGGGGCCTATATATACCCCCTTAATGTAGTCTTTAAAAATAAATCCAATTTAATAATATTTTCATACTTCTATAACACCCCAAAATATACCCTAGTCGTTTTCGACATGTTTAGGGTATTTGTAGGCATAATTTGAATGTTTCGTGATTTAAATGCGGAACATGGAGAAACCCGAAAATTTTACAAGACACAAGGAAAAATTTGTAAATTGTCAATATGGGATATAAAAGTCATAAAATAAGAAATTGATATGCTAGTCTAGAAATAACATAAGTTGTAAAGCAATTAATAGAAAGTTGGAGGACATTGCAATAATTAGAAAGGTTAAGTATAAAGGGAAAGGAGACCAAAAAGATCTCATTTTTTGGTCTCAAACAAAACAAGCCAGAAGGCCAAGAAGAAGAAGGGAAGAAGGAAGAAGGGAGAAGCCAAGAAAGGTAAGGATTTCTATGATTTTTGACTTTGAATATGGAATCATGTGTTTTGGACTTTGGTAGGGATCTTTATGAGTTCCAAACCTAGGGTTTAGTTAGGAATTGATTGCCTAGATTTTGTCAAGTGAGTTGAAGCTCTAGCTTGGTTAAAATAAGCTGGAATCCCCATTCTATGTTTTTGTATAAGAATAATTGGTAGTATGGGTTCTTTGACTTTTACCTAGGGTTTGGGTATGTGAAGTCCACAAACCTCCATTCTGAAGATGAATATAGAGTGGGTTTTGATGTGTATATTGAGTATTGGGGTTGGTTTGGGTGAAATGAAGGATCCCGACCGGATTAACCTCGTGAGCCTGGAGATATAGAGCACTCAGCCCGGATATAAGGCTTTCTCAAACCAATCAATTAAAATCCGTAGGCGAACCCTTTACAATCATAACATATCTTTAGAAAATAATGTGGAAGTAAGTGGTAAAATTTTTCCTTTTCTTTTTTTTTTTTTTCAAACGCTTGGGTACGAAAATCGGTCGAGTTCTCGTTTGTCGACTCAAAATTCTAAAACATCTGGCTGTTAAAAACACTTCTAATCTTTCAATTCTCGCTTCCATTTAGGACTCTCATCCTGACAATTAACACACAAGCTCAATCAAGCAAAATATCTGCGCTATACATTTATTTATTTCAAATCATCAAACATTCAAAACTTCTTCAATTCCATGCACGGGTTTATAAAGTTGGGCTTGACGGGATAAGCGGAGCCGCCTACGTACCCGTCACGAGATCAAAGCCGTAAGTTCCTTTTCCAAAATATATTCATATATACATATATACATGACAAATATTCAACATATACAATATGCAAAATATTTATACAATGCAGTTCACAGCGTCGTCTCCTCGATGGCTCGACTCAGCTGCTTGAGGGGAGATGCCTCTCTGGCGCACGTCTCGAATACAGAAAATGTTTTTTGGAAACATACGGAAAGAGTGAGCTAAAGGAGCCCGGTGGTATACATTTTCATTAAGATAACATTTCGATTATATATCAAAGTAATAAATACTGCTCCTGATTAAAAATCCATTTTATGCCTTAACCTTCTTTCTGATGGAATACGAGGAATAAACACATAGAAACGGTTCCAGGAGTTCTTGACGGTGAAGGGCAGTCTCAATCCGATCCTTAACCACTACGCTGCGGAGAAACGCCACGCTATGCATAAGTTTCAGTCATAGCACCTTATCACGTGTAAGGATATTACGCTAAAATCTATTTCCTCCCTCGATTAGTAACTTTATGGTATTCCTCTAAGAAATCCTTACACGTTTAAGGTGCAGTCGATACTCCGGTCATAACGATCATAGGGGTTAGGGTAACCATCGATCAAAACATTTCTTCAATACATTTATAAATCCATTTTAAATCCTTTACTTTATCATTAAAACACATATGCATTCTTTACACATTTTAAACTTTCATAATGCCTTAACATATGCATACATATTTAATATACATATATAAACATTTACATTAAACTTTTCATTTTAACATAAAAAAATCTTTCACTTTTAAAACTCAATTTTCAAAAATCAGTTTTACACTCACCTCTTTGTTTCCCGAAACTTGAAACTGCTCTACTCTTTCCCTTGTTCTTTTATTTTCTGTAGCTCAACGAATATGGCAGCGTGTGTCGCTGCGTATAGCGTAAAACTTAACGTCTTGTATATAGTCACTTTAGGGTCACACAACATTCATATAAAAATAAATTAACAATTTACCCTTGAGCACTAAAAAAAACCCTAACAAAAAAAACCATTCATTTCGGCAACCTTTTTCCAACAATACTCTATGGACTTTATTACCCAAAATTATTCCAAAAGGTCTTCCAAAAAATTATGAAACTCTCAGATCAGTTCTTTTTATATCCAATGACATCTCTTTAAATTTTAATTTAAAATTCCTTCTCTAAAACCACCAACCACATAACACAAGTTACAACATGTGTTTTTTGATGCCAATTTGGTTAACTCACTGAATCACCTACTGTTATCCTTGATTTCTGGATTTAACTCCATAATTTTGAAATTTTTTTTCTTCCTCATTTGAAGCTATGGTTCCTAAGGTTTCTTCTCCAATTGGAATCACCCAATTTGGATCACCAAAGCTCAGGATTATTGTATTTTTATATCTAGATTACTCAAATTGACAGAATCTGCACACTAGCTCACTTGAAAAAATTTCTGGGCACTTTGGGATTACAATTTTCTTCCTTACTTCCTTCAGCTAACTTATTCCCTATAAAGTCTATTTTGCCCATAATTTTGAATCACTCAATTTGAATTGAGTGAAACTCCATATGACCAAAACACGCCTTACCCAAAACAAGGCATAATCAGTGAGCTACACGAGCTCACCTTTCAGTCCATGTTGAACCTTATTCTAATTTGCTCTTGGTCCCTTCTATACATTTGTATCCCTATCTCTTATGGTTAACTGCCGATTAGAATCGATTGATTTGGACAGTTATAGCAATCTATATCCAAAACAAGAACAAAAAAGTTTTACAAAAATTTTGACAGCATTCCTTTAAAAAACCCAACATTCTCTTTTTACAGCTATTCTGTGCCTCAAAACCACGCATGAAATCTAACTCAAAACAACTCCGCTTACTTGAATTAGTGATTTGGAAATTCATACCACAAAACCTTTAGGTGAAATCTTGTATGAATTTAACCCAAATGTCCACCAATTATTATATGCTTATAAATATGATGATTCCCATGTTTATTTTACATCAATTGGGATTTTACCTACAAAACCTCCAACAAAATCTAGGGTTTGGGTGATCTCTTCCCAAAACCTGAACAGGCACAACAATTCTCGAACCAAAACTGGCAGGAATCAAAACCTTCGTGAATTCAAAATAGCTTGTCACATTGGTTTAGTAGCCTTACAAACTCTCCTTCTTCTTCCTCTTCTTCCTCCTCTTCCTCTCCCTTGCTGTTTCTCTCCTCTCCAAAGCTTGAGCCCTAGCTTTTGTGAGACAAAAAAATGAGTTTGGCTTTTTTTTATCTCATCACATTTGTAATCCCATTAATACCTTAATTGCCCTTAAGTCCTTCATCCTTTTAATTTTTGCAAATCAACTTATTTTATTTCCTTTTTTGGCATCCTATCTTCTCATATTATGACTTCATCATTTGCATGTTATAAAAGGTCTGTTCTGTTTACTGCAAGACAACTCTTGTTATTTCTATTATGGCCCATCTCTACTCATTTAATGATTTTCATATCCTTTATGGCAATTACACTTTTACCCTTGTTTTAGTACCACAATTTCGGGTTCCATAAATTTATCATTTCATATTTTCATCCTTATTAATAACTCCCAAAAATATATACAAGTTCACTTGGTGTTCTTATACACCCCTACAGTTACATGTAATGTACACTCTCTCAGGACGGGCGCATAAGAAAAACCCGAAAAATTGAGAAACCGTCTAATTTCTAGGTAATTCGAGGTGGTACCTAAGATCAAAATGCAGTGGTACCGTACCATAAGTGTTCTCTGTTATCAAAACAGATCAATTTCAGTATTCTGTGACTTCAATGCTCTATTTGGACCAATTTTTAGTATTTTGGCCATAACTTAATACTTTATCCACCAGTGATTCAATGGCTGGTTAAACTAGACTTCAAGGAGAATGAAACCCACGAACAGTATCTTCAAATTCTGTTTTATTTGGCCCAGAATTCACTCAAAGTGGGGATAGTGTTCAAGCACTTTCTGGTTCAGCTTTGAACATAGAGGCCCCGTTGTTTAAGACATATAGCCTTGAGTTGCTGTGTTTCGATTTGGTGATTCCGTTGGAAAAGAACCCCACACCTTAGCTTCAAAGGAATACAGCTGAACCAAATACACTATGGAGTTAAGACCCCGGCACAGTATTACGGGACTGGTCCCTAGTGTGATATGGGCAAAATGACTAGTTTTGCATGAAAATGTCATAACTTGAGTTTGGATGATTCAATTAGAATGATTCCAATTTCTAAGTAAAGTAGATTCATAGAGGAACAAGAATACATGAATGATGTATGAATACATAGGTGCCATACCGTACCAGTATATGAAATGCCATATGAAACAAACATGAAACAAGAAAAATATAGGAAATGCAATATGTATAGATGTGTTCATGAAACATGAATATGATATGGAATATGAAAAAGAACGGAAACATGAACATAAATACGAAGCCGCATTATACGAACACATATCGTATGTTATATATGATTATTATCACATATAACCAAAAAAGATAATAAAATGATATGAAATACATGAATGAAATCAAGTGATAATGTAATTAAGAAGGCTATGAATAGATAAACACCTGTGGATCATATAAATGATATGAAGACAGAATGCGATTAAGATAGTTATGAGTTCTTAAAGACATACGATAAGATATTTACCAAAGACCAAAGAACAGAATGAGTGGATCGCTCGACGGTTTGGCACTCCCACAAAAGTTACAAGTACTTGTTACGTGGGCAGGCACGTATTCGTTCAGTACTGTACCATACCTTCGGGTTCTTGGTGTACTATGTCCATTTCATTCATGGTTCCCAATCTAGGTAAACGACTATAGATATGTATATAAAAAGCACATGAATAAGACCCAAGATATTAGCATATCTCACTGCATCAGGTACCCTTTAAGTACCATATGTTCCGATTTGTATAACAAAGTCAAGGAAACATGTAAAAGGAGATGAATTAGATACCTTAACATGAGAATATTATAAGTCTAAATATGATTCCGATATAAACCATTGATATGTTCGAATCAGATGAACCTGCATATGTATTCGATGTGATCCGTACCTACTACCACCACGTCCGTGATCTCGCATAAGTTTGATCCGACCTTGTATGTATTATGACTCCGACCGTTCGACTTATAGTACCTGACAAATTCCGGCATAACATAGAAGCTCTATAACCCTAAGCAAGAGATTTGAGGCATATGTCCATGGATAAGGACAAGTATTGCGTATAAGTATTCCCAGATAAGTATAATCTGCAGAGGCACAAATATGTGTCCTTCGAGATATGGACCGCATGAACCTACGCACCTTCTCAGATAAGCACAAAGCCTCCTCGTAATACAAGTATGGGGTAACCGTGAATACAAGTATAGTGTCTGTAATGCGCATCCAAATACAAGAATAAATTCTGGGACATAAGTATGGGCATCCGTAATACAAGTATATGTTCAGAATACAAGTATAGACCAATATTAAGTATGTTCCGTAATACAAGTATAAGATCCGAACATACAGAATAAACTGTAATACAAGTATAAGATCCGTAATACAATATATGTTCCGTGAATACAAGTATAAGATCCGAAATACAAGAATAAACTTTACAAGTATAGATCCGACACAGCATGTCTATAATACAAGTATAAGATCCGAAGATGCAATAAATCTGTAATACATATAAGATCCGTAATACAGCAAGTATATGCCCTGTGAATAAGTATGGGATCCGTAATACAAGTATATGTTCCGTAATACAAGTATAAGATCCGAAATACAAGAATAAACTCCGTAATACAAGTATAAGATCCGTAATACAAGTATATGCCCGTAATGACAGTTATAAGATCCACCATGCGACAAGCTCGCAATACAGCGTATAAGTTCCTATAAAGACAAGGATATGCTCCGAGCAGTATAAAGATACGGCACTGAGGTTTAGTACGTACGTACTTCCTCGAATAAGAATAAGCCTGTAACTCGATGGGAGATCCGAATAAGTATGTTGCAAGTATAAGTAATTGTATAAGTTCATTATATGAATGCATGAAAATTCAGAGATCTCAAAGAGGTTGCTTATATGCTTTAAATGTGTATATGCATAAGACATATGTTTCCCACTAAGCATAAGCTTAAATTTCTGTGTTTTAACTGCTATAGATACAAGAGAAGACGTCCAAACTTCCCCGCATACCGCAGCCAAAGACACTAGTAGAAGTCTACTAGCATGGTAGGTTCACGCTCTCGACTAGAATGTAAAAGTACGCTTTTGTATATGTAAATGGGACTCAGATATGTGTATAGATTTTGATGGACACCAATTCCTGAGAAGTTCTTTCAGATATATAAACGATTTAAGACATGTAAATTGCTCAGATACCCAATGTGCACAAGTTCGCCTCCGAAAAACAGTGTAAAGAGTCCCAAATTAAGCCAAGGGCCCACGGGCGTGACAACTTCTCTTTTTAAGCATTTTCTCTTATTCTCTTATCTCTCTGGGCTGATTTATCAGCTTGCAAGTTCGTTGTTTTTATCCTTTCTAGCATTCCTTGTGTACTAAATATATCTCTCAGACTCTGTCTCTCAGCACTCTCTTTTAATGACGAGTCATATTTATCGTTGTTTTCATTCAAATGAAGCCAAAAGAAATATCTATCCTCATACAACCTCAACTCATCTCATCATCTTTTTTTGTTTAACTCCATAACCCATTTTTCAACCTCAATGTAAAACTTTTCAAATCTAGTTCCATAATTCTAAAATGATTTCCAAATATTTGTTTCACTGTGGAAACAATAAAACATCATCATTTGTAACATTGGAGAAACCCAAATTCGTCAACAATCTTAGCTTATCTTAGAAAAACTCAAAAACCTCAAACTAACTCAAAACAAAACTGTTTTACATCAAACAAACCCGAATATTTCCAAACATAAAATTCTGCATTCTAAACCTTAATTCTAGCATATATAAACCATAAAATAATCATATAACCTTTAAGACCCAACATATCCTTACCCATCAAAGCTCTACTCATAACCCTAACTAACCTAATTTACATAAATATCGAAATGACTCGAATCAATGATTGCTGAAAACAACCCACAATAGTAGACAAACTAAGTTAGTTCACAAATCGTGACATAGATTAGGTGCACCGCCCGCATCTCGCGCAGCTTTGCATATGCAAATATATGTTTTGCTTCACTCAAGGTAGTGGGTATGAATAAATCACAAACAACATTCATTTTCTTACCAAAAATAAAAATTCAGTAGTGGCAAACATGGAGTGAAAGGAATAAATGAAAGAAAATGCACTAAAAATATAGAGAAAAAAATATGGTTAAGATATTAGATAGGTGGGCATAAAGTTGAAAAAGTTTCTATTTGTATAAAGTGTTTTTCTTTTCCATGTTAATCAATAAATTGCAGATCAACCACCCCTGAAGTTTAAGATGTAACCTCACCAGTCAAACTTCTTAACTATTTTTTTAATTAAAAGTTGATTTGGATGCCCCTAAGGAATCTTCTAGTGATTTGTGTCAAGTGTCAACCTTTGACCATATAAACTTACATAATATATCAAACCCATTTCTAGCAAAATGTAAAACTTTTATGGCTAGTAAATAGTGAGACGAATACCAATATTTAATTCCGTATAGGTGATTTCAAATTTACTGAGCTAAATGTTTTCATGGTACATGACAAAACTTTGTCAAAGATCTTTTATGAAAATAGTAACGTGAATTTTTGAAATGGATGCAATTTTTTTTTTGTGGTGGAGATGAGGTTGATGAAGATTAAAGAAACATAATTAGCAAGAATGTTTTCCTTCACCTCCTCTATTCACTCAAAATTCTTTCTCATCGTGCTTATCTATATCCAATGAAAATAAGCTTGACCTGAAATATATGACATGAGACCATAGTTATTTTATATAAAACTATAACATATTCTACGCATAATGATAAAGATTGGTAATAGAACTCTACAATAGAGCCACATATACACTAACAAAAACTAAAACGTGTGAAAATACATTAATGTGTGTTTGTTGTTTTACTCAATGCTCGATATAACTTTGCTACAGATTTACTATGATTAAATATTAATATTGTTTTTTTTATAAAAAAATGGATGAAAATGGATGAATATTTTGTTTATAGGATTAAGTATAACTTTCTCTGAAATACATTAGCATGAAATTGAAGGAAGAGAATTTCCACTTGAATCATAAAGTACATAATTTTCTCATGTTTTAATATTTAAGTTTTTTCCTAATAGAAAAAACATTCAAAAAATCATTAAGAAAAAATCAAATATTTAAATATTTTGGTTTTTTCTATTTAATCAAAATTTAAAAAAAAAATCAGTAATAAGTCACATAAAAGCGTAAAAACAACATGTTAAATATCGAAGAATTGGTTTTCTGAACAAGCCAAAAAACAAACTGGCGACCTGTTCTCGCCATTATTTGTCCAATTTTGAATCATCCGTCCATTCGTATGTTCTCTGTTTGATTTCAATCATACATTTTCGGGGCCAAATCATCAACAATAATTTGAAATTTTTTGATTTTGGAATGAAGGAGTCTTAATTTCTAAGATAAATGCTTTAAAATAGCCAGTGTCCTATTACTCATGAAAGAATGTTTTACGATACATGCTTTCATTCTTTGGCTTGGAAGCAAGAAATAAGTCAAGGCTTCATTCTCGGCATGCCAACTCAAAATGGCATGTTGTTTTGTTGTACTGCTTCTGGGATTCTCGAGACAGCTTTGTATGGCAAACTGGGCCAGTACTACATTTTGGAAGGAGCTCAGTCAAGAAAAAGGACTTTGCAAAGGCAGCATCAAATGGGAGTCTTTGTGGAGGGCTTTTGATTTGATTTCTGTAGTCAATCCATTCTTTAATCGACCCAAAGTCGTGCTTGAGAATAAGGCCGTCACCATGACTAATTCCCACCAGATGTTGTGTGGACAAGGGTGGAGGTAAAGCTATGGGCAGTAAAACTCCAACAGTTAATTCAGGGATTCTCTAAACTGAGAACAAATGAGAAAGAACAGCTATTTCAGATAAGGGAAAAGCTACTATTAACTTGAAATAGTCAAAGATTCATGATCGCAGACAAAAAGATATCTGAGTAGCCTCCAAAAAAGAGCCATCATTCTTTAAACTAATTTTGAAAATTCATTTGGAGATTTTTCCCAATTAAAAACCAATAGAAGAAGGTTTGACAAAAAATGTATTAAACAAGCATTTTGTAATCTATAAATCAAAGGTTTGAGGGGAACAAAATTTTTGAGAAAAAAACGCTTGTGTGTAAAAGGACTTGTCTCCCAATCCTTTTCAAAATGATTTTCAAAATCTTGCATTTTGAATACAATATCGCACTTCTTGTGGTTCCCACATATGAACTTGTATAGACTCAGATTTCATAAGTATAAACTCGTAGGAATCTACTGTTTTAGAAAGATTGTTTGAAACAAAATTTTTCTTTTCAAAATATTTTTTCTGAGCCTACAAAGGGAGCCCAAGAACCTGGGATGATCGCCTTGGGAACTTGGATCAAATTGTTTTGGTTCTTTGATTTATAAACAGCTTAAAGAAGTTGGAAACATAAGGTTGTAGTTTTTCCTAAAACTTCAAAGCTGATTTCAAGGTTAGGAAGCTGGCATAGCATAGATTCTTTGGTCGTTGGTTTTATGATCAACTCAAGCCATTTTCCCTATAAAAATTCATGGTGAGAAAATCGTGCAAACATTTCAAGATCCTTTTCTAAATTCACTTCAAAATAAAAAACAACAGAATGTAGGCTGGCTATCCGGCAAAAATCTGTTTTGAAACCAAGTTTTGAACATCTTTTTGCAAAATTTCTTTGGCACTTTTACAATCAACTCATAAAATGAATTTTTTATTGAAAACATCACTTTGAAATTTTTGAATGCAAAGAACAATTGCTAAAATTTTTCGACTGTCAATTTTTTCTTTGACCAATTCCTACAAATGCTGGCATGAAACCCTAGAATTGCGAGAGTTTGTTTTCAAAATCTTGTTTGAGAATTCCACCATATCCTATGTTTAAGGCATCTATCTCTATAATAGGAAAGGCTTCTTGATGAAGGATTCCTAAACAAGGAAGTTCTTTAACCTGAGACTTTACCTGTTTGACTATTTGAGTATGTTCATCAAACCATGGGTTTGGATTTTTCTTTAATCTTTGAAATAAAGGTTTGATGAGTATTCTAAGATTTGGATAAAAGTCTGCTACATAATTTAAGCTCCTAACAACCAAGTTGAATTTATCTTTTTTCTATTAGAAATATTAGCAAACTAATCGCTTTCTTGAATGGGTTTAATTTTACCTTGATAAATATCAAACCCTAAAAATCTTATATTTGTTTGGAAAAGTTTAATTTTTGATGAAGAGATAACTAACCCTTGTCTCTGTCTAATTTTTGAAAAAAATTTAAGTGTTGAAAATGTTCTTCTATAGAATTTGAAAATATAAGAATACTGTATCAATGTGATACTATGAAAACTCCAGTATAGTCATTAAAAATGTCTGGTCTGCACATTTTCTAAATTCAGACGGTAGATTTTTAGCCAAAAGGCATTACATTCATTCATAATCCAAATGGAATCAGAACAAGTATTTTGTACCATCTTCCGGTTGAATCTGAGCTGCCAAAACCAAAATTATATCAAATTTTGAAAAAATTTTGCATTATATGTTATTTGATTAAGTCTTTGTTAGTATTAGATACCTAATCCATTGCAAAACTTTGTTATGCTTATAATTGAAGAACCAACCTGAGGCCAATGCTCAATTTAAAAGCCTGACATAAAAGGTTACATTGTTTCTAAGGAGAATGACTAGTTTAATCAATTTTTCATAATGGGTCATTTATTTCTTTTTGCAATATTCTAAAGTTCTGGATTCATTTGGTTCATTCTTAAGCCCGGTTAGGGTTTTTTTTCATTGAAATCTTTTTCATATAGTAGAAACTATATGTTTTCTATTCCAAAAAGCATTTGGAATCAAGAACATAAGTAAATTATTTCTGTCTGTTTTTGAAACTTGTTTAATCCTTTTCCTATATTTGCCTGATTTCGTGTTATTTTCTATACTAAATTTCTTTCTAATAAAATTTTGATATGTTGTTGTTTTGCTGAATGATATTAATATTATCTGTTAAGTCATTGACATTTCTTTCCTTTGGATTCTTTGTCAGATTTCTACTACCCATAGCTTTCGCTCCAATTCTATCTCCCAAATATCCATAGAGACCAAAATTAAACAAGGCAAATTCTTCGTACCCCTCAAGCACAAACTTTTGAGTCAATTAAAGAATGGATTCACTCTAAGAAATCCAAACTAAAAGCCTCAAAAAGACTCCCATTCATTCCAACCTTTACCAAGCTCCTTTCGTCCCAAACCTTCAAAAAATACTTTTTCCTTCAAATTTGCCTACAAAGCCTATCTCAAATGAATCCAAGAACAAGCCTGCTTGCGCATTCCCGATGTCGACGAAGATGAAGAAGAGACAAACAAGCCCGCCTCTCAAACAAAATGAAGATTATGGTTATAGGGCTCCCACACACCCTCGAGGCTTGGACCCCGGCTCTATTTTCAAAGTTCTCTTATCTCGTATAAATTAAAGGCTCCTTCCATCTCAAAATCTCAAATTTTCAACATTTGATCAGATTTGTTTCAAGATTGTATGATTGAAATCAAACAGTACGCAAATGGATCTGATGGATTCAAAATTACAAATATCGACATGTCAGTGTAGCACGTTCTAATTTTAAATGACGATAAAGACGAAAAGACAAGTTGATTCAAAAACACTGATAGTAAAAGCAAAGAATATGTTTAAATGCTTTGGCAAAAGATGATTCCCCAATTTCGGGGTTAAGACAATAAGATGTGAAGGTTGACTTAAAAGCAAATTCCACTTTTCAAAAAGTTGGATAAGTCTGACTTAAAAGGAGGTTTCACATGCGATGTACTGTTCGGACATCAAAGTTTATTTTCAAATCCACGGACTTCAAAGTGTTTGAAATCCACTAAATTTCCAAATGAGGGGCTGTCTCCTTTCAGAGAATGCTTGTTATATACTCGAAATATACCTTCTTTGAGAGTCATCCCGTAGTCGCCAAAACTATGCAAGTTTTGTATCTTCTTCAAAGATTTTTTAAGTCTTTATAATTTCAAAATAAAAATTCTTCTGCTTCAAATATCTCGTATAATATTTTCTTGTTTAAATTCTTGTTACTATTTCACTCTTTACTGCTCAAATTCACTATTCATTATTCACTATTCATAATGCAACCTTCAAAAATTACTAAAGGCATATAGGCTGAAACAAGAACTCTATAAGCCTGCAAAATGGTAGTAATAACCCGGTCTAACAACGCCACATACCTAATTTATTGAATATGTTTGAAAGATCCTCAGATAGAATTTATCAGAGTTTACGTTTTTCAAGATTTTTTGGTGATAATTGCTATAAAATTTTACTATTTTAATTATGATTCCGCCAGTTAGTGTTGGTCAACCCTTGTTATCCGTTGATCAGCCATAAATCCTATAGATGGGTAGGTGGTCCTATTATGCGAATCCATACTAACTGCACAAAGGAAGTCAAAATTTATCAAAACTTGTAGGAACTGTCTAAATACTGAAGTTCCATCCAGATTTATTGAACAAATCATAGACAACCGTAAAAGCTCTTCTTACTCAAAATATGAAAATAGAAATTGTCCTGCTTTCCAATGAAGTGATTGGGGACAAAGAGCGATCAAAAATTGGGAATGCCAAAACAAATATCAAAGAACTTTATAAAGAAGGAAATTTTTGAATTTAAAAGAGATTATAGGATTGGGTAAATCTCTTAAAATATTTGAATAAAGATCCGAGATTAAACTATTGAGCTTCTAAATCTCAAAGATCTAGAGCAATCGCAGTTAAGAAAATATAAATCCTTCATAGCAGGTGCTATCCAAGTACCAAGTAAACCTTTAACTAGCATTTAGACAAACCCATTTGGTGCTTGCTTAAGAGATGCAAGACATAACCAATTCCAAGGATTCGCCTAGAATTAATGCACAAATACATCCTTTGACCTGGGCATTTGTTACTCCAATGTGAGTTTGGACTGTATGAATGATCAAAGCATTCATAAAGCCTTAACTCTAAATATTCAAACCCAAAATTATGACATGGACCCTAGATCCAGAAATATCCTCATAGTATACAGAGTATACTATAAGGAAATGACTTATGTAGTAAATCCAGATTGTCTCTTATCATCTCCAAGATATCAAACTTTGATTTGGCAAGCAAATGAAAAGAACTCTACAGTGATAATACCAAAACCTATTCCTCAAAATGCTTAAATACAATATAAGGAATTAATTGCCCACTTTTTAGCCCCAAAACCAATAATGTTCAAAACCTGGCGTCCATAATGAAGATGGACAAGGAATGTATTAAATTAATTTTTGAACCTAGAAAGAACATCCTAGAAGTGACCTTACTCTCACAGTTTTTCCACGACCTTCAGAAATTCGAACACCTTCCAAAAGATCTAATGTTTATTCAAACTTGGAAATAAGTATTCTTTCTCATCACAATTCTAATTTCAAAATATCTTCACACCGTGAACAAAACTCTACTAAAGTTTCTAAATAGGGTTTCTCCCAACCTATTCTCAAATGATGTCACCTAAAATGACGAGCCCCGCCACTTCAGATGATGACGTTGAATTTGAGATATATAAAAGAATACTTAACTGAAGTAAAATTCTTACATCATGTCGAAGAAAAGCAATGCGTTTTTCTCAACATTACCGTATGAACAAAAGAAATTTTTTAAAAACAATGGTATCAAACAATGGAAACAATGGAAATGAATATTCCAATGTTTACCTATTTTGATATCTATGTTGCAAAAAATAATATTGATTATCCTTTTGCAGAAATCAATATGTTCCAAAAAGACTGGAATACTACTATAGAAAAGAAAGTAGTATCTACACATCCTCCCTTGGAAGAAATAAAATTAACAGTGCAAAGGACTGAAGTTATAGCTTCACCCTTCAAAAGGACAAATCCTTAAGAGGACAAAAATAGATACTCAAATTTAAAAGACATCAAAGGGATACAACAAAAATAATAATTATATTAAATCAGACTTTTGGGAACAATTTAACTCGGACATAATTTAGTGAAACCTTCCCAAAATCAAAAGAATCGAAATGAAAACCTTTTATTCAAATCCCCATAATATAATAAATCTATTAAATTAGGGAAACAAAGAATAATGATCTCATTAAAATATTAGCCAAAAAATTAGAAGCAAATAGAATATTATAGACCCTCAACTTCAAAATCTCAACTGAATTTTCTAAGTGGTTCTCAAACGTGAATCCTTTTAAGTGAAAACAAACTCAAAATTCGCATCAAGAAGATGACTCAAAATAAATAGAATTAAATATCAAAAGTCATGGCAACAAGGAACAAGAAATTATTATCCTAGGCCTACTCCTCCAAATCTCCAATATGAGGAGAGACTTCCTCAAAGAGCCATGTATAATGACACTTTTATTTATGAGTGGAATATTGATGACCTTTCTGAACATGAAATCATAAATGTTCTACGACAAATGCTAATGGTAACAACCGCCTACTTAGATGATAATGATGATCATAATGCCGCACAACTTCTACTTTCTAGATTTTCTGGAACACTAAGGAGTTGGTGGGATAATTGTTTAAATAAATATGAAAGAGAGTTTCTTCAAACTAGTACAAATATAGCCGAGAACAAATGCAAATTATAGAATAATATATAATAACCAACACTTTGTTGGAGATCCAAGGATTCTCCAAGAAAGAAGTTCTAAAATTCTACAAAACTTAAGATGTAGAACACTAAGTGATTTTATATGATATCACGATGTGTTTATATCAAAAGTTATGATCAAATGATCAAGATGCCCATGGTTGGGAAAGAAATATTCCTTTATGGACCCCAGTGGCTTTAAATGCAGTGTCTCAGAAACCCTAGAGAAAAAAATCGTGGAATAATCCCTTATGATGATCTTACTATGGAGTTCTCATAAGTGAAGTCAGCAAGAAGGATTAAAATCAGGTTCACAATTAAGACTTCAATATAAAATCAAAAGGATTTAAAAGCTCTAGAAAAGATTTAGGATTTTTGTGTCCATTATGTATTGGAAAATGCCAGTACCAATTCCTACAAAAACATAATATAGAAAATATTCTCCCAAAGGAAAACCATTTCTAAATAAAGAATACTCAAAGAAGAAGAATTATAAGAAATATAAATCTCATAAATACAAATCTCAAAATCCTATTAAATCACACAAAAGAGAAATAAGATGTTTCAAATGTGGGCAAAAAGGACATATAGCCTCAAATTGTAGAAAACAAAAAATAAATGTTTTATTTGATTCTGAAGAGAATACTTCTTCTTCCTCTAAGTCTGATAATTCTCAAAATAAAAATCCAGTTTTAGAAAAAGAACAAAATCAAACTGATAAGATAGAAAATTGTTTATGTCAAGTCAATGTTTTAACCTGTTGATCAAGAATTATTAATAGAAATAATGGATCAAATATAAGATAAAGAGGCCAAAGCCAAATATATATAAGAAAAACAATGGAACAAAGCAGTAAATCAAAAAAATTTATACCTCTTTCAAATGCATACAGATTCAAATATATTATGCAACAATTTGAAGTAAAAGAACCTATCACAATTCAAGATTAACAAATGTAAATAAACAAATAAAGATAATAAATCTGAAGAATTAAAATTTTATCAAGATTGGGACTTTAAAATTCAAACATAGGAAAATCAAAAAGTCTCTTTAACACCACAA
The DNA here is from genome assembly GCA_016808115.1 of Tetrastigma voinierianum. NCBI lineage: Eukaryota > Viridiplantae > Streptophyta > Magnoliopsida > Vitales > Vitaceae > Tetrastigma > Tetrastigma voinierianum. Next base: position 56,194 of record JAEQBH010006024.1, on the reverse strand, counting down.
ACTGAAGATTTAGATATTTTGTCAATAGTACGACTATTGTACAAAAAACAAAGATGTTATACCAAAATTATCGTAAAATAAATCTCGATTTCCAAACATCCCTTATAGCTGGATTGATTCAAGAGCTGATCTAAATTGTATACAGGAGGGATTAATCCCTATTGTATATTTTGTCAAAACTTCACAAAAACTGTCTACAGCTAGTAATGTTCCTCTTAAAGTACAATACAAAATACCACAAGATCATATCTGCAAATATGGTATTTGTATTAAAACCTCATTCTTACTAGTCAAAAATATTAGTCATCAAATTGGTTAAGAACCATTTCAACACAATTATTTATTTTCATATATAGATAGTCAAGGATTACAAACAACTTATAAAAATCAAAAAATATTATTTGAATTTATTAAAGGCATAGAATTCAAAGAAATCAACCAACTTCAAGATAATATTAATATACTTCAACAAAAACAACAACATGTCAAATTTCTTAAGAAAAAAATTCAGTATAGAAAGACAAAAGAAAACCTGAAATCCAAACAAATACAAGAAAGGATTAAACAAGTTCAAAAACAAATTGAAAATAATTTATGTTCTTCAATTCCAAATGCTAATAGAAACATATGTTTCTTCTACCATATGAAAGATTTCAATGAAAAACAAATCTCAACCAAGGCAAGACCAATTTAAATGAGTCCAGAACTTTTAGAATATTGCAAAAAAGAAATAAATGACTTGTTAAGCAAAAAATTGATTAGACCTAGTCATTCTCCTTGGAGCTATGCAGCCTTTTATGTCCAAAAGGCTTATGAAATTGAACGTGGCACTCCAAAGTTAGTTATCAATTATAAACCCCTTAACAAAGTCCTACAATGGATTAGGTATCCAATACCTAACAAAAAAGACTTAATCCAAATGTTATATAATGCAACAATTTTTTTCAAAATTTGATATAAAATCTGGATTTTGGCAAGTCCAGATTCAACTTAAGATAGGTGCAACAAAGATTTATGCTAGCCCATTTGGACACTATGAATGGAATGTAATGCCTTTTGGCCTAAAAAAATGCTCCTTCTGAATTTCAAAATATTATGAATGACATTTTCAATGACATTTTGAACTGATGCAAATATTTCATTCATCATACTGGCAAAAGAAAGGTGTGGGCTTGGAGGCCAGGCCCTAGGAAGAGTGTCGCTGTATGGATGTTCTCCCTAGAACCTAGGGTGAGAGTTGACCTCGATAGGTCGATCAGGAGTCGAGGTCTCCGAGTGATTCCGCCGGCGGTGACCCCTGGACCCGCGGTCGGGTGTGGGGTGCACGGTGACATTGCCAAGCCCGGGTAGTAATAATCAGATAGTCATTCTCACCACTGGTGAGTGTGGATTGAGTTGTCTGGGACTACGTCCAATGTAAAGAATTTTATAGTTCAAATCTGTGAAATGAAAAGTAATTAATGTGTGTCGGGGCATGAAGGGGTCGTTAATCCCCTCAGGTGAAAAGCCTGGAATTAGGGTGAAGGAGACCCGTGGTAGTATCCGAAAGGTCCTGTATAGGTGTAAGAGACCCGTGGAGATATCCAGAATTTATGTATGGGTGTAAGAGACCCATGGCAATATCCAAAATTTTTGTATGGGTGTAAGAGACCCGTGGAGATATCCAGAATTTCTGTGTGGATGTAAGAGACTCGCGGTGTAAGCCGAAAAGTTTTGTTGCCCAAGAGAGAAAACATATATATTGCTATGGTTATCAATGTGACCTAAAGCTGAGTGGATAGAAGCCTGAGCGACTCGGGATTTGCTACCCATTGAAATTGCGTTGGTGTTGGTGAGCCGACAAGTACTCAGATAAGAGTGTCATAAATAATTAATGTCTAATCACACTTGGCATAGGCAGTGTGGAGGGAGTAGGAGGACTCGAGGCATGGAAGAGCATCTGTCAAATGGAATTCACTTACGTTGAACAAAGCACGCGAGCATACGTATTAAGACCTATGAGGCATTACAGTGGGAGGCCATGACATCACTCATTTATCGACCGAGGAGCGCAGCTCCACACGTCCTGATTTTAATTAGAGACACACTGAGAAGGTGAGCTTGATACGACAAATAAGTTTTCTCACCTACCGAGTCATATGGTACAGTCATGCATGTTGACGCCGACCCCTAGGGTTTTCCGAGGTTGAGATCACGCTTCTTCAAGGTGATGCCTAAAAGATGCAGTGGTTGTGGTTCTAAGCACGGCTGCCATCGCCGAGGTTCACTGGCCCCAGATACCGGCATTGTAGCGTACCAATTGGCATTACCGCCTAGCATGTCAGATGTCCATAAGGTATTCCATGTCTCACGCCCTGAGATACACCCGTGATCCAACCCATGTAAAGTGGGATTTGGGAGAGATCAGGTCGACAATCCACGACCTTCTGAGGATTGGTTCACAGCATCATGGATAGCCGAGAGAGCAGTAGTTTAAGCACAGAAGACCGGATACAAAGCGGCTGCGCTATGGCAGCACCATGGAGCTAAGAGCCTACGTGAGCTAAGTCATCGCGCCACCTATCCCTTCTTATTTAGGATAAGTACGCTGAATAAATGGTTAATGCTAAACGACCAGTTACATGCATGACATTTGTGCACGTTGCATATATGAGTTGGTGATTGTGTGAATGACGAAATTTTTAATGTAAGAAATGTAAAAACCCGATAAAAATTTTAATTTTTCGAAAAAAAGGTCAAATGGTCGTCATCAAACTGAATTTTCCTAGATTTTGAGACACTAAACTGACTTCACCGTTGGAATCATCTCGCGAAATCTAATAATTATCATTCTCACAACTGACACAATGACTTCATGTTTTTCGAGCAACATGGGCAAGATATGACACTTTAAGATTGAAGCGCTTTAAAGAGGCGCTTACTGTCACAGGCAGTTAGTCAAACATAAGTTTGGCAGGGGCCATGGATGGACATGATGGCATGGGATGTCATTGGATGAAAATCCAAAGTAGGTGGAGAAGAGGATATGTAATCCATGAGCCACTTAGAGTCGGGACATGTGGCATCGAGACGACAAGTCTCTCACCAATCTCACCAAATGGTTTGGGAGAGGAGAAGAGAGAGGAGTATGGCAAATCAGTGATGAGAGAAAGAATTTGCAGAGGTTCACCTCTCTCTAAATTTTCTCCGACGACTGACCTTAGAATTCCTACGTATGTTAGAAGAAGAGTTTCAAGCCCCACTGGCAAGGGCTACGCTGTGGCAATTTGGCCATGGAGCCGACAACCTGCGACGTAGGGCTTTTCTCCTACTTGTTTTTGCTCTTCGCTAAGGCCATTTTAATGCACGAGATCTATAGCTCGGACGACCATGTTTTTTCTGCTCCAGTGATTTTAATTTGTTGGCAAATCCTTGTGAAGTACTTGGACAAATCAGTGGACTATTTGTGTGGCTTCAGGTGGACGCCGTGTTGTCGCGAATAACAATATGTGTAAAGTTTGAGTTAATATACTTATCGCTGAAGATATTAATAATACCATTTAACGCCACTAATGCCGGCTATCAGACGAAGACTTATATGTGTAACCCAAGTAGAAAATTCCATCATCGGGCATTGCTCACCCCGTCGGCGAATATATTATCTCAAAAGATTAGTTGCAACTGTGATGAACCCATCTCAAAACCCCGTAGAGGAAGAACTACTTCAACCTACCTTTATTTCTCAGATTTTTGTAAATTCCCGAATGACGATCCAATTGTAATTGGTAATTAAATACAATTGTAAACAAACTCTTTTTGTATAAAATATGTATTTTTGTGTTGTATGAACGTGTGGCCCTATTGGGTCATGACATGTATGAGTCTCAAGTGAGACAGATTAACAGCGTGCAAGGCTGATTTGGTGGTCAACGGACCCTGCTTAGCGCCACAAAGGGCTCTTTTTGAGCACCCAGATATCTATCTCCTGAACTGCAAATCTTATCAGTTTCAAAGCAGAAGAGCGAAAGTTTCCTTCGAACAAATTTATTAATTCTCTTGCTCGTGTTCTGTAATCCCTGTATAATGAACAAGAGAATTTACCTGAATCATAAAATACATACTCTTTCTCGGCGTTGAATATTAAGTTTTTCTTAATAGAAAAAACATTCAAAATCACAAGAAAATCCAAATATTTAATTATTTTGGTTTTTTCATTTAATCAAAATTTTTAAAAATTAATAAGTCATGCCATAAAAATGAAACATATTAAATATTGCTGTTAGCTTCAGCAACAAGCCAAAAAATAAACTTCTCCAAGCCTTGTTCAATATTTAATATACTTATATGTTAAATATAAGATCTTAATACTGTTGATTTGGTATTTCCAATTTTTATATAATTATATTTGAAATTTTTCTTCTAAACTTGAGTTATAATTTACTTTCTTGGTCAAGATGGTACGTGATACTTCGTTATGAACCAGGCCAATTATTTTTCAATATTTTGACAAACATAATAATGAAAATAAGATCATCTTTTTGCCCAGGAGTTTTGATCATACTTGAACCGCGATATCAACCATTAACTTAATATATGATTCTATCTACCTTCATTGTTATTTTCAGTCATGTCACAGTTACATCATAAAAAGAAAATGATTTATGCACTAAACTAGTACTCATGGAGTCACAATGATTAAAAATTTGACACTGGTCATCAAAGTTTCACAACTCATCCCAACTTCATGTATCATTTGAGATGCTTTTGCATGAGTTACAACATTTTATTTGAGACTTTAGTCGTATTCTCCCCAACTTGAATCTTATTTTCTAATATTTATACTTGAATGTTGCCTTGTTATACTATACTCAGTAGTTTCTACTATGTTGTTGTTTAATCGTCCCTATAAACTTATCTTTTATTTTAAATGATTTGCTAAATTATTAGTATATATTCTTGTACAAACTCTTAAGAAAATATTTTTCTATGTACCAAATAGATTACAAGGGAGATATTATGATACAAAAGTATTCTTCACAATTATAGATATAATAGTTAATTTCCTTGATTTCATGATCCAATATTATATATGACTTATAGAAAAGAGAACACATAACAACAACATCCCCTTCCTATTTACAAGAGAGATTGAGGTTGACTGCTTCCAACACCCCTGTTGGTGTGAAAATCTGTCTGTTCAACTTGGACAAGAGAGTCAATAAACACCTTGCTAGCTACTGCTTTAGTGAGGACATCTGCTAGCTTATTGAACCATGAATGGAGGTAAATAATGATTCCAAATTTCAGCTTTCTTTGATAAAATGTTTGTCAATCTCCATTATTGTGTTGAACCTGATCATGCTGAATGTGGTTGCTGTTTGTATATTCATAGCCGACTTGTTACCACAAAGATGTCATCGCGCTGGTTTAATGTCATTCAATAAATTTCTTAACTGTATAACCCCACATATCCCAAGTGCCATACCTCTAGACTTCGCCTTCAACGCTGATCTCGGCACACGGTTGTTTCTTTTTACTCCCTCTTAAGTCACAAGGTTTCACCTACAAAGGTGAAGTGATCCCGAGGTAGATTCTTCCATATCACTGATCTCACCTGCTCCAAGATCGTATAACTTTCACTTAGGACCATGATTTAGAACAATAAACTCACCGGAGCAACTTTAAATATCTCATGAGCGTTTTACAAGATTCATATGTGAGGTTTACGCGGGGTCGTATGAATGACTCACCACACTACACGTATATGGAATACCAGCCTCAGCAGAGATAACAAATGGTTTTCCAACGAGCCTCTCGTATCTTCCTTTATCGCAGTGTGAGATGCACAACAAACACTCAATAGTTTACGATTCCGGCCAATGGGAGGATGAATCGCTTTGCATCCATATTCGTTTTGGCTAATATTTAGCGATACGGGTTGATAAGAAAATACCATGCTGACCACTACTTCAATCCGGCAGAAAGTATTGGCGATCCTGCCGCCTATTTCAAACTGGTTAAATAGATCGTTGTAAACCGGAACTTCCTCATGATCATCGTTCGCTACCAACATATCATCAACGAGATACTGGGCGCAGATTTTACTTCTTTTGTGCTTTAAAACAAAGTGTGATTTCGAAGTTACTTACAGAAATAAAATTCCTTCTTATACTATAAACTCTCACAAACTAAGACTGTGGACGCTTCAACCATATAAGGCCTTTTCGCGATACACCACATTGCCAGATTCGAGTATTTTAGTATACTCCGGGAGGAGGATCCATACACTTTTAGTAAGGTCTTCATGAAGAGTACATTTGGAAGACATCAAATCAAGAAGTGGTCAATCTTGACAATGCTAATGAATGAAAATACTCCTCACAAAGATAAGTTTTATAACCTAATAAATGCCTCTTTTTGGATAATCTACACCATTAGACTCCAGTTATACCTTTGCAACCAGCTGAGCTTTGTATCTTTCAATAGTCCCATCTGCTTTGTGTTTGACTGTAAACACCCATCTACATCCCACTCATTTCTTTTCCTCGTATGTTACCCAGTTCCCAAGTGGCATTTTCTGGTCCAATGTTGTCATTTCCTCCGCCATAGTTTTAGTCCATCTGAGAACTCAGCAAAATTTTTGTAATGTACTAGGAATAGAGACAAAGGATAATTGGAGTACATAAGATGACAGGATTTGTATTAACTCAAGGGAGGACACATTAAGCTACTTATCGGATATTAAAGCTTGGGGACAAGGGTCGCTCATATCTAAAGGCAGGTTGGAACGTGTTGATTTGAGGTGAAGATGATATTGGATGGTTCGATGCAAAGCCAAATTTATACTTATTAATATCATGAATATTAGGAGTCAACTGAATAGGACTGTGCACTCAAGTAGAGTCCTGAGCAGATCAGCCGTGATTTGTAATTTAGGAGAAGAAATATCATGGACTTGATCTTCACGCCCCAACCGAGCACCTAATGAGATGTATCGGCTGTCTCGACTTCAATACTAGATGGCCTCATTATCTCAAAGAACCTTATTTCATCCTAATTTTGTACTTCATCTCTAGACTCCCCCTGAAGTGAGGAATCAGTGATCCCCGTTGGATAGAAAAACATTTTTTCATGGAATATTACATCCATGGAGACATAAAACTTCTTAGTAGGGGGATGGTAACACCGATACCCTTTCGAGTCGGGAAATATACCCCACAAACACACACTTCAATGCACGTGTTCCAGCTTTGGTGCGTTGGATTTGTATGTGTTGGAACATATACTACACATCCAAGACATCGGGTGCCAAATGAACAACCGAGTGGAAGCGCATAAAGGGTCGATAATACATCCAAAGGTCTTCGACCAAGAACACTTGATATAAATGACACCAGCAGACGGAACTCAAAGCTTCTCCCTATAGGTGTGATGGAACATGACCCCCAAGTAATATAGATCGAGCGAATTCTAAAGGTGCCTGTTTCCTTTCAAGAACCCACTGCTGAGAGGACTGTACAAGATGTTTGATGGATGGGTACCAACCGACGCGTAACTGTACTTAATTCGATTCCCGGAACATTCCGCCCCTATTATCAAAACGAATAATCTTGATAGATATGCCAAATTGTGTGAGCACCATTTGATGGAAAAGACGATACACAATTACTTGACACATCACTCTTGTGTCTCAAGAAATAAGCCCAGCTCATCCTGGGTAGAATCCATCAATGAATGTAATGAACCAATTTCATTCCATTATGTAGAAAGTGGGGGCAAGACCCCAAACATCCGACGAACTAAGGCAAAGGTGCATCGCCATTATCATGCAACAAAACAAAAACGATGGTTTCACCATCACACAAGTGTCACAAACAAAGTTTGAAAGATTACAACCAGTAAACAGGGATGGAAATAATCTCCTAAGATAACCAAAAGAGGGGTGTCCCAACCGTGTATGCCATAACCAAATCTCTTCCTTTTGTTTAAGCATTTTGTCACCCATAACGTGAACTAGTGCTCCATCATCAGATTATTGTAACCCCTTTTCCAGATAGTACAAGCTTCCATGCCTTTTACCACTACCAATCCTCTCCTTGGTATGGATGTTCTGAAAAATACAATAAGTGGAAAAAAGGCGTAAATAATACTCATGAGACTTGGTTAAATTGACTACCAGAATAAGGTTACAATTGATGGAAATGAATAAAACATTATTGATAGATAAAGATGGGGACAAGGGCACAAAGCACACCGACAATCAGAAGACACACCATTGGCATTAGCAATGACTCCGATTTTTGACAAATTAGAGGATAAATGGCTAAACCTTTATCATGTCATATGGTCAAGAGCACCCATGTCAATTATCCAAGCACTATGTCCGCAAGAAAAAAAGGAAGATTGACAGCGTAGTTAGTCATACCTAATCGCAACGAATCCGTGCATGACTAGGTGGCTCTTGGGAACTAACCTCTATCGTGGTTGTGAGGGCCCTCGAGACACCGTCTACCTCGGGATTAATCGTGGTAACCATGGAGCCTTAAAGCATGTGTCTATCACATGATTATCACCATTACAATGAGCACACTTACGAACACCTTTCTTTTCGGGTCGTGACAAGCAGCACTAGATTTTCGAATAAATTATACGTGTACTCTCCTTCATTTGATGTTATACCAAGCATAGCATCCTGGCAATTTGCCTCGGCACAAACAATGGCATATGCATCCTGTAAATTGGGAAGAGGAGTAGTCGCAAGAACACGACCACGAACCCCATCCAAATGGGAATCGAGACCGGCCAAGAAAATGTATAGACGTTGAGAGTTAACCATTACGGTATACCTCTCAATATCTCATGTACACTCCATAGTGCAAGGCTCAATAGCTTCAAACTCCTGCCATAATTTTTGTAGTTTTCCAAAGTAAGAAATAATAGAACCTCCATTTTGACGGACAAAAATTACCTCACAATATAACCGATATGCCTTTAAAGCATCTTGGTTGACATAGTAAGTTTGTTTTGAAGCCTCCCAAATCTCCTTAGCAGTAGATAAGCGGAGGAAAAGTGACATGATGTCCTTAGTCATGGCGTCAAGGAGCCAAGATTTGACCATTCAGTTCTCGTCCTCCCATGTTTCATGTTCCCGTATGTTGTCTGTGCCATCTTACTACCGTAAATAAAACCCCAATGTTTCCTCGCCTCTGATCTTATTCTCGCATTCAAAGGTCCACTGATGTGGTTAGTACCATCGTCGCTTTGGAGTAATCAAAGAGGACATATCTTGTAGATGGAATGGCAAAGAAGGGCAAATGAGATCAACCTTCTTTCCCCGTCTCGAGTTTCTAGATTACTGTAGGATGAATCGCCATGATAGAAAGCAAATAGAGAACAGGATCAGGCCCAAAAAAAGAGCAATCAAGCAGATTAAATAATATAATCTGTAGCATGACATAAACAGATTAAAAAATTCAAAGAACCACGATTTGATGAAGAAATCGTTTCACCAAATGGTACCAATAGGATCAAAGAAAGCACAGAAAAAAAAAAAAAAAAAAGGCTTCAATTCCTATGGAAGTAGAAAGGAAATCGAAGTTGGCTTTGATACCATGTACAAACTCTTGAAGAAAATATTTTTTTGTGTATCATTAAGATTACAAGGAGGTATATTTATACAAAAGTATTCTTCACAATTATAGGAGATATAATAGCTGATTCTCCTTGATTTTATGAGATCCAATATTAGAGGAGGATTTATAGAAAGAGAATACTATAACAGCAACACCCTTTCCTATTTACACGAGATTGAGGTTGACTGTTTCCAACATATTCTTCTAGTTTACAGAATAATTTTACTAAGTGAAAAAAGTAAGTTGGTAGAGAAAAGCTAATTGAACTTGACCAATTATTAGTGTATATGATTCTAGTATGCATGCTTTCCTCAATCTTTTTTTTTTTTTTAAAGGAAAAGAGTAAAATGGGGAAAAAAAATTAAGAATAAGGAATTGGCTGAGAAACCCATGACTTCATTAAATGAGTGAGTTGCATGATGTTGATACACTTTGACAAACGACAAGATGTGAATAAGGATTAAACTTACATGAATTGTAGAGTTTTGGTTTTTCATTGTAACTACAAGATTCGTGAGGATGTATAAAGCTTCCATGAGACTAATACTGTTGGAGTGAATGACATTTATTGCAGATATGAATGTCATTTACTCTGTAAGGAGTCTAAAGGTTGTAGGAGTCCAAACGTTTGGTTTGTCAAACGTTTGGCTTGCTAAAGGCTGAGGGTCTCACCTTTATTCCTATAAAGGTGAGCCTTCTCTTGTTCGAGAAATATAATTTTTTTTTTCCTTTTTTGAGTTTGCTGTGTGACACGGTTAGAGGGTGGTGTTGGGTGATAGCTTCAATCATAGTCTAAGTTTGTCGGAATAGTATCAAGGTGTTGAGGTGCTGCTCGTATATCATTTTATCCTGGGAGACAGATGTCGATGTATTTTTTTCGAGCACCGAAGGAGACGGCGAATCTATTTTAAGGAGATTATGACTCCTCACAAGACTCGCTTCACCGTCTCCCCGCTAACACCATTTCTCTGTAATCGTTTTCTTATTTCTTTGTAATTTTCTCCTCTTTTCTTTTGTTTCCCTATAAGGGGAGGAAGTTCCTAACATTCTTAAAAAGTTCCTAACAAATACAAAGCTCTAGACATCACATGTAGTGTCCAACATTACCCAGAAAGTGAAAAACAAATGTTTCTATATGGATGGCACCTTTAACTTAACACTATCGACATTTTTTATTCAAGGTGTAGACTAATAGAGAAGTAAAACCAATGAGAGTTAGTGGGAAGTCGTGTGCACTATTACAACCATGAAGTAAACAATACTGGTGAAGAGTCAGTCATTACAAATGCTATCAAATGAGTGGATTGTAGTGTTTCACATCGTCCATAGAGTAAAAGGTGAAAGTTTATTTATAGAATATTTGAACTCAACACTATCAAGACATTTTCTTAAGAGTCTAGACCCAATAAAAAAAAAAGGCAAAACCGAAGCGGGTTTGTGGGAAGCCATGTGGAAACTACTACAACCCTGAAACGAACATTATCAAGTGAAGATATGAGTCATTACACCACACATCTTAGGGTTTAATATAACTTGGCTTATCTCAACCTCTCCTCACTTTGGTGCATCAATTCTTGTCCTATACTATATTAATTTCATCTATCGTCTTGTTAATGTGTTGCAAATTTATGGATCTTTTCATTTTTGTTGGGTTTGAGATTGTCCATATATTCGTTCCAAGGGTACTACAAGAAGATAACGTCTTCAGAGTTCGAGGTTGATGAAGATGTGAAAAATTATAGGTGAAGTCCCTGGTAGGACTAGGAAGTAGTTCGGGCTAAGGCAACCCTATGTTGCATGGACATGCTAGTTATGGGAAGTTTGGACTAGAAGCAGAGCAGTTGTGGGACGCACGTGAGTCTGCTAGCGTGGAGGCTAGGGTACTTGGGGAGAAAGTAACCTATGGGCCTAAGATCATTTAGGCAAACGGATAAAAATCAAATCAAGATCATTTAAGCAAGCGGATAAAGATTAAATCAAAAAGTTCATATCTTCTAATCTATCAAACCAGTACTGAAAACAATCTATGATTATATTCTGAAGAGGATACTTGAGCAACAAGTTTCCTATTTCCACGTGATAGCTTAAAGGAAAGTTCGGATAATTCAAGGTAGGTTTGGAGTCATATTAGGATAATGATCCAAGCTTATCTAGTTTTCCATAACCAACTATATAAGGCTATATGTTTGGGTTTTCAGAAAATGCTCAACATGGATTTGAGGAGCAGAGCTTGAAGAAGAACAAGCGAAGTCCAGACGTGTTGAAGGAGTGCTGAGTGCAGATACTCGATTGAGGTATTGCACGTTAAAAGCCTTTCACCTTTGGTGAAAGATGATGGTTCTTATATTCATATTTTATTAATGAAATATGGGATTCGGTGTGCAATGTCGTAAAGAGGGGAATGGAGGGAGTTCATTCAATCTACCAGGAAAGACAGTTTCACAGCGGTCGTGGATGTAGAGAGAGTCTCAGACCGCATAAGAACACTGTAAACCTTAATCACTTAGTGGAAATTTGCATCTAGTTAAACATTGTGACATGGCAAAGGTCGAATCCACGTAAAAATTAGGTGTGCCTTTATCTTATTGCAAAATATATCACATCTACTTTGCACACACTAAGTCCCACAAGGGGAGTTTGATGCAATGCAGTATAGTCTAAACGAAATCACAGTTCGAACAATGAGAATTGTGACCTGGAACACGAACTTAGCGAGTCACTCTATTATCATAGCGAGTCACTCTAAGTTACTGGGTGAGATCTTTGATCGCTCTATGTGTTTTGTGTGTGAAGTTTAGATGAATCCAATGAAGGATGGAACGTCCATAAAAAGCTCTCATCTACTAGATGATGACAACTATGCATATTGGAAGATTCACATGACTACTCATATCAAGTCATTAGGAATGGATGTATGGTAATCCATAGTGACAAGATGGACCAACCCAACCAAAGTTGAAAATGGGAAAATCATGATCAAACTTGAACCAAAATGGAACTAGGAAGAGGGAAAACAACTTCAAGAAACTTCACTGCCCATCATGCCATCCATTGCGATATGGATGACAGGATGTTCGAACTTATTGCCTTTCAAGAACTGCAAAAGAAGCATGGGATACTCTCCAATAAATATCTAATAAATCAAGATACGTAGATCTAAAGAAATAAGGGAATAGAGGGTCTAAACGAGAACAAAGTCTGAACTCATACGATAAAGACCAAGGAAACCAAGAAAGGATCAACCGACACAAGGCTTACATCTCTATTACTACAATAAGAGGATCAATGCAACAAAAAATGTTGAGAAAAAGATCCTTGAAGTCAGAAGTCACAAACCATAAGATTGTTTGAACTAGCTTTACAAACCAAGAAAAGGAATCTACAAGTCTTGGAGCCTTCGCATCGACAAGAAACATGAGCAGGTGCGTGGTACTTTGATAAAGGGGTTTTCAACATATGATCAAAAACATGAACATCTTGACTAACCTGCAATCCTCATGTCAAGATAGTGTGTTCTTCGAGGACGGTGCCAAAGGAAGAATTATAGGAACCGATACTTTAATCTTTCCTGGTCTAACCAGACTAAAAGAAGTATTACTTATTGAAGGATTGAAGGTAAATCTAATTAGCATAAGCCATTTGTGTAATGAAAACTTGTTTGTTGCACTTACAAAAGATAAGTGCATAGTATTTGACCAAAATCATTACCACCATGGAATAAGAAAGTCCTCTAACAACTCAAGTATCTCGCTAACTAAGACTGGGAGATTCAGGTACGGGATACTGGGTCTCGAAAATCTAAATACAAGTCCAACAACTTGCAACAAAACATCTCCTCTGGACATCTAAATCCATGATTTGCTTATGTGGGGTCAGGACTCGATCAAACAAACGAGCTTAATAAAGCCAGATGCACCAGTCCTCACTGTAAGTTCAGTCATAAGTCAAATTAGAAATGCTATACTTAGATTCCTAGAGGGACCATGGATGACGTAAAACATTGAAAGGAAAAGGGCCACGATGCAGGCTAATACGTACAACATAACTCATCTAGAATAGCCATACTCTACGTCCCGGGTTACTTAAATCCTCATGTGGAAATAAAAACATGAATTCTGGTCCCCATTAAGGAATAAAGGAACACCTTATGTTAATAACAAGTCAAAGAAGATTCATGTTTTCCTAGGAAGACGTATCGCTCCACTAGGAGTTCCAAAGGGGTCAAATACGAAAAGAAATCCATCATGTCCCAATAGGAGTTCAAACTCTCTAAAGGCCTATACATTCAGGCCCAAATGATATCCTACATATGTGTGTAATATCTCAAGACATGAAGAAACAAGACAACAAGCTTGAAGAAAGCATGGTTGGAAATCAATGCTTAATGACTAATGGAAGTACGAACGAACATGTGGAAGAATGTGCAAGACACTGAGAAAACAACAAAGTGAGTTACTTCCTAGTAACAGAGATAGAAAGGACAACTATAGTTAGGGGATGCACACATGAAGAGCATGGTCAAGGATTATGTCGTTCCAGGGGAAGTCTTAACTTCACAGTATGAAAACTTGGGAAGAATCAGGGTCTAAAGTCAAGAATTGGATGTACTCGGGTATGTGTCTCTCAGACCTTCACTGGGACAACTCATGCAATGAATTGCCTCTTTTTGTTTTTGTTTTTTATTTTAAGGGAAGGAATGAACGAAGGTGAGAAATTCATATGGACAGGTGGTGTCCCACCCTATCCGACTATTGCAACGACTAAGGATTGCAGTGAGTTACTGCAATCGAAAAGCCAGCTGAACAACATCATGTTCTAAGGAAGTCCCAACGCTCCTATTAAATGGGGAACTATTAGAGACAAGAAATCCCAGGGGTTCCAAAAAGGCAATGGGAACCTCTTTATAGAGGGGAAAACTGAAGAATAAAAAGAACATTGCTTTTCTTTATTCTCTCTCAAGATACATCCAAAGACTGGAACTTTCTACTCCATCGACATTCTCTCTCAACTTCGAAGATGGTGATGACGAGATCTGGTGGGTCCGGTAGGAGGAGACTAGTGAAAGGAAGTTTTGACAATAAAGAAGGGTTAGTTATGGACCCCATCGATGTGGAACCTCTAAGATCTGGAATGGTTGCATTTCTCGTGCCCTATGGCACGTTTGAAGATGAAGTTCTAATGGCAGATGTGTTTGGTCCAAACGAAAACTCTCTAATTGAGAGTAAAATTGCTAAAAGTTCGAAACTTGGAGACAATCCAGAGGAAACTCTACCAGAGACCCTAGTTCCCATTAATGCAAATTAAGTAGACACGCTTAAAGACTCTTCTCGACGAAAGATAACTCCCCAGGTCCTAACTCAATGACATCGCTGTCAACAACATCGAGATCTATTAATTAGGCATAGAAGAAAATACCATCCCATACCACTCCCCATGGGTAGGTTAGGTCAAACGAGACTCTACGATTGAGATTCTGAAGTCTCAAACCAAAGTGCCATCAATGGGTTGGTAAAGTTCTACTTAACGAGACGACTTTAAAAAAAGAAAGGCACCCTTCCTTTAACCAGGCCAAGCCTCCTTCCTTGATAAGGAAATCCAATGATTTGTCGCTTCCAATCTAAGAAGGCACGATCAAAGAGGCCACCAACAAAGAAGCTAAAGGCTTGGACACTAGCTAAAGTAAGTGCTTGTCCATCTATTTTCAAATTTGTTGTTTATGCAAAATTGTGGGACTGCAGATAAAAGAGGACCCCTCCTCAGGGAATGTAAACTCAAGACTGCTAAGGATTTCAAAGAGATTGTGGATGAAGAACTACTTGGGGAGATCAACTTACTCTACTCACACTAAGTCCCATAGAGGAAGTTTGAACATAGTCTGAACAAAATTACAATCCGAATAATAAGGATTGTGACTCCCAACGTGATGTGTATATTCGTCAATTCTAAGTTTGAATGTCTCACTTCCACCTATCGTGGCTTAGGGTGCATGCTGGCAACCCCATGGCCTTTTATATTTTATGCGACAAAAGAAATATATCATAAAAACCATTAAAAGTAGAGATGTATAGAGTGTAAATTTAACGAAATCACTAAATAATAATTTAATGTGTCTTAAATAAATAAAATGATGTTGAAATAGGATATAAAAATAATTGATTCATTTTAGATTATAATTATATTTTTACTCATCCTCTCTTACCTTCATGTACCAAACGTAATCCGTGAGCTGTTATTGTCTTGATAATTTTAATTTCCATTTCGATGTTAATTGAAAATTTTTAATTAAATAAAAAAAGATTAAAAAAAATGGGAAAAAAAAAAAAAAAAACTAAGAGGAGGGAATTGGAGGATGATTAGAGATAACAAGATTTTTTTTTGAAAACAGAGATAACAAGATTAAGAACTTAAAAGTTAGAATTGATCATAGAAGCTGGTATAAACAAACTATAAAATGATAGTCTGTGGGAGCTGGAGAACGCGCCCCTGCCGACAAGGAGCCCTAGGCTGTTGAGGTATAGGGCCTGGTGGCGTTACCGCAAATACAGAGGGAAAACGAGGTCATCATCATACCCAAAGCTGTCCCTCTCTCTCTCTCTCTCTTTTTATATATATATATATATATATATATATATATATATGCATATATATATATATATATATATGCACTCGTCGTAGTTAACGGCCGGACACTCAGACGGGCCTCTGGAGATTTTCGCCCACACCTCTCTCAATGTTCAACTGTCTCGGAGGTCTGACTGCCTTCCTTCCGGAACATCTTTCCCTCTTCGCTATCTAACTCTCCAACCTCATCTCTGTACTTATTTCTATGTCGAATGATCGTCGAAGCCCTTGAGGGAAAGCCTCAATCCCTAATTTTTTGAAAATTTATATTATCTATCTGGACATCTTTCTAGTTTGATTCGATTCCATTTGTTTAAAACCCCAATTTTTTGTCTATAATGGCATGTTTGTTGATACGATAGATCTTGGCTTTGATGCCTATTCTAGGGTTTTGGATTCACAGCTTGGTTTTGATGGAGTAGTTACTGTAGTTGGGTCTTGAACTGTTTTGTTTAAAGTATTTGTGTAGTTTAAATATATATATTTTTCAAGTGGATGTTTTGCTATTCTGTGCTGTTAATTGATATTGTTATTCCTTGAGCGAGTATTTGGACAGTTGAGTTGGAGTTGGTAGTATTACTTGGAAACTCTGTTTTTTATTCTCTAGATAGGAAAGAAATTGGGACTTGGAATTTCGTAACTGGTTTGTGTCAGAGCGGTTGTTGGATGTTTCCAAAATAAATTGTTTTTTTCATGTAGTTCTTATGCAGCCTAGCAAGGACTTAAAGAAATTGCTGTCCCATTATATGGTGAATGGTGTTTGTCTTTTGTCTATGAATTGCCTTTGTACTGTCCATCTTGTTTATTCTCGAATATGAAATTCTCTATTTTTTTGCTGTAGCATTGTCATGAGTGAATTTCTGGATAATGAGGGTTTTCATTTTGTGATTATTTCCTACTGTGCATCTGATCTGGTATTTTTGCAAATGGCATGGACGGAGAAAGATGTTGGTAATGGAAGAGACAGGGAGCCAGTCGGAGGTAATGGTTTCTTGAAAGCTTCCCAAACTTCTTCTAGTACTAGTTCTACCTCACCTGGATGCTTACGAAAGAAGTTTGAAGGGAAGGATGGTCTCTCTTATGCCAACATTCTTCGCTCAAGGAACAAGTTTGCTGATGCACTTGCTATGTATGAAAATATACTTGAGAAAGATAATGGAATAAGTTGAAGCTCACATTGGCAAAGGGATATGCCTACAAATGCAAAATATGGGAAAGCTTGCTTTTGAAAGTTTCTCTGAAGCGATTAGGCTGGACCCACAAAATTTATGTGTCCTCACTCATTTAGGGATTTTGTACAAAGATGAGGGTCGCCTGTTGGAGGCTGCTGAGGTAGATGCGTAACCATAATCATACAATTAAAAGTAATATTGTTATGTTTTTGGTTATATAATAATGATATTTTTCCCCTCCTTACCTATAAAAAAGATACTGATTTGTTTGGTTGGGAAGTTTTATAAAGGGGTTAGGGAGGGTTACATATCATCATAGTACTTATGCATATGGCAACATATGCTTAATTTTTCTCATCTGTTACTTGCAATAGCATGTTATGTGTACTATAATACTAATGACGTATATATGTCAAGTACTCTGTATGGATACAATTATCGGATTTTGATGCTTTACAAAGGACATTCTAATGTTTTTCATTTTTTTTATTTTTTATCCCGAGGGGTAGCTTAGTTGGTCTAAAACCTTGGGCTTTAACCCAATGATCACTAGTTCGTGTCCCCTTAGAGCCATTGGAGTTTTACCCAACCGTAGTCAGATTAGTTGGGGTGCACGCAAGCTAGCCTTGACATCCACAGTTATAAAAAAAACATTATAATGTTTTTTTGGTTACTTTACAGTCCTTCCCATCTCTTGGTCCTGTTCCAGTTTATGGAGAGGTAGGTTTATAATGAAAATTTGTGTTCCACATTAGCAACACTTTGCTTCTTGTAATTATTTACATGAGACCAAAATATGTCCCGATATTGTGAAGAATGAAGCGAGGTCCAAATTTAAACCATTAAGATTGAAGTTCACTTGGCCATTAATATTGTTATGGATCAGGCTAAGACATATTCAGTTTGGGAGAGGGTTAATTTAGCATCTCAGGGTTAGAATCACTTCAGAGAAGTCCATGTTATACTCACAGTTGTCACCACTGATGCCACGGGCTGGAATATGCACAACAAACAAACAAAGCATATGCAAAAGCGAAATGCTTTGAATAAGTGTCTTATAGCATACCCATTGCAGCGGTGTGGCATACCCATAACCATTGTAGCAGAAGGGCACTTGGAACCAACATCCTATCCAATCCTCTTCATACCACACTATTGAGACCCATTCCTCTTCACACCTTGCAAATGAGACTCCATTTATTTTGATCTTATGCTTGGAACATGGCTTGCTCATTAGATTTAAAATCCGTATGAGGTCACATAATTCCGCCACTTGGCTATGTTTGGTACCCAAGCAATACCCGAGTCAAAGTTGGTCTTATGAAAGGAGTATTTTGGGTTTAGTGTATAGAAATGGTTTCTTGTCAAAGAAGCAGAGAGAGAAAGAGGCTCAGCAGAGGGAGAAAGAGGTACAAGAGTTTCCCATTTTTGTTGGAGAGAGGGAGAGCGAGCTTGTCGGAGAAAGAGAACGAGGAGAGGTGCTGGGGGTTCCGTGGGAGAAATAGTAAAGAGAGAGAGATAGAGGGGACCAGGGGGTTCGGGCTTGGGAGGTTTGTGAGGAAAGAGAAAGAGCAGAGAGAGTTGGGGGTAGGGAGAGAGAGAGGAGGGGAGTTATTTCTAAAAAGTATTAAAAATATATTTATTTTTAAAATTTATTGAATGAAAAGAAAAAATAATAAAATATTTAATGGCTCTTATTTAGAATATACTTGAATAAAAACTGATAGTTATATATATATATATATATATATATATATATATATATATATATATATATATATATATATATATTTTTTTTTTTTTTTTTTTTTATGTTTTACGGTTATTTTAAAATTTTAAAATTAGATTTAAATAAATATATTGTAGAGATAAATTTTATTTGCTTTTTATTCAATATTTAGTATGAGATGATAAATAAAACAAGTTTTAAATCAATTCTAATAAGCTTTTATAAGATATGAATAATGTTTTTCATGTGCTTATTAAAATTTTAATCCATGTGATTATATTCACTTTGTGATAGTTTTAAAAAATCTCTTAAAAATTTTGGTGTTCTTAATGTTAAATATTTTTCTTATCATCCGATATTGATCTGAGATACCGAGACCGATATACTTTAGGACCTTTCAAGTTAATGACTAATGCCGTGATTTTGAAACCATATTACGGTCAGCTGGCAAAGATAAGGTCAGGAGAATTATATGGAGAGGAACGTAATCTTGATCCTCTAAGCATCACAAAGAGAAAGAAATAGAAGGATTTTGTGGGCAAGGAAAAGGGACCTTAGAATTTTGTTTGTGGTTTTGTTGTTGATGTTGCATCTTACAGTTCTAGGCTTCTTGGTATTCATTCCTGTGTCAACTAAGGTGGATTCATGTTAATAACAAGGATTAGAGAACATTACGTATATTTTTATGAAATGTACTATATGTGTCTCCTGTGATTGTTGGATCATTTCCTTTGGTTTATTTCTTTGTTTTCTTTATTATTATTTTTGGTACAAAAATTATGAATTACGAAAATTGCGAAAGGCAGCTGTTTTCTTTGTTTCCTTGACATGTATCTTCTTAATAGATGCTATATTTTGATGTTCTTTAATTTACTCATTGATAGCATCTCCCCCTACCCCTTACCTATAAACAAAAGTATCTACCCTCATAAAAAAAATATCTCCTCCATCCCCAAAGAAAGAAGGAAGTTCTACACTTATTTGCAAATTTGCAAATTTTTATTTTTGATATTTATTACTCAATGTGATCACAATACTTCACTTTTGTGATGCAGTCATATGATAAAGCTCTGAGAAGCTGACTCCTTCATACAAGCCAGCTGCTGAATGCTTAGCAATTGTTTTAACAGATCTTGAACCAGCTTAAAGCTTGCTAAAACACTAGGAGGGAATTCAGAAGTATTACGTAAGCCTAAAATAGATCCACATTATGCTGTACTCTTACAAGGTCTCTTCTTATTTCCACTCTTTTATGTTGCCTGCCTTTATTTCCATTACTTCTCTGTCTTTCATACGGTTTTGGGATCTGATGCATTGAGTTTGTGCATGCAGCCAGCATATTACAACCTTGGTGTTGTTTATTCTGAAATGATGCAGTATGACATGGCTCTTAATTGCTATGAGAAGGCTGCGCTAGATTTCATGGCGCTGGAAGCATATTGCAGCATAGCCACAATTTTAAGAACTGCGGGTGACTTGAATCAGCTATTACTTGTTATGAAAGGTAGTTCGATTATCAGTTGCCTGTAATATATGCTTCCAGTCATTGTGCATAAGGAATTTGATTGATTAGCTTCTTATTGATTGGTAATTTGGTGGTTGATTGTCAGGCTTTCTCGTGTGTCTGGCTGTGTCTCCAAACTTTGAGATTGCTAAGAATAATATGGCAATAGCCTTGACGGATTTAGGCACAAAGGTGGTTAATCATCTTTTTGTTAGCATCTAAACTTTATTTTTCAGTTAAACTTGAATTTGCATAAAAAATTGTGTGGTTCTGTAATCTACTGAAGTTCTAGTTTCTCTCTATATTTCATTTTTTACTCAATTATGTGACTCCTGTCAGAATCACATTTAGTAGTTGGTTGGATTCTAATTTCATATCTTGTTCAGAGGACAGAATGACTTGGCGATATTGCATGAGTTTGTTGGTATTTGTGAACAAGTAAAAAAATGTTCGTTATCAAAACCAACAAGATTTCTATCCATTATATGAATGAGGTAACTTGATTATTTTAAAAATTTAGAATCTTAATTTTTATGCCCAAACATTAGGGACGTTTTCTTGGATATGAATGAGCAAATTGAGAAGAAGTGCTAGGTTTTTTTTTCAAATTTTTCTGTGGGTTGCTCCGAGTGGAAGAGATGAGATTTTGAGTACCAGAAATGTCAATGATGCATCTTTTTGATAGGCAAATAAGGGTACTATTATAAAGAGTGCCTAACAAAAGGCACATTTTTTTAACCCAATGATGTCCTTACTGCCTACAGAAGAAATGAAGAAAAGGGAAAACATTATTCATATTTCTGGACTTCCAAAATAAAATAATACTAGTTGTAAAGTTTCTTTTGTAGGTTTGCATATTGTGGTTCAATTAAGGGTACTAGCTTAATCGGGACTTAGAACTTGATAACTTTTCTTGCAGTCCCTTTTTCCATTAGCAGTTGCACAGCCCAAGGGTAGATTAGAGGTTTTGATGTGGGTGTAATCAGCCTTCAGTATGTCGTTATTGTTTACCATTTGCCTTTATGTAGTCCCTCTTCCAGTTATGATGTCGATTTCGTTTCCTGGGTGGGTTGAGGTCACTTCCTTTGGGTTTAAAGGGAATGTGTTCAGGAAATGTTATGGTTTTATTCTCTGAACCAAAATATCAAAGATATCAACTAGGATAGTCAACAATGTTGTTCTTTGCCATAGTTGAGATGCTAATATATATTTTTTCGAATTGTAAAAATGTGTCATAATTGCCTGTTGATCTATATTTATTCACCTCCTTTCTTCTGTGTTAAAAAAGGCGGTGATTGGTAAAAACTTATTACTTAATGTTAATGATTTATGGTAACTTTAAGTTAATTTATGCTTAAGATTTAATTTAAGGCTAGTTGTTTAATTAAACTTTTAAGTATTTAAGTTTTTTTCTAAACTATTAGACTGACATCATTATCCTCATAGATATTGAGTAGTGAGGTTCTGAGAAAGAAATATAGAGGAAGGAAATATAAACAAATTAGGTAAATGGAACCTATCAAAACAAATTAGGTAAATGGCAGTTGGGATTTAGAAAAACTTATTTGTTTTAACTTATTACTTTATTTTATTTTTATCTTTAAATTATAGTGTTAAATTAGCTTACGGAACATCCTTAATGTGCCAAATGACTTAAATTAAGTCATTAAGTAATTTAGGTTATTTAGTCAGATTATCTACCTCCCTCTAAACTGTTTGAATATTTATCACTTCCAACGCCAGCTTAAAGACTTCACTTTGTTCTGATTTTCTAATGACAAGATCGTTTGATTTTTCTTTTTCTTATTTCGGATTTGGTGATACTTTCATTTAGGTTAAATTGGAAGGAGACATCAACCAAGGTGTGGCATATTACAAGAAGGCTCTATATTATAATTGGCATTACGCTGATGCTATGTACAATCTTGGTGTTGCTTATGGTGAAATGCTGAAGTTTGACATGGTAAGTGGTTGATAGAGGGAAACTGTACTCTCCTCCTCTTCCTCCCTACTTCACTTCATAGTATTCCCCATAGATTTGTTGCTTACTTGAGGAGGTAATTTGGGAGTTTTATTACTTATTTATATTTATGCAGGCAATTGTATTTTACGAACTTGCATTCCACTTTAATCCTCATTGTGCGGAGGCATGCAACAATTTAGGTGTAATTTACAAAGACCGAGACAACCTTGATAAGGCTGTGGAATGCTATCAGGTAATTCAATGCTTGTGAAAATTATTTCTGTATGCAGAGTGCATGAAATTATTATTAATATTTGTTATTTATTCTTTGCAGTTGGCTTTAACGATCAAACCAAACTTCTCCCAATCATTGAACAATCTGGGTGTTGTCTACACTGTCCAGGTTCAGTATCTATTTGTTCTTTCAATAGATGTCTAATTGATTTCCTGATTAAGAGATTGTTGCTTGCATTCGGTTATGTTTACGGTAAGATGGATGCAGCAGCCAGCATGATTGAGAAAGCAATCATTGCAAATCCTACTTATGCAGAAGCATATAATAATTTAGGTCTCTATCTTTCTATTGATATGTTTTTGATGGATGTTCTATTCATTGTGTAACTTCTATTTTTAATGTACTTACACTTATGAAAAAGAACAAAGATCCCTTTTTTATGAGTAAAACTATGTATTAGAAATGCTAAAGAAATACTTGAAGTTACAAGAAAGTGACAATCAAACCCCAAAACTGCACAAAAAGCTAGGATGTACAACAAAAGAATGCCCTAGCTCACTTGCTTCCCACCTGATCAGTGAACCCAGGCATAGTTGAAGGCTCATCGGGGCTTTCTTAGTCTCAATACTGTGCATTTGTGAATTCGAAGGCAAAAGAGAAGAATAGAAGAGGGATACCTCGTTTGCTATCTGTTCTCTGATCAAAGAAGAAAAACAAAAGTAGCCTTCACCCCCTGTTTCGAGCACATCTCATCCTTAAAAGCAACTCTGTTCCTAGCCTTTTACATTATCTAAAATAAACAGAGGGCTCCAAACCTTTACATTTCGTACTCAATCAAAAACCTTTCCAACTCAAAAGAGCGCTGAACTGAAACCAAGTTCCATGTAACCCCAAAGAGAGAAAAGGAGTTCCCAACACGATCTTCTCTTCACACAATGGAGGAGGAGGTGTCTTACAGTCTCCTCCTTCTCATGACAAAGGTAACATCAATTTGCAAGGGCAATATTTCTTTCTCGTGGCTGATCCAAAGTTAAAATCTCTCCCTAAATCACTCTAAGGTGAAAAACAAATCTCTGGCTGCACAACAGTGAAAAAATAACAAAGACCCATGTGCCTTTAGAATGATTCTGGTTCTCAATTGTATTTAATATTTTGTGTATTCTGTTTTTGAACTTGGCTTTGGGAGCTGGAACTGGGTTATATACTTTTAATGCTGAATTTTGTACTTTTTGAGGATAAGTTTATCTGTTTTTGTAGTTTAAGGTGCTTCATTACTTGATGTTTTGTTGTGTTCATTTTATTTCCATAGAGAATAAAGTTGTCTTTTTGTGTCCTCAATATTTTGAAGTTTATGCTATCAATTTGTTAATTGAAGTCCTTCAGTGTGTAGGGTTTCACAGTATGCTGGCAATATACTCCTGGCCATTGAAGCATATGAGCAGTGCCTTAAGATAGATCCTGATTCTCGCAATGCAGGCCAGGTAAGGTTACTCTTGTAAACATTCTTAAGTGGATGTTAAAGTTCTCAAATTTCTCTTTTGAAATAACATAAAATAAAAAATGTATCATGTGTTGAAATTTTTCTGTAAGATTAACAGTAACTTGTTTCCAAAGATATGTAACTTACCAAAAAAATAAAAAACTTGTTTTTGAAGATCTGTAAAAGCTCCTATGAGTGAATGGCTTGCTGTTAGGTTTTGCTATTGATCCTCTTTTGCTAAATGGTACCATACCCTTGTTCTGTTTCTCAACAAGAGCTAGTTGATTTTAATTCCTCCATAACTTTCTTCCTCTCTGTGTTTGTCCAACTTTGTTTTCGTCTTAATCCTTGCTGGAACTAAGTCAAACCTGACAGCTGTATCCTATTTTATTTTTCACATTTCTTCCATCATAGGTTTCTTTGACTCTTTGACTGTAATCTTAGCAGATTTTTGGTGCCTTGATCACTCATTTTCACTCCTCTTGCTGTGGTGGGGATAACTTGGGCTCTATCTGTCAATTTGACCACACCACCTCTTTCCTTGCTCAATTTATCCATCTTCCCTTCCTGAGGGTTCTCTCTTCCCTTAACTGTATGTAAATTGAAGGCCAGCTATAAAGGTTACGAAGGATTGCGAGCCCCAATTTGTTTAATAATCATTCATATGTGGGGGAATTAACTATTTAGATTTTGAATTTGGTGCCCACTTTCTTTGTAAATACCTGGATGTATAAGTGAAGGATTTCCAAAGGAATAAATGAATGAGATGGAACTTGATATGTACTCTAGGTTTTTTTGGGTGGTGGGAGAGGGAGTGTGGCTGGCTTCTTGGCCAAGGAGAGGTAAAAGGAGGGAAGAGGGATTCTGGATTTAACTCCTTAATTTTTTTTTTTTGATAGATAAACTTAGCATGTATTAATCAAAAAAAGGAGGAAGCCAGGATGCCCCTAAGTATACAGGGAGCACCTAACCTATACTAAAAATAACACCTACCTACCCCCCAAGAGAAGAGTTAGAGAATACACAAAAGAATTCTTATAAAAGAATACTCCTCCACCTCAATACAGCCTGCCCAAGAGACTAAAATGCTTGCAAAAGAAGTCTTTAGTCTTGATAAAGGAAAAGGTACATCTTCGAAAATTATCCGGTTCCTTTCCTTCCAAATTGCCCCAAAACAGACATAAGGGGATCTCCCTCCACAACTTTCTAGCTCTTTTCTCTATGGGGAAACAACTCCAACCTGGAATTAAGTCCTTGGCCATAAGAGGGCAAACCCAGTTGAGACTTGGTATAGAAATAAGGCTTTCCCACATACCCCAAACCGAGGGACAACGGATCAAAAGATGATGCAAATCTTCTTTTGCTTTGCCACATAAAGGGCACCTACTCGCCATTTGGAAACCTCTCTTTTTTAGATTCTCCATTGTAAGTGCTTTCTCCCACCAAACCTCTTAAGCAAAGAAACAAACTTTAGGAGGCACATAGTTATTCCAAAGCATCAACCAGGGCGTTGTCCTTCCTAGGTTTCCCTCCAAGGCACTTCTGCAGTTAGCCTCACTATGTACACCTTTTTGTTCCCCTTCCAAAAAAGTTTGTCCTCTTCCTCCTGCTTAACTCTTCTATTGTTCAACAGAAAAAGAAAACTCTCAATTTCTTCCATTTATCGTTTAGAGGCTTCACAAAACCTAAATTCCAAGCCCCTCCCCCCTATAATTATCCCACACCTTAGCAACCTTAGCCCCTTTGAGGCTATTACAATACCACGCATGGAATCTCTCATAGAGGATCCTCTTCATCTTTCCGTGCTACCCTTCCTCCTATCACTAGAACAAACATGTTGTTCTACTGCTACCCAATCTCCTTACTATCAGTCTTTCCATAAGTCTACCCTAGAACTTCCTCAGACTTTGTGGAACCAACTCTCCTTCCTACTCCGATATTTTATCCTTATAACTTCCTTTCTAAATGGCCTCTCCCTTCGAGAATCTCCAAACCCATTTCCCAATAGGGCTTTGTTAACGATAGGGTGGCTTCTAATACCCAGCCCACCATTCTCCTTCCCTGAACAAACCACTTTCCAGTTAATTAAATGAATTTTTCTGTCAAGATTGCCTCCTTCCCATAGGAAATCCCTATGAATTTTCTCCAATCTACTCTTAACGCCCTTTGGTAACTATGAAATGAGAGAAGAAAATAATACTTTTCTCTATTGAATTAGTGGCTGAATTACATAGTATAGAGACACCTATATATATATATATATATATATATATATATATATATATATATGCTGTAAAAAATAATGGAACAAAAAAGGAAACAAAATAAAATGTAAAAGGAAGGAGGATAATGTACAAAAAAAGGTATAAACCAATAATATCTAGAGAATATTCTTTGATTCTCAACAGTAACCACAATAGGGACATAACATAGATGGGTAGATTAGAAAGATTACTCCTAATGAGGGTCAGTCTTCCCTTTTTAGAAATGCGATGTCTCTTCCATAATGCTAATTTTTTTCCTGAACCTTTCCTCTACACCATCCCAAACAGAGGTTGAGTTGTGCCGCATACCCAAAGGGAGTCCCAAGAGGTTGCTGTTGACTCACCCGATAACCTAATTCCAGAGCCAAGTCCTCAGGGTCCTCCACACTCCCTACTGGCATAACTCGAGCATTTATCCGCATTTGTTTCAGACTTCGTGAAAGCTTCAACCAAACGAGGATCCAACTATGATGTACCATGTTCCTCGAGTCCCCGCAAAACTAGAGTATCATCCGCGAACAAGAAGTGTGTGACGGGTACTACTTCCCTATTTCGATTTGATATTTTATAACCAAAGAAGCAAGTTTTCTACTACAAATTTTCAATTAGGATAGAGAAAATTCCATTCTTAGTGGACAAAAGCCAGGATGCGTGGGCCCTTGCCTTAACCCTTTGGAACTCTTAAAAAATCCTTATGGGCTTCTATTGATCAAGACTGAGAATGAAGCTGTAGATATACACCACCGTATCTAATTAACCCAACTCCTCCCAAACCCCATTTTCATTAAAACCACAAGAAGAAAATTCTAGTTTATGCGATCATAGGCTTTTTCTATGTCCAGTTTGCATAAAACACCCCTTTCCTTCATTCTTAACACTGAGTCAATCTCCTCATTTGCTATTAAGGACGCATCCAGGATTTGTCTTCCTGGGGACAAAGGCATTCTGATTCTTTTTTACTAGCCTACCCATCACCCTTTTCAATCTGTTAGCTAGGACCTTTACCAACCACTTTTATAAACTCCCCATAAGACTGATAGGTCTAAAGTCCTTAATATCCTCTGCCCCTCCTTTTTTCGGGATCATGACTAGGAACGAGGCATTTAGGCTCTTAACAAACTTCCCAGTTTCATAAAATTCCCCAAACATTCTCATCACATGCTCCTTTACAAAAGCCCAGCTAGACTGCCAAAATGTTACTAATAAGCCATCCGGCCCTAGAGCCTTCTCTGCATTCATATCTCGCAGGGCAACAAAAACCTCCTCAATTGTGAAAGGCACCTCCAAACTTAACGCTTCCATCTCATTCAGCCTAGTGAAGCATAAACCATCCAAATTGGCCCTCCAATTCCCTGGGTTTTTAAGAAGAGCCTTAAAAGCATTTGCAATGTCCTGGTGCATTGAATTGTCCTTAGTAGACCAAACCCCATTGATCCTTACCTTTCTAATCAAACTTTGCCTCCTATGGGAGTTAGCCATTTTATGAAAGAAACCTATATTTTTGTCCCCTTCCTTAAGCCAAATTTCCCGGGATTTTTGCCTCCAAGATATCTCCTCCAAATTAGCCCATCTTTTGAAGTCTCCAAGGGTCTCCACTTTGTCTTCCTCTCGCTGACTTAAAGAGGCCTCTGAGTTTCCATTTTATCCAAGTGGGCTATCCTCTTTTAGGTTGTTTGCTTTCTGCCCTCCACCCTGCCAAAAACCTCCTTGTTCCAATGTCTAAGCTTAGATTTGAGGGCTTTTAATTTCTCTGTCAATATGTAGCTGCCAGAGCCAGTTACCTCGGACTAAGCAACCACTCGCTGATTAAGTTCTTAAAGCTATCTGCCTTTAGCCACATGTTTTCGAAACGAAACGGCATTGGCCCTCTGTGAGAGGTACCCCCTCCTACCAACAAGGCATTGGCCATCTTCCTTAATGTTTTCTGTGGCACATTTCTCCTGGAGAAAAATTTTCTTGAAAAAATATTTCTTCAACTCTTGGCCGGTTCTATATCCTAGTAGTCTCTGAATTTCCTCGCTACCCTGCAGCTGGCTGTCCACTTGCCCATATATTTTTTGTTGTTTGTTGATATGAATTTCTAATTCTTTAGCCATTGTCAAACATCAAAGCTTCTCTCTCCCTCTCTCTCTCCTCTCCCACCAGAACCAAGGTTCCAGGATTCAATTTGAATGATTCAGTATTTCTTCATTCATCCCCATCCAATAAAAGATGCAGCATTACGAGGGACTGTCTAGCATTCGCTCAAATTGGGTACTCTTGTCAGATATGTTATTTATCAAATAACAGTGTTTTCTATTTCTTACCGTGTGAAATGGGCCATAATTTTAAATTTGAATGAGGAACTTAAAAAATGTTCATTCACAATTGATGTCAGTGATTTCATACATCTTGACACATGCATTTTTGTTGAATGTTTATCTAAAATGTATTTACTACATTTCATGGTTGTGTTGTCTCTTATTTCTATGTTTTGACAATTCGTGCAGAATCGGTTGCTTGCAATGAATTACATAAACGAGGGAAATGATGATAAACTTTTTGAGACTCACAGGTTTCAGTTCGATCTTATCTACTCGACATGCATTTAATTTTGTAATAGGAATTTTTATGATATGCTGACTATCAAGTATGATAGAAATGTTACTGAGGAGAAAGTGTGTTAGTAAATAGAAAGGTGTTCATTTTATTTCTGCTCCCCACATCACCATAAAGAATCTTGTAATCATTTTTGCACTGTTTCCTGCATTTACATAGTTTAATCCTTTCTAAGTTACTTCTGTCATTTGGTGTTAGTTCTGCATTGTTTCTTTCTGGTTCAGCGAGAACTATTAATTCTTGATAACAGACTGTGCTTGCTTTTAGAGCTCATCCCCTGTTCATCAGATTAATATTTTTGGGAAGCTCATGATGTCAAATTGCTTCACACCTTGGAATAGGTCTAAGCCAAATCATCTCATAATATCTCATATCTCTTTTGCATTCTCTAGAAGTGCATATGAACTACTAAATCAATTTTATAAAATCATGTTCTCAAATCTCAACTTAATTCCCTATATGTAAGGCCATTCAAGTGAAGTTATTTGATCATAGCTAAACTTAATGCATAATTATTAAATTTCCATCAATATGGGAAGTTCTTTTACTTGTTGAATGAGATGACTTAAAAAAGAGGAGAAGCCTTTAAGTGTTATAATACCTAAGTTTTCAGGCAATCATACGAGTCTTAAACAGATTTTTTTCGTTGATAAGCAAGAAGATAGATTAACAAAGAGAACTCTAACTGGTGAGACTTTACACAGTGGCAGAAATGTGGGACAGACGGTTGCTCAGGTATTGGAACCTAAGCCTGTGAGACCTTTCAATGATTTAAAGGAAATTGGTAGCAAATCTGTTAAGTGTCCTGCAGAAAGAGGGTCACAACTGAGGTGATAAAGTCTGTGAAAGGCATCTGGTAGTTTTTCTAGTAAATGAGGCTAAGTTGTTACTGTCATGCAGCCTCGTCCTTCCCTGTTAAGGGCATTTGGGTGTCCTGCGTCCCTCAAGAATCCATTCCTCCAGTCCTGATTGTTTGGGAGAAAAGGGTATGAAAGAGAATAAGATGCTGAAGAGGAGAAAGGAGAAGGGAAAAGAGGAGATTAAGTTGATCTGCTCCTTACCTATATGATTCTTTAAAGAAAATGTTATGTTTTTCTGTTGGCTTCTTTTTTTCATTTTCCTTTTCTAGTGTGAAATATTTTCTATCGGTATTGTATAACAATCAACTAATGCTATATGCTCAGGTACTCATTTATGTTCCTGCATTTTCTTTTTATTGCTAATTCATTACTTGGATGAGACCTAAAAATTCTTAGAATTTATAGATATCTCCATCCTCAAAATCAAAACCAAATCTGCATCTCTTCCAACATAAAGCAAATAATTAGCAACCTTGTAAATGCTTTCACAAATCACAGCACCTAGTGCTTACCTCATTCAAGAATTTTAAACCCAATCTTTTTTACTTTGAAGGATGTTCTTTTTTTTCTTTTTTCTCCAATGTAGTTCTCTCACCTTGGAAGTGCTTTGTAATCCATGAGTTAATAAAAAACAAGGGCATTGGAAAATTTAAAGCTACTTTAACAAGGCTTAATTTGAGTTGAAACGTACTTTTGCAGAGATTGGGGCAGGCGATTTATGAGGTTATATCCACAGTACACATCATGGGACAATTCAAAAGATTCAGAACGACCCCTTGTTATTGGATATGTATCTCCAGATTATTTTACTGGTCTGGTATCATATTTCATTGAAGCACCCTTTGTGCATCATGATTATAAATTACAAGGTGTTGTTTATTCAGCAGAAGGTATTGACTACTTAAATAATCACACAAAACTGCTAAGCACCATCTTCGTTGCTTATTGTTTGTAATTTTGATGCTTGCTGTTGAGTGATTTATATTTACATTTGTATGTTAGTTGAAATTAAATTGTTTGCTCTTGCAATTTTGGTGAAAGAAACATATGTAAACATTCCAATGCCCTTTATGAGGGAAGTTTTGCTTAATGCATTTTGTTTTTTTCTACAAGTCATGCGGGTGCTTGTTTTGCATCCTGATAATGCATTATTCTTGACTTGCATTCTTGACCACAAATTGTGCTTTCTTGGTTTTCTGCCTGAGAAGTGCAGTGGTGAAGCATAATTCCAATTTTTTTTTACATTAACTTTCTTTAGGCCTTTTATTGGGACTAGTACTTGAAAGCTCCCATATCTTTACCATAACCTCTCTTTCTTAAGTTAGGCCAGGCTGCCAGGGGTGATACAACCTTGTTTTTTCTGAAGGATTTGATACTTCTGGGATTATGTGAATAATATATCAACACGAATATAGCAAATCATATATGTATTTTTTGATAGGTGCAAATATAGCAAATCACATTACAATTCTTTTCTTCTCTCTCTTTTTCTCTCACACTCTTTCGAACATGCTAGTCATATTTCTGGCTGTCTAAGAAGAGAAGCAAAGAAGGTTGGTTCAATTTGCATCTTAGGATCTTGTGAGAATCATAAATTAGGTTTGTTTGGGAGTCTCGTTAAAATGGCTACAAGCAAGTGTTGTTTTGAGCTGAAGGTATCAACATCCCCACCTTCGGGAGGTTTAACTATACTATTTTATTTCAAGTTGAGCCTTTTATGTTAATCAAAGCTTTCAAGTTGATTGAACAGTAAGGATTTCATCTTATTGTTATGTATGGTTTCTGGCTTTCCACTTGTATTTGAACAATATTGTCGTGTTGATTATTTGGAGGTAGTGTGTTTATTATGATTTGTTTGATATCAAAATATGATTGATTAGGTACAACCTATGACTTGTGCCACCCATGACTTACTGAAACAGCATTTTATAGTTAGAAAAGGTCCTATCTGGTTTGGTTAGAAGTTTATGTTAATGATGGACTAAGAATCATGTTTTTTAAATCAATTTTCTAGTAGCCTTTAGCTAGTTGTGTACATGTGTATTCCTGTTGCATTCAGTTGTGGATGCTGTCCCCTTTCTCTATGTTCATACTGCCCCAATCTGCAAGTCACCACCACCATGCTTGCTTAGAAGTTGCTGCGGACACTGCCTGTCCTGCAACTACCAATAATGTATTTGTACCATTGCACGAATTTCTTCTCTAGCCCAACAATATAGCTTTGTGGTTAAATGATAATTCACTTTTTTTTTTCCATTTTCATTACTAGAAACATTGTGCTGCCTTTTCCCAAAGATTGCTTTTGACCACAATTACACTTCTCAGTCAAAGAATAGACTTTTTTAATGCATACTTGAAATGCCATTCTAATTATCATTCTTAGATGTGTAGATCTATGCCAATTAATCTATATTGCTTCTTCATATGATGTTGCAGGCAGATGCAAAAACAATTAGGTTTAGGGACAAAGTTTTAAAAAGGGGTGGGGTATGGAGAGATATATATGGAGTCGACGAGAAGAAGGTTGCAAGCATGGTCAGAGAAGATAAGGTTGACATCTTGGTGGAACTCACTGGTCATACCGCTAACAACAAGTTGGGATTGATGGCATGCCGCCCAGCACCTGTTCAGGTATGTTGAAGGCTGCAATCTTTTATTTTTAATCCTGGCTACTTTGTTAAGTTCTTGTCCATTATATTTTCTCTAACACCCCTTTTTAGCTCTTACTAAGTCCTTATTCATCCAAAATAATAATAATAATAATAATAAAATTCTTTCTTTTAGTACTTTTTGCCCTAACAATTAATTGATAGTATATTTGTTTCAGAAGTCCAAATTTGGAAACTGTTCTCTAATTTCTAATTATTATTTTCACTGCTTCATTTGTTTCTTGTTTTTTGTCCTTAAGACAGTTCTAAAGTTAATGAGGATAATTGTGGTACAAAAAACTCATGCCTGGTTTTTAGATTTCCTTGTTGGCCTTAAATCTTTGGCAACCCAGCAAGAGTTGATGATATTTTATCTTCCACCACGAAGTTACTTAGGATCAAGGTGCTAAAACCCCAAAGGAGGTTTTGAGTTGGATTTTTATTGATAGCATGTGGTGATAAACTATATGCATGTCTTTGTAAGGGTATCGGGTATGAATGATTTGATATACTAGATCAGTTGTTCTGGAACTGTCTGCTTTTGCTTGGCCCGAGATATTATTTTTGCTTGTTTTTATTGTAGGTGACTTGGATTGGCTATCCAAACACAACTGGTTTGCCTACCATTGATTATAGAATTACTGATTCACTTGCAGACCCTCCTGATACATCGCAGAAGTAGGTTTTACATTTTCATGTTTTATTTAGTGTTTTCTTTTCATTAAGTGTTCTCCAGTGTAAAATCAATGCAGAATGAATCTTACTATAACTTTATATGGCATTTTAGGCATGTTGAGGAGTTAGTCCGATTACCAGAATGCTTCCTTTGTTATACGCCTTCCCCTGAGGCCGGGCCTGTTTCTCCAACTCCTGCGCTAACAACGCTTTATCACTTTGGTAGCTTTAATAATCTAGCTAAGGTATTGTTTAGGGTGAAATAAGTTATCAGTTTTAATTATAGTCTGATTATCAGTTTTACTATAATCAAAACTATTTGCCTCATGATTAGTTGTGATCTTATGATTTTTTTTCGCGTTATATTGGTACATTGTCAGATAACACCTAAAGTATTGCAAGTCTGGGCAAGGATATTATGTGCTGTGCCGAACTCTCGGCTTGTGGTAAAGTGTAAGCCTTTTTGTTGTGATAGTGTGAGGCAGAGATTTCTTTCAACATTGGAGCAGCTGGGTTTGGAACCTCTACGTGTTGATCTTTTGCCATTAATTCTTCTCAACCATGATCATATGCAGTTTACGCCTGATGGACATTAGGTAAAATTTGTGTTGTGTTGCATTCCTTCCATAGAGATGTTGTACATTGAAAAGTTTGAGTTGCATTGGTATTACCTCAAGAAACAATTACAGTAGCTTCTCAAAGTGTGGTAGTACCAGCTTTGCTTTGTACTTGTCATGCATTGTCATAGTGCAGTAGCTGACATGGTTGGGAAGATGATATTTACAGTCTTACCTTTCGATATTGTAATGTTGATATTACTACCAGCATTGGAGGACCCTTTCTGAAACTTTATGGTGTAGATGCTATGTGGCTGATGGAATGCTGATAATCACTTGTGGCGGCTGCTTTAATCTCTCTTCTGTTTTAGCCTTTAGGGGGTTGATAGTTGAGCTTTTCCTTGTTCTTTTAGGCTCTGATATGCACTTCTTATTTATAGGATATTCCCAAGAAGACATGGAGCTCCAGGTGTTAAGTAATGTTTGTGTTCTCTTTTCTGTGTAGTTTGGACACTTTTCCATATGCGGGAACCACTACGACATGTGAATCTTTGTACATGGGAGTTCCATGTGTCACTATGGCTGGTTCAGTACATGCACATAATGTTGGCGTGAGTCTTCTCAAGAAAGTAGGTGAGGAACCTTTTTTCCCTTATTTATAACCGTCATGCTTATAACTCAAGTTTTTCCTGGTGGGGTAAGGAATACTGTGTGCCTTAATGTGCTTTCTCACATTCATGTGGCAAGCTTGATTTGTTAATTTTTCACAAAAAAGGCTCTCTGTATATGTACATTACAAAGGAAAGGGGAGCTCTTGATTGAGTCAGAGCTTAAGGACTATGGGAGACTTCTTCCTTGATTTGGCTTCTGCTTGGTTTCAGCTAGGGTTATTTCTGCTTGTGCAGATAGGGTGTTGGGTTTAACCTTTTTCCTTTACATTCCAGTGATTACCTTTTATTTATTTATCTCTGATTGTTATAGCTTATATCTACTTTACATATAGAGGTGTAACCTATTAGGAAACTAAGAAACTTGTCTTATAGAGTTGTAATCTATTAGGAAGGTTAGATTGGCTTTTGTATATATATATTCATAATGGATCAATGAAAACATAAGCAACTTTTCCTAATTCTACCTTCTTGTTGTTTACATGGCATCGTGAGCTCAGGCTTGAATTCCTCGCAAGAAAAAGGCAAATTTTTTGAAGGAATTTTGGAAGAACCCTAGGGGCAAAAGGAGTGTTTTTTGAAACACAAAGGTTGGGAGAGTGTGGGACGACACCGCCCCCTAGGAAGGTGGGCTGACCTTCTGCGACCCTAGCCACTCAAGCCCGCGGGCCTAAGAGGCACGCAGGAGTGACACGCGCCGACCGTGCATCACCCTTGTTCCCCATGGGCCAAGGCAGCCACCATCGGTGACCAAATTCCTCCACCAACATGCTCGGCCACCGACCAAGCTCCCCAGCCACCCACCTCCTTTCTACAGACGCTAGAACAGTGGTTTTCAGAGACTTTTGTGTCCAACAGCCCTAGTTTTCTAGGGTTTCTTCCTTTTTTCTTGATTTCTTCAAGATTCAATGACATGAAGAGAGGTGATTTAAGGTTTTGGGAGCCAAAATCCATTTTGGTGTGGTGTTTTTTCATGGAAAGGTGGTTCTTTTCTTTGCAAGAGCCTATTTTTCTGGTATTTTTGGATTTTCAGCGCGTGTCTGGAAGTTAGATATGCTTCTATGACTAACAATAAACGCCGCAGGAGTCAGGTCATTATTACCATAATCCGTGACATGTATGCCGACTATGCAGTTGCAAATAAAAATCGAAGTTTTCAGTCTGTTCATTATCAGAAATTACTTAAGTCTGCATCTTTTTCTATCACTACATTCGCCGGTACTACAAACCAACACGCTTTATTTCATCTTCCTCCACATGGGTCATCGACTAGAGCCACCGACCACATGACGTAATTCTAGCTTATTTACTAATGCTTCCGCTTCCTCAATTCTTCTAATTTCATCATATTCCTTTCGTGACGCTAACATCTCGCGGCCCTTGAGTCAAGGACAATCTATCCGACTCCTTTAATCATCACCTCCGTCTCCGAGTTTACCATAATTCTTTAATTTAATGATAACAGTAAATTCATTACGCTTAATCGTATCTCATTTTTTCTTGATCATTGTATGATTCCGGATCTTTCGAAGGAAGCGGGTTATTGGTAGAGGACGCAAGTCTAGGGGTCTCTACATCCTTGAAACATAGGTGCCAAAGTCTGTTGCTTGTTCTAGAGTTGTTAACCCATTCAAATTACATTGTCGCTTAGGTCATCCTTCTCTCTCTCTATTGAAGAAGCTATATCTTCAGTTTTCTAGCCTATCCTCATTGAACTGTGGGTCGTGTCAATATGCTAAGCTTCATCGTGCATTCGAGTCCTGCAGACAATAAATCAGCCTAATTCCTATTGAGCTGGTCCATCCGACGCCATGCATCTTACTGCCTAATAAGGCCCCCAACTAGGTTTCGGATTTTGTTGCATTTTTTCGATGATTATTTGCGAACAATTTGGTTATATTTAATGAAAAACCGTTCGGAGTTATTTTCTCACCTTCCTACCTTCTGTGTTGAAATTGACACTCGGTTTCTTGTTTTTGTTCAAAATCTGAGAAGTGATAATGTCAAAGGGTTCAAAATCTGGAACCCTTTGGTTCCTATAAAGGTGGGCTTTTTGCTTTGGAGGCATCTTGGGGAAGGGTGTTGACACTGGATCAACTCAAAAAAAGGGGAAGACCCTTAACAAACAGATGCTTCCTCTGTGAGAAGGAGGAAACCTTAAACCATCTTCTGTGTATCACTGCAGCTAGAATACTCTAGGAGCTCGATTATCACATCATCGTATCGGTGGGTCTTTCCTTTCTCAGTTCAACAGGTTCTCCTTGTTTGGCAAGGAACTCAAGTGGGAAAGAAACGTAAGAAAGTGTGGAGGGCAACTCCCCTTTGCCTCTTTTGGACAATGTAGCATGAAAGAAATAGAGCGGCTTTTGATAATGAGGCATTCTTTGCGTACAGATTAAAGAGTTCTTTCATTTTGTAATTTTTGGTCTTGGTCCAACGTGTTTAGTGGGGACAGACCGAGTCTATTGGATGAACATGACGGGGTATAGATGATTTTTCGCTGGATACCGTGGGTTTTCCCGAGCTTCGCTCTTTCCTGGCCAGTCTCTTTAATATACCCCCAATGTACTTGGTCGCTTTGCCGATTTTTTTTTGTGATTAATACATGCTATTTTTTACCTATCAAAAAAATATATATATATATATATATATATATATATATATATATATAATACCAAAGAATATATATCTAAACAATTTCAATCATTCATGTTTCGTAATGACATTCTTCATCACACATTTATACATTCTTCTCAAATGGTTAAATAAAAATCAACACCTTCTTGAAACCACTCGGGCTCTTTTGTTTCAAATGCACGTGCCCAAGCATTTTTGGGTCGATGCTATTTTCACAACTTGTTTTTTGATTAATCGGATGTCTTCCTTTTGGTTTCAATTGGGTCACCTCTTTTCAAACCCTCTTCCCCATAAAATATTTGTTCCCATTGAGCCTCGAGTATTTAGGTGTACTTGTTTTCTTGTCTCGAGATGTCTGGTCCGCATGTGTCTTAAACTCCTCGATCCTAAGTCATTGAAGTGTATCTTCCTTGGTTCTCTTAAGTTCATAAGGGGTATAGGTGTTATTGTCCCACTTTTCAACACTATGTGTCTACTGATGTTACATTCTATGAGACTACCCCGTTTTCCCTTTCTTCTCCTGTTACTAGTCAGGGGGAGGATGATGATTTATTAGTGTACACTATTGTCTCACCGGCTCTTCTCCACCTCCCCTGCCCTCGTTAAACCTCCCATTACTCAAGTATACTTTCAGCACTCGTAACCTCCCAAAAAAAATCTTCTAGTTCAATACCGTGCTGCTTCGCGATCGATCCAGATCGTAACGATGATATTCGACAGCCGTAAAGGTAAACGTCAGTGTGCTCACCCAATTTCTTCGTTTGTTTCCTATAACCGTTTATCTTCTTCCTCTTGTCTGCTTATTGCACTTTAATTTTATCTCTTCCTAACACCGCCTGCGAGGCTTTATCTCACCCCGTCGATTTAGTGCTAGCTGCAGTTAAATACAGCTTCTTAGTGACAAGGGTGCTTAGAACTTGGTATAGTTACCTGCTGGGAAGAAAGTCATTGGATGCTGTTGGGTTTTTGCAATTAAAGGTAATCCTGATTGTTCCGTTGCTCGATTGAAAGCACGACTTGTGGCTAAGGGGTACGCTCAAACCTATGGCATGAACTATTCTTTCACTTTTTTTCATGTTGCTAAGATGACATATGTTCGGCTTTTTAATTCCCTGGCTGTCACTTATAATTAGGGTCTCCACCAGCTTGATATTAAGAATGTTTTTTTTCATGGCGACCTTTAGATGGAAAGGATACTGAAAGAACCTCCAGTATTTGTTGCTTCATGGAAGATAGTAAAGTCATTGCCTTCGAAAGTCTGTATGGTTTGAAATAGAGTCTCGTGCGTGGTTTGGTAAATTAGGCTAAGCCGTTGAGGAATTTAGCATGCAGAAGAGTAAATATAACCACTTCGTTTTCCATTAGAACTCCAGTTCAAGTATCATTATGTTGGCAAGGTACGTGGATGATATTGTTTTTATCACCTGACACCCACCACTACCTCTCTAAAGGTATCTCTCATCTCTCATCGCCAGAAATGTGATGCGATGATATTTCATACAAAGGATTTTAGTGAATGCAAGATACTTGTGCATTGAAGTTACGCTAAGCAACATGGAATCTTCTTATCTCAAAGGAAATACGCGCTGATCTATTTTCTAAGATCGAAAGCTCAGTAAAGCCACAGCTCCTAAGGTTTCAGCGCACCTTACTAGAGGCAAACATTTGAGGATCCTAAGAGACATGTATATTGAAGGCCGAATTACTTTATAATAACTCATCTTGATATTGCCCACTCACTGTTGTTGTAAGTCTCAGATATTGTCCGGCTTCCAACGGTTGGACCATTATTACAATCAAGTGAATAGATTCCATGTTACTTGAAAGAAGCCTTAGGACATGGTATTTTATATAGTAATCATGGGCATAACATAATTGAATGTTTTTCTGATGCAGATTGGGCTGGATCTAAGGAAGATATGAGGTCCACTTTAGGGTATTGTGTGTTTGTTGGAAGGAATCTAATATCATAAGAAAGAAGAATGTAGTTGTCTCTCGATCTAAATAAGCAAAATCTTAATATAAAGTACGACATGTCTACGCTACAGATCATGTGGCTTCATCAACTCTTGACGGAAGCCTATGATTGAGACACTAGTCTCAAAGAAAACTCCTACAAGGACAACCAGCCGACCTTCATATTGCTTCTAAGCATGTGTTCCATGAACGAACTAAACATATTGCTTTCAATCTTCTACAAGATATATGAAAACTGGAGAACAATTTGGTGATATCTTCACAGCTATAAGTGTAATCTGTGTTAGTTATCTACGAATAAGTTTACTGCTAATATCTATGCTTTAACTCGATGAGTGTTATATTATATCTACTTTACATATTAGAGACAGAATCTATTACGAAACTTTATCTTATAGAAATAGAATCTATTAAGAAGTTTAGATTAGTTTTTATATATATATATATATATATATATATATATATATATATATATATATATATATATATATATTCATAATGGATCAATGAAAAACATAAGGAATTATTTCCTCCAATTCTCCCTTCTCCTTCTTTACACTACTAAAAGGAAAAAAATTCCTGTTTCCTATCCCAATATAGGAAGGACCCCAGCTTCTATTTATCCATTTGCCCTTTTATGTATTTTACTCTTTTACTGAAATTTCTATTAATATATGGCTACTGGGTGATTGCAAGACAGGATTGGGAGATCTGGTTGCAAAAACTGAAGATGAGTATGTCCAATTAGCGCTGCAGTTGGCCTCTGACATTACAGCTCTCTCAAATTTGAGAATGAGTCTCCGGGATTTAATGTCCAAGTCCCCTGTCTGCGATGGATCAAACTTCGCCCTTGCTTTGGAGTCAACATACCGGAGCATGTGGCACAGGTACTGTAAGGGTGATGTGCCATCCTTGAGGCGTATGGAGATCCTGCAGCTGCAGGAGAACTCTGAAGAACCTGCTACTAAATTGTCTGAGCCAGCAAGGATCACAAACTCAAGAGATGATTCTTCTGGATCTATCAAGACTAATGGAGTCTCGTCATCAATGGTGAAGCTCTCGACTAGTGAAGAAAACGGGGTTAGTTGAGCCAATATAGAATATGATCCAATTTAGTAGGTGCATCCTGAGGCATTTGAAGAAAATGGGGGTCGGCTGGGACCATTTCACAGAAATGTCTATTGCCTTTGTCTGGGATTAAGCCCCAATGTGGCTTGTATTTATTATATATGCCTATGGAAGCAAAGCTGGT
The DNA here is from genome assembly GCA_016808115.1 of Tetrastigma voinierianum. Lineage (NCBI taxonomy): Eukaryota > Viridiplantae > Streptophyta > Magnoliopsida > Vitales > Vitaceae > Tetrastigma > Tetrastigma voinierianum. The sequence continues at coordinate 15,743 of JAEQBH010006024.1, read as the reverse complement.
TTACCTTGAGTGGGATGGATCTCAACATTTTTTTGGGAAAAGAATGCGGACAGGAGTCAGTATTTCTAGTCGGTAGTTATCTTTGTAAGGTGCAAGAATACCAAATTGGAAGACAAGTGATGTTCTACGGGCTGTTACGACTAGGGCAAGTTCATGGCATTTTTTTATCCCCGAATTATAGAAATTGTTAGAAGTTGGTGTGGCTTGTAAATCATAAAAGGGCAAAAAAAAAAAAAAAAAAAGAGTTGTTTTATGTTCTCAGAATGGAGTCTTTGATTTTAAAGTGGCAGTGGCATTGCGTGTGGTATGATTCTCTCTAAATCCGGCCTCGTGTGTTTTGTGGTGAAATATCGAATGTAGAGCAGCCAATTTATGAGAATGGTGTGAATTTTGGATTGAATAACTGCATTAATTGGAATTGTTTGATGTTTTATTTTGCCCAAGGAACAACAGAGTAGCACAGAATGCTCGATTGCTAAAGATGATCTTCGATGCAGAGGTGCAGAACGAAAATCTGTTAATTGGGTATTGATTGATATTTGTAATAGTCTAATGCTCAAGAATAGCTTAGTTAGTGTAAGGCCTAAGGCCTTAAGAGTTTACTCAGTCACCCGTTCAAGTTTCTCAAGGCTACTATATCCCAGCGCACAAGTCCACCAAAAAAAAAAAAAAAATTCCCTCAGGCATTTTTTATTAGCAAATCTTAAATGTTATCAACTTATTTCTGATCTAATAAAAATATAAGTATGGATTTTTAATTCTTTATTCTTATATAGTTATTTTAGAGTTTTTCTTCAGCGAAAATAACAAGAATGATTAGAAGATATATTCTCAATCCTGATTAACAATAAAGCAAAAGTTTGTCAATGAGTGTAATCCCATTCTAAAATTCTTTTAGCCTTTGGATTTCAGTGTTTCATACTATTACATAAACGTTGAGAACTCAGTAAAAATCACTGGCCAGCTTTCTCCGATCACCTGATTTCCCCCACGCACCGGGCTCAGTGCAAATCTTTGGCCACCGTGCGCAATATCTTCACATCATGGATGGGCCTGGAAATTTACAGGGGCAGGCATGTTACTGTTGCTTCACCAATCTATGTGAAAAAACATGACTCTTAACTAAAGGCTTAAAACCAGTATTATTCCCCCATGGACTACCATCAAGCTGATGATGTATGTATAAACATAAATATATCAACGCAGCAAAACTTACCGATCGGTATTATCTGTTTGAACGCTACCGAGTCTCTTGACAATTTCCATTCCCCTAGATACCCTTCCAAATATTGTGTGCTTCCCTGGATGATACATATAAAAAATTAAAAAAAAAAAAAAAACCAATTGAACAAGCATATCATAAATCATGATATAGAAAAATATTGACAGATTAGGATTCAACTAAGAATGAGATAATCCACATATTATAGGTTCATTAAGATTGGATGTGAGACATGATGACAACAAAGATGTTATGTACGGAACGATAATACTAGAGTTCCTAGATGAGTTCACCTGAGAGGGTCTTATCAGTTTTATGATCTGATATTTTAGGCAGGTAGAATGATATGAAACTGATCACTATATATTCCATAGCAGAGCATCAAATTTGATTTACATTATATCTACTTTATCTTTGACGTTCAGAACTCATCACAAACTGTCTGATTTTATCATGTTATGATTCAACCATTTTAGACCTTTCTCTAACCTAATTGACTCATTATTTCTTATTCTAATATTTCAATATGAATCTATATTATTCCCTTCCTTTGTTTATCAATGAAAATCAAAGAATTATTTTTCTCTTCACATGGTATCAAAGCCAATGAAGATTAAGGTTAGGGCTTAGTCATTCAATTGATTCTGGCAACGCATCTAGTGGTTGTTTGTTATTCAGACCACATCAATTCCATCACAAAACATCCCGGAGGCTCCAGACGACGCCAAATCTCCTCTCCTCCGGCGGAAAAATTTTCCGACAACCTCAACTCCAACAAGTGACTACTCCATTAGGATCATCGAAGGCTACTCTTCCCTCTGATGGAAGTCTCTCCAGCAACAAGCAACACACGCGTGTCTCCACACTTCGCCACTATCGGCACGTGGCCCACTTTCTGATGACGGGATTTCACTATGAAGGTCGCCAATCTACCTTACGACACCTTCAGGCTCCTAGGAATTATTTTGTTCCATCTGGAAGCTCTACTGATTATTTTTCTATTGATTCTATGACTTTCTACTGATTTTTCATCTCTATGGCTGAAAAAGGCGTCTCTATAGCTGAAAAATGTCAGAATTTTAATTCCTTTCTATTTGGAACTCCTATACCTTGGATAAACTCACGGGGAGTAAAAATTATCTGTCATGGGCGGATTCTGTGGAACTATGGTTTATTGGTAATGGTTGTGAGGATTATCTTATTTCCAAGGACACAAGTATCCCCAAAGATTAACGTCCTCGGTGGCGAAAAATTGATGCTATACTATGCAATATTCTTTGGCAATCTATTGATGCCAAGACTCTATATAATATTGTGGCTTATAAAACTTGCTATACTTTGGAATCAGGTGAAGAAATCAGATAATTAATGACATTCAATGTCTTCACGGTAATTTTTGGCTCCATTGCTAATTTAAAACAAATAAGATGGATATATCTTCTTATGGTGGACGGATGTTTCCTATTAAGGATGAACTTGCATCTATCTTGGCGAAATTTCCTAATGCCGAGACTTCACAGTCAAAAATGGATCGAGCCTTTATGATCATTCTTCTACTTAACCTCGTACCAGATTTTGAGAACATCAAAGAACATATACTCACTGGAGCAGCTATTCCAAACTTTGATGAGGCTCTTGCTCAATTACTTCGCCATACCTCCATTGCCACTCAATCCATGCAATCTGAGATAACACCACACTCTTCTACAATGGCCTCTCAGTCTCAATCCCAAGGTGGACGCGGTAACAACCGAGGTAGAGGACGTCTTCACTACACATATTGTAACGGGCTTGGCCACACCCGTGATCAATGCTATCAGTTACATGGCCGACCTCCCCGTAATGCTCATTTGGCTCAATCTTTTGATCATCCACCGAATTCGAGTTCCATCTGAAGGAGCTCATCTACACTTCAAGGGGTAATTCTTACACCCGACGAATATGAGGAGAACCTTCGTCTCACTCAAGCAAACAAATCTACCTCCATTACTATAGATTGCGGACCAATAATGTCTGCCCTTACACATTCATTTTGCACCTTGGATCCTTGATTCTAGAGCCTCGATCATATCTACGCTAATAAGAACATTTTCTTCTACTTACCTTTTCGTCTCCTTTACCCACTATAACTTTAGCTAATGGTTCCTCCAAATAGCTAAGGCATTAGCCTCGACTGTCCCACTCCTTCCTTGCCCTTCACCTCTTGTACTTTATGTTCTCGATTTTCCTTTTAATCTTATTTTCATTAGTAAGTTGACTCGTGAGCTTCATTGTTTGCTTACTTTTTCTTACAACTCTATAACCTTGTAGGAAAATGATTGGCATAGGACATGAGTCACAAGGCCTCTTTCACCATGCTGTCCTCTTTTGTTTCTACGCACACTTCCACAGACTCCTCTCCTCATCCTGATTCGTCCTCAGTCATCGAGCGCTCTAAGTTTCGGAAGTTGGTTCCTCATTTTTCTAGTTTATCTTCGCTTGAGTGTGAGTCATGTCAACTTAGGAAACATACTCGTGTCTCGTTCCCAAAGCGCTTAGATCCTTAGACAAAGTCTCCTTTTAAGCTTGTCCACAATGATATTTGGGGTCCTTCTAGGTCTGCATCTAACTTTAGGATTTCGTTACTTTGTTAGTTTTATAGACAATAATTCTCGATGTACTTGGTTATGTTTAATGAAAACTCAAGCTGAGCTATTCTCTATCTTTTAAAAATTTCATGCTAAAATTTGAACTCAATTCAATACTTCTATTTGTATTCTAAGAAGTGATGATGCCAAGGAATAATTCTCTATGCCACCGTCATCTCCCGCTCCAGTTCTGCAACCGCCCAATGATCTACTTATTGTCATTCGGAAAGGTACTCACTCTACTTGTAACCCACGTCCTGTTTATAATTTTCTAAGCTTTCATCGTTTATCTTTACCCTACTTTGCCTTTGTTTCCACCTTCTCTACACCTAAAAGTACTAGTGAGGCTCTCTCTCATCAGTGAAACAATGACTAAGAAATGGACCGCTCTTTACTCCGATAGCTGTAGAGCTTTAATGCTCTTCCTCTTGGCAAGTACTCACTTGTTGGTTCAATCGTTAGATTTACTCTACGATTGAAAATTGGGACGGCTTGGCCAAGTAGATTAGCTTAAGGCAGTTTGATTGCTAAGGGTACACTAAACAATATGGCTTTGACTATTATAATAGATTTTCTCCAATGGCTAAGATTTCCTTTGTTTGCTTGCCTCTCTGCTGTTGCTATGTGCTCATGTCCCCTTTTTGATTGGATATCAGAATGTCTTCCTTCGTAGTAATACCGGCGAGGAGAGTATATATGGATCAGCCAACAGTTTTGTTGCTCGAAGTCACGGTTTGGTATGCAAGCTATGTCTTTCCTTATATTGTCTTAAACAATATCCTCAAGCTTGGTTTGACCGATTTAGCTCAGTGGTTCAGGAGTTTTGCATGATTCGGAGCACAGCAAACTATTCCATTTTTTATCATCATACCTCTACGTTTGTCATTGTGGATGACATTGTCATAACAAACAATGACCAAGATGGTATTCAGAAACTCAAACAACACGCCGCTGACCTTGGCTTTGGACGTTGGGCCAGAGCTCAAGTACTTTCTAGGCAGTGAGGTAGAAATTTAAGTCACAATTAGTGTGTTTCTCGAAAGTATCATGATATGTTGTGGACAGGTATATTGAGCGTAAGCTGTAGACACTCCTATGGATCAGAATGTCAAACAGTGCCAAGATAAGGAAAGCCTCTACGAGACCAAGGGAGATATCGATGACTTGTAGGGAGAGTGTTATGGATAAATTTCCTAATCCATTTAAGAATTTTTTCCTTCTTTCCTTTTCTCTTTAGTCTCTGTTGAGAATCAAATAATATTCCCTAGATATTCTTTGGTTTATCTCCTACCTTTTTTGTACATTATCCTCCTCCTTTTTACACTTTATTTTGTTTCATTTTTATTCCATTTTTTTTTTTTTTTTGTATATATATATATAGGTGTCTCTATACTATGTAATCCATCCATTCAATAAAGAAAAGTATTCTTTTCTTCTCTCTTTTCTCATGGTATTAGGGTTCTACCACGGTTCGCTCCAGTAGCTCATCAGTGGTGTGTTCGCGTCCGACCACCTACTTTCATCTTTGGCATCCTACTGCTTGCGGTGGGAGTCACCTCGAATGTCGGAAAAAAAATTTCAGTAACTACCCTTGGAATCGCCTGACCAATCCATCATGGTAACATCTCCAACGAAAGGTTATCTACATTCCCACATGCGCGTCATTTCTCTTCAGCAACATCTCCCATGCGGCGTGGGCTCACTTCCGACGACAAGCACTCCACCTACAACTTTGTCGGCCGCCAACCTCTCTCCCTGTCACCTTGCTTCTCCACTTTGGTGCCAAAAAATGCCATTTTTTCCCATTTTTCTCTCCAGCGACTGGTTTCAGGGCTTTTCTATCACCTAAATCTTCTCCCTTTTGTGTTTTCCAACACTCTAGAACACATTTAGGCCCTTGGGAGTTGTTTGTTACTTTTGGAAGTAATGGTTTGTTGATTTGGTCAATTTCTATTGATTTCTCGTCTCTATGGCTGCCAAAGGGACGCCTAACGAGTATAAGGAATACCTCCACCTCACTCAGGTAGCCAAATCTGTATCCATTTCGTCTATTGCCTAGATCGGTAATGCCTTTAATTGCCTTTCACATTCATCTGGACCCTGAATTCTTAATTCTGAAGCCTCTGACCATATCAATGGTAATAAGGATATTTTTTCTTCCCTTACTATTACATCACATTTACCCATGATTACTTTAGCTAATGGATCTCAAACCATGGCTAAAGGAATCGGTTCGGCTTGTCCTCTTCCTTCCATACCCCTTATTTTTGTCCTTTATGTTTATGATTCTCCTTTTAATCGATTTCCTGTCCCGGTAAGTTGACTAAGTGACCTTAATTGTTTCATTACCTTTTCGATAGTGCGTCACATTGTAGGACGGTCTGAGGGACGATAGGAAGAATGAGGTGTGAGTTTCAAGGCCTCTTTCATCTTAGCTCACCTTCATCTTCCACTGCTTGCACTTCCATGGATATTCCTCTCCTTATTCATAGTCGCCTTGGTCATCCGAATATTTCCAAGTTTCGAGTAATGGTTCCTCGTTTTTCTAGTTTGTCCTCAATTGAGTGTGAGTCATGTCAGTTTAGGAAACATACTCGTGTCCCATTCCCCAAGCGCCTAGATCAACAAGCAAAGTTTCCTTTCGAGCTTGTCCACACTGATGGTTGGGGTCCTAGTCTACCTTGGGGTTAGGTGCTGTTACTTTTATAGATAATTATTCTTGTTGTATATTCATTTTTAATGAAAACTCGAGGTGGTATTCTTTATTTTCCAAAAGTTTCATATTGAAGTTCAAACTCAATTTAATACTTCAATTCATATCTTATAAAGTGATAATGTCAAGGAATAACTTTCTGAACCATTCTCCTCTTTTGTGTCCTCACATGGGATTCGTCATCAATCCTCTTGCGTTTACACTCCTCGAATGAATTGGGTGAGGCGACGAAGCGAGTCATTGGTTGAAGCATACATTCTCTCTTCCCGGCATTACATGGGTTCCTTAACATTTTTTTGGGGGGATCTTTGCAAGTAGCCGTTTGTTATTTGTCGATCGTATATGCGTCATCGAGTCTTACATGATAAAATCTCTCGTTCCATTCTTTTTCCAAACCAACATCTCTTCTGCCTTCCCCCTCATGTCTTTGGTTGTGTTTGTTTTGTCCATATTCTTACTCGCCCAGACCAGACGGGCTTTGATCAGCTTCCACGAAGTGTCTTCCTTAGTTATTCAGAAGCTTGGCGGAGGTTATCCTTGCTACTCTCCGAATACACATCGATACTTCGTCTCTATTAATGTAACATTTTTTGAAAACTCTTCTATGTTCCCTATCAACCACCCTCCAAGTTCTAATATCATATTTCTACCCCTTCTTTAACTCGTCCCGGATACCTCACTTGTACCTCCGGCTACTCCACCTTGACCATTGTAGGATTATACTCGTTCTTCGTTAATAACACCAGAAGCCTGCAGTTTGACTCATCTCTATGACACGGGTACTAAGTGTGGTCTTGCTTTATCTCACGTTGATCTTTGGTATAAATTGAAGAAGTGCTTTATTCCTCTAGTAACCCACATCCTATTTATAATTTTCGACTTATCATCGTTTATCTTATACTCTCGCCTTCGTTTCTGCCGACTGTCCCATCGAATTGGAAACAGGCTATGGTTGAGGAAATGGCTACTCTACATTCTAGTGGCACTTGGAACCTGGTTACTTTACCTGGTAGCAAAACACCTATTGGATGTCGTTAGGTGTATACAATGGAGACTAGCCCCTGTTAAGGATTAGTTTCCTAATCCATTTAGGAATCCTTTCTTTCTTTCCTTTTCTCTTTAGTATTCTAATTAGACTCTAATTTTGCTTCATTCCTTTGCTCTAACACTTATAGTATAAATATGTATGTTCCCTCACTTTGTTAGTTAATGAAAATCAAAGAGTTATTTTTCTCTTCACATGGTATTAAAGCCACTTTTCTGGCGACATCCCTCTTCTGTCGCGGACCTTCTCTAACGGACCTTCTCCAACAGACCTTCTCCCACGGACCTTCTCCCACGGACCTTTTCCCATGGACCTTCTCTGACGGACCTTCTCCACTTGAGACCTTCTAACGGACCTTCTTCAACGAGGACCTTCCAGGCCACACCTTCTCAGCGGACCTTACGCGATGGACCTTCTCAACGGACCTTTTCCACGGAACTACTCAAACGGACCTTGCAACCGAACTTTCGCGGCCCTTCTCCGTGGGCCTTCTCGAAGCCGAACTTTTCTCCGTGGACCTTCTCCATCGAACCTTTTAACCGAGACTTTTTCAACTCTACTTTTTCCAGCAATCTACTTGCAGGCCCTCTTTCAGTCACATCAATTCACTATGTAGTCAATTCCGATGACACATCTTATGGCCGAAGTCTCACTCCGGTCAAATCAACTCGCCGTGTAGTCAATTCTGGCGACTTTTCCAACAACCCAAGATCTACCCATCGGATTAAGTACATGTCTAACAGGCTTGTTGCATTAGGATTAAGTGCATATGTAACCCATTTGACCTATATGCTCCAGCTTGAGGGAGAGTGTTAAGGATTAGTTTCCTAATCCATTTAGGAATCCTTTCTTTCTTTTTTTTTTCTCTTTAGTCTCCTAATTAGACTCTAATTTCTTTGCTCTAACACTTAGTATAAATATGTATGTTCCCTCACTTTGTTAATTAACGAAAATCAAAGAGTTATTTTTCTCTTCACAGCCCCGATGGTCAGGTGGATCGTCTTAAGGCTTGGTTAGTTGCAAAGGGGTACACTCAAGTCTATGGTTCCGACTACTATGATACATTTTCCCCTGTCGCCAAGATTGCCTCTATTCGTCTTCTCTTATCTATGGCTGCTATGCAATCTTGGCCTTTGTATCAGTTGGACATCAAAAATGTCTTCTTACATGGCAACCTAGGAGAGGAGGTCTATAGACAACCACGCAGGTTTGTGCTCGAAGAGTCCCCAGGTGGTATGAAGGCTAGCACATTATATGGCCATGATCCCTGAGGCTGGCGATTTAGTTCCGTGGTTCAAGAGTTTGGTATGACTCGGAGTACAGCAGATCACTCGATTTTCTATCATCATACGAGTTCAGGGCAGTGCATTTATTTGATTGTTTATGTGGATGACATTGTTATCACGGGTATGAATTAGGAGATGGTATTGAATTTGAAAGCAACTGTCTACCGTCGTTTGGTTAAGGACTTGAGGAAGCTCAAGTATTTAAGGAGCTTCAAGTAGCTCGATCATCGATGTGGTTATGAATCAGAGAAAGTATGCCTAGGAAATATTATAAGAGACAGGTATGCTAGATTGCAAACCTATAGATACTCCTATGGATTTGAATGTCAAGCTCGTACCAGGACAGGGAGATATCGACGACTTGTGGGAAAACTAAATTATCTCACCATCACCCCACCAAACATTTCATACCGATGGTGTTGTTAACCGAGTTACCATGTCGCCCATGTGATAGCCACTAGGATGTTGTTGTGATTCGGTATCCTGGTTATATTAAAGACACTAGGTCGAGGGTGTTATATGAAAGCGAGAGGGTCACTCGATCGTCGATGTGGACCGAGTTCACCTGAGATGGAGCGCTCCCACCTGCGGGTATTGTGTATTTATTGGTGGAAACCTAGTATCTTGGAAGAGTAAACGAGGATGTTGTAGCAAGATCGAGAATCTTGACGAATCTCAGAGCTATGGCTTTGGCGACATGTGAGCTCATATGACTAAGACATCTTCTTCAGGATCTAAGATTTGGGAATGATGAAAAAATGAAGCTAAAATGTGATAATCAAGCTGCTCTCCACATCGCATCCAACCGGATCTAACATGAGAGGACCAAGCATAATGAAGTGGATTGTCACTTCATCAGAGAGAAGATCGCATCAGGATGCATGACTACTAGTTTTGTCTACTCGAGTGACCAACTAGCAGACGTGTTCACCAAATCTCGAGGTCGCAGAATTAGAATGCATTTGTAACAAGCTTGAACCATTTGACATATGCTCCCGGCTTGAGGGGAGCATTGAGAATCAAAGGGAATATTCCTAGATATTCTTTGGTTTATCTCCTTTTTTGTACATTATCGCCCTTCTTTTCTGTGGCTTTATTTTGTTTAAACTTTACGACCATTATTTTTTGTATATATAGGTGTCTCTATACCATGAATTCATCCATGCAATATAGAAATTATTCTTTTCTTCTCTCTTTCTTTTTTAGTCTCTAATTACACTCTATTTGTTTCCTTTTTTTGTTCTAACACTTGAACATAAATATGTATATTCACTCCTTTGCTTATCGATGAAAATCAAAGAGTTATTTTCTTTTCACGGTTCACTTTTTCCTTCTGCTTTGTTATCAAAGTAGTTTTTCACAGCAGATCTTTTTAAAATTGTTATTTTCTTCATATGCAATGAAGAGAAATTGTGGAAACATATACACAGCTATTCCTTAGGAAAGGACAGCTTTACACGTATACCCTACACCTAAAGAAAATCCCACACATCACTGTGGAAGAACTTCAGATTTTAAATTTATGTCGCATGCTCCTCAGTCAGAACCTTACCAGATAGAATCACTTCAAGCTAATCCTGGATGGAAATGTTTCCTTAAATTCCCTCATGGTGTACCTATTCATGAACACTACTGCTGCCAAATTTAAAAACCAAGCTCTCATCAGTTCTCGATATTTCTAGCAGCCAATTTACCAAAAGTACAAGCGATGGTAGGAGCGACCAGGAATGAAGATAACAATAACATTAAAGTTTCAAGAAATGGACTAAATGCTGCCAGTGACAATGGATAGAAACATAAGGTACAATGGACATAAGGCAAGAAGATATCTTGAATATTCTGATGATTATTCTAATGACAGAAGAAAATTTCCCAGAGTGGATATCGATAGTACACTAACTGTTATAAATAAAAAGAAGAAACATCAGATAGTAATGTTTAAAAAAGTATAGTAAGGATATAAGCCAAGATATATAAATAGTACAATAATTATAGATATAAATGAAGACTAAATGTTGGATATCAATGAAAATTTAAAAATATACATTAGGCATAGACCAGGATATCAATAGTATAATAAATGTTGAGATATAAATGAAGAATAATAGAACAGGGAGACCAATAGTACAATAAATGTTGGATATCAAGAAAGAACAAATGTTGCATATAAATGAGGAGAAGAAGAAAAGAAGAAATATCAGGTGAAATTGCTGACAAATATTTATGCTGATTATAATCCAGGCAATTTCATGCTCACAAAACCCATCACCACTTATGCTGAATTTATTTTAATAGGTATTGGCATATGCATATTATAATTGACACGAAATATGGGATGGAAAGTGATAATTTTCTGTATTTTTTAGATTATTTATACACCCTGTTTTATATAGGGTTACAGAGAAGGAAAAGGAAACAAGAGACATAAAGGAAACCTTATTCCTAAAAACGAGAAAAAAAGAAAATTAATTGAATCCTTGATTTAAAGGAGTTAAATAATTCTCTTATTCTATTTACGAATCAACATTCTGTTCTGACTCAACCTCCCCTCCCAGTGAGGAATAGATGTCTTCCATTCCAAGCTTGAATACAAGATCGTGACAATGAGCCCATTTCAACCCCTTTTGTTAGAATATCAACTAATTGATGTTCTAATGGAACATAGAACATACACACTACTCCTTCCTCCAATTTTTCTTTGATGAAATGTCTATCAACCTCAATATGTTTTGTCCTATCGTGCTGTATAGGGTTATGAGCAATATTGATAACCAACTGTTGTCATGATAGAGCTTCATAGGGTCATCCCCCTTGATTCTCAAATCATCTAGAATAATCTTCAACCAAAGTAGTTCACACAACCCGTAAGCAATGGCCCTAAACTCTAATTCTGCAGACAACTTTGTTACCACATTCTGCTTTTTACTTCTCCATGTTACCAGATTACCTCCAAGAAAAGTACAATACCTTGTAGTTGATCTTCAATCCACTATGGAACCTACATAATCAGCGTCGATGTAAGCTTCTAGAAAAAGAGTATCGTTCTTCTTGAACAAAATTCCTTTCAGGGTTGCTGTAATGCGGCACCACATTAGCGGCTTGAAGATGAGGTTCTCTTGGATCATCTGCGGGTGTTTGATCACGCTCCGCTTGAGTAGGTGATATCTGGCCCGGAGTGTGAGTAAGGTATATGAGCCTACCAACCAATCTCTTGTACATTCTTTTATCCATCATTGGTTCTTCTTTAGGCTCTCCCAACTTGTGGTTTGGATCCATTGGGGTAGAGACTGGTTTACACCCAATCTTCCCTGTTTTTGCCAATAAATCATTCACATACTTTTGTTAAGAGATGAAGATCCCTTGTGTAGAATATGTCACCTCAATACCAAGGAAGTACTTCAGTTTCCCTAGTTCCTTTATCTCAAACTCTTTTGCTGATCTCTGCTTCACATCATGCTTCTCTCTCATCATTTCCAATCACTATGATATCGTCAACATAGACTAGAAGAGTAGTTACTCCCCCTGCAACAGAGCGCTTAATGAAGAGAGTGTGGTCACCTTGGCTTTGTTTGCCCAGCTCTTTCTACAGCTTTGCAAATCTCCCGAGCCAAGCCCTAGGAGATTGTTTTAGCCCGTAAAGGGCCTTTTTTAGCTGCACACTTTGTTACTGTGTTCCCCTCAAATCGGTGGGATGTTCATGTAAATCTCTTCATCTAATCTCATGAAGAAATGTATTTTTAACATATCTTGCATGGGTTCCAATTGTAGTGAAGCGACTAATAATGACAAGATTCTTACAGTATTCATTTTAACTGGAGCAAAAGTCTCTTGATAATCAACTCCATAAGTTTGAGTGTACCCTTTAGCTACCAATCTTGCTTTATGTCTCGAGGTCATCGACCTTATATTTCGGTGTAGAAAATTCACTTCAATCAACAATGTTTTTCCCTTTCGATCTTCAATGATCTCCCTTGTTTTATTCTTTTCTAATGCACTCATCTCCTCTCTCATAGCATCCCTTCCACTCCCTTCTTATCGATACCGCCCAGACAAATGTTAAAGGGATGATAGTGGGTTAGACTCACAATGAAATTCTTATTGTCACGGCGAGGAATTTGGATGTTAGGTGTCACGACGGTCTTAGTGTCTGTGAGGCCGGCGTGTGGGCTGATTGTCATAGCGGTAGCGGCGCCCGGCAGCGCGACGGGCGCCGGCGGCCGGAGGAGTTACGCATCGCGTGGCTCTATGTTTTACGCTCGCGATGAAGAAACTACATCACGACGAGGCCTCGAAGGCTCTGGCAAGCGACATAGTTTTCCTTGTCGTGACGAGCACACTGCGGCCGTGTCCGGCCAGATTTTCCTTTGTCGCGACGGGGCGTGGGTACGGTTGGGGCGTTGTCGCGGCCAGAGTGCGCTGGGAAGATCTAAGGTCTCGATTATTACTGTTAGAGTCGATGGAGTTTCACGAGGTGTGTCTTAAGATGGGTTTGATCTTCACGGTGATTTCATTCGGGGTCTAAGTCGGATTCTTGGACTGCCCGGTCCTGGAATGGCCTTTTCCCTTAGCAGGTACACCTTAGAAACTATGGAAAATTGCGAATGACACTAGCAGCTAGAATGAGGGGATGACATGGGGTTAGGTGGTAGAATTGGGTGGCCTCGGTTCTTCATCACCATGGGTTGAGACATGAGGAAGGTCAAGAGGTTCAAAGGACTCATAAGGACTATCTTCCATCATTGAAATCTCCCCCTGAAGAGAGGACTTGGGGAAAAAATGTTTGTTTTCGGTGAAGGCGACATCTGCAGAGATATAAAATTTTATGGTTGAGGGGTTGTAACATTTGTAACCTTTTTGAGTGGATTAGTAACCAAGGAAGACACATTTTATGGCTCGGGGGTCTAGCTTGTCTCTATGTTAGTTGTGGACATGAACAAATGCAATGCACCCAAATACCCTAGGAGTTAGCCCATTTGAGGGGGAGGGTCATCCTAAATACCCTTGATTGCAAGTGGATTTTCACACTAAAATATAAGGTTGATGGATCTCTTGAGAGACATAAAGCAGATTGTTGTGAACACTCAAACTTATGGAGTTGATCATCAAGAGACTTTTGCTCCAGTTGCAAAAATCAATACTGTAAGAATCCTGTTGTCATTGGCTACCCACTACAATTGGTAACTCCTACAGTATGATGTTAAGAATGCATTTCTTCACAGTGATTTAGATGAAGAGATTTGAGGAGAACACGGGTAACAAGGTGTGCAAGGCGAAAAGGCGCTTGTGGTAAAACAATCTCCCTAGGGCTTGGTTTGGGAGATTTGCAAAAGTCATAAAAGGGTTTGGGTACAAACAAATAAAGTGACCACACTCTCTTCCATCGCACTCTCTTTGCAAGAATGCTTCACTCTTCTAGTCTATGTTGACGATATCATAATGACTGAAAATGATGAGAGAGAAGCATGATGTGAAGCAGAGATTAGCAAAAGAGTTTGAGATAAAGGAACTAGGGAAACTAAAGTACTTCCTCGGTATTGAGGTATATTCACAAGGATCTTCATCTCGACAAAAGTATCATGATTAATTTATTAGCAAAAGCGAGGAAAGGTGGGGTGTAAGAAACAATCACACTCCCTACCCAATGGATCAAACCACAGTTAGGAGAGGCTAAGAAGAACCAGCGGTGGATAAAATAATATGCCGGAGGTTGGTTGGTAGGCTCCTTATACACGCCACTCGACCAGGATACGCCTATTTGTTGGCGTGATCGGTCGATTCATCATGATCGAAGAACCTCGTAATTCCAGTGCCATGGGGTGTTGCATTACTTGAGGCAACCGGAAAGGAATTTTGGAGAAGGCGTCTCTTTTTCTAGAAGCATACTGCAAGCGACTATCTGGGTTCCATAATGGATCAAAGATCAACTACAAGGTGTTGTACTTTTCTTGGAGGTAATGCGGTAACGCTGGAGAAGTAAAAAGTAGAATGTGGTAGCAAGGTCGTCTGCAGAATCGGAGTTTAGGACCATTGCTCGGGGTTGTGTGAACTACCCAGTTGAAGTTATTCTAGATGATTTGAGAATCAAGAAGTGGGATTATTCTGTGAAGCTCTATTGTGACAACAAGTCAGGCTATCAATATTGCTCATAACCCTATATACGATAGGACAAAACATGTCAGTTGATAGACATTTCATCAGAAAAATTGAAGGAAGGAGTAGTATGTATGTCTATGTTCCATCAAAACATCAATTATTGATATTAACATAAGGGTTGAAACGAGTTCGATGTTTCACGATCTTGTATTCAAGTTAGGAATGGAAGACATCTATTCCTCGAAAGCTTGAGGAGTGTTAAACGATAAATGGAATGATGACTTTGTAAATAGAATAGGAGAATTATTTTAGAATCCCATAAGTGGGGATTCGGTTGGTTTTCATTTTTGTTATTAGGAATAAGTTAGTTTCCTTTTTATGTCTCTTGTTTCCTTTCCTTCTCTTGTATTCCCATATAAGCAGTGTATAGTGTTCTAAAACCTGAAAATTATCACTTTTCATCCCATATTTAGTCGGATAGGTCGCAGGCGGAATGGAAATTAAGTAGAATCACATTGTTACCATCCGGTGATTGTGTCGGGACGATTAATAAAGAAATTGGCTTAGTTTGTATTAGGTAGCATTGCCATGGATAAAATACCGACTCGGTCCGTGCTTGAGCTCTCGTTGTATCTCATCCTCAAACTTTGAGCTGAAACATGTTAAGAAACAGGTCACAATATAAGCATAAAGGTTTAAACATAGAAGCCAATTCATGCAAGGGGAGATTTTCTGATATTTAAACAAGCAAGACCAT
>JAEQBH010006023.1:0-185594 GCA_016808115.1 Tetrastigma voinierianum | reverse complement strand
TCCTCAATTGCAGACAACCCAGCTCAAACACCATAGCCGTAATTCAACTACAGCATACAACAAAACGAACAGAAAAAAAAAATAATAAAAACAAACAGAACACTTCCCCGAGATGCAAGGGTCCTGATCCGAAGACAGTGACGAATAAAGAAGATCGACGGCGAGAATTGAGAGCACCGAGAATATAGGGTGCCGGCCGAAAAAGGAGAGAAAGCAAATGAAAATTGAAAACATTAATAAAACGAAAAAAAAATAAAAAAAAGGAAAAAGAGATATAAATGTGGTTTCAGTGGGCGTGAAACTAAAAATAAACAAAAAATAAAAATAACAAAGAAAAGAAAGTTTCAATCTTTCTATCGAATAAAAATAAAAATAAAACTATTATGACGACATGTACATGGATTATAATAATTCCAGGAATCCAACTGCATTGTAACTACATTTTTGTTTAATTTTTACATAGACAACAATGGCTGTTTTTGCATGCGTGGTGCATGGACATGATACGCCTCGCTCGTTCACATAATCCTTCATTATCTTCACCTTATAATTATGATGTAAAACATCAATGTCAATGCTCTGGTTTTGAAGATTTTGATGATCCAATCCTCCTTAATACCGTGATATGTCTGAGTTTTGAAAATTATTGCGATCCTTCTTCCTCCGTGTTTATAAGATTTTTATTTGAATCATTTTTCATATGCGGTCCCATATTTGTACGTGAATAGTTAAATAAACGGGTTTCAAAAGAATTCGAATTAATGGCAAACCTACCTTGAAGGTAAGTTATTTAACCATCAAAATTATAATATCCTCTAAAAATTTTATGTCCAAATCCTTATTTCATGCCCACTTATTCGAAACTAATAAGGGAAGTATACCCCCTTTAATTCCCATAAGCTTATACCGTTTGACTAATTTTTCATATTATACGTTAAAATGCTCCTCTAACACCAATTACTAGGTGGCCCACATCTTGTTAAATTAGGCTCTAACTGTGTTTATATTGGTAGTATTCTTTCATTAAAAAAAAATGTCATGATTTTTGGGATCGTTTTAACCTTGCAATTATTTGTTTAGTTTTGACTTAAGTATCCACGTGATGAGTTTTTTTTTTAATACACTTTAAATTCAAGTGCAAGTGAAAGATGATTACGAAACCGAATACTACCATTTAAGTTAAAACACGATAAATCACGCTGACATTTTTTTTTATAACTAAACATTTTCATACAATATAATAACCGCTTTAAAAGCCTCGACTTTTTAAACTTCAACATTCTATCAATCCGAATGACACAGAAAAAATTACTTATAATATTTTCTGAAAAATACCTTATACATAATTTTGGTGTAAAATTACGGTCAAACAAACTCTCAAACGACATGCACCAAATTTCGCACTGGATATTAAAGTTTTAATTACACCTATTCTGATTCTAAGTAAAATCAAAACCTGTTGTCAAAAAAAAAATGTAAATCAAAACCAAATAAGACATTTTAAGCTAAACACATTAAAATAAAAAATCTCACCCACTTTTATTTCAATTGTATTTTGTTAACTAATTCTACTGAATTGACATTGAACAATTCCTAAACATAATAACTTGTTGCTATTTTTAATAACAATTATACATTTTTGCATCCCTTTTAACAAGATGGATTCATATGTTGTCTACAAAATATTACAATTTGATTAATTATATATATGAAAAAATTACTCTATACACATGCAATTTTTATTGTATAAATATATTACCAATTGCAAGTATTCTCTTCAAATATACCATGTGAAAAAAAGAAAAAGAAAGAAAAATATAATTAAATATTTGTTTAACTAAAAACATCCCTCAAAGTAGATAACACCTCCCCACATGGAGAGTATGCCTTCACCAAAATTAGATATAAAAGTAAGATGGAATTAAGAGGTTAGACAATAGTAAGTTTATAATGGATGGCACGAGCTACCATTTATGTGGATTTGTCTTCTAATATTTATTATGCACTATATAATTGTGAACATTTATGACACATCAATGCCCTAAGGAAAAGGAAAGGGAGCGACGAATATAGACGAATAGTGCCACCAGAGATTCCTTGCATGTCACCCTTGAATTATTAATTATTATTATTAGAAACCAGTATTCAAACTTGA
Source organism: Tetrastigma voinierianum (assembly GCA_016808115.1). Classification (NCBI taxonomy): domain Eukaryota; kingdom Viridiplantae; phylum Streptophyta; class Magnoliopsida; order Vitales; family Vitaceae; genus Tetrastigma; species Tetrastigma voinierianum. The sequence goes on along the minus strand of JAEQBH010006023.1, from coordinate 183,439 downwards.
ATTTTCGTTATTTTTGTATTAAATATAGTAATTTTTATGAATTTTATTTTTATATTCAAACTTTCATTTTAATTGTAGTTCTACCACACTAAACAGGATAAAGGTTCAAAGTCTTGTTGATATATAAAAACAAAATTTATGAAAGTTATTATATTTAGAAAACAAACTTTTTTGCTACGTATTTAAACGTAGTTTCATGAAAAGCTAGCCAGAATAATCTGCGCCTCAGAGTGAACAGAGGTTGGCAAAAGCACACAACGCGAATTCAGATATGATAAGCTACGAACAATAACGACGTTAATTGTGATGATATGCTTACTTTAAAATAATAACCAAGAGTGAACGCTTTATAGCATTGTCGCTATGAAAATAACGATAATCAATTGGGACGCTACTAAATAACGATAATTCAATTAGACGCTATTAAAATAATACTCAGATTCAAATAAGAATTAATTAATTACTTTAATCAAAAGACGCTATTTAAAATAATAACGGTAATTCAATTAGTAATTAATTAATTAATTTAATGAAAGACGGCAAAGCGTAATTTTCCTAATGTGATACCCTAAGATAACCGGTCAAAGCAGGCGAACATTTTCTATTCTTCTTGAGTTTCTCTCCCGGGTCGAAGAATCTTATGACGCATCGCCAGATTCAGTGCTTCGAAGAATTTCATTTAAATATTTCATCGGTGCTTAAATTTTTCTGGATACTTTTCCAAAAATTTTTTAGCATCTTTAAGGTAAGGGATTTTAATACAAATTTTAAAATTATTATTTTTATACGTATGCACACAGAAGGATTCTAATACAAATTTTCTTTGAAAATTATTATTTTTATTCGTATGCACGCAGGTAAGGATTCTAATACAAACTTTCAAAAAAAAATTATTATTTTTATATATATGTACGCAAAGTGACATTAATGAGATTTTTAAGTTAAAATCGCTTGCTTACTTCATTCGGCGACGGTAATTGTTTTAACCGAATTATATATAATCTTGAAGCATAAAAGTTTTACTTGTTTTATCCGATTATCCATTGATCAAAAAGTAGCTTGTATTATCAGATTTTTGGATTGCTTTCTTTGCTTACGTTAAATGCGAGTATATGATGTTTTGTAATTTGAACTTGAACAAATAGCTGACTTTGCATCTACTTGTTTAACGGAATACAGCTGTGGACATTATTCGCCCTGGTTAACTAGATATAATAGTCGACACTATTCTACTACAACGGAAGATATAATACGACCTTACATTCAAAGGGAATGGGATCGATTGAACTCACTTGCGTTCGTGCAGAAGTATTATTAGTGAATGTTTCACCTGCCCACCTGTGCGGTCACCGGAAGCTAGCCACCCATTCGAAGTCCCACATAATCGTAAGACCATTCGATATTTGATTGATCAAAAGAGAAAATATATTCGAAACGATTCGATTTTTTGATTGATATGAAAGAATCGGGCACCATTTCATATTTGATGACCGTAGAAAATATATTCGAATGATTCGATTTTGGATTTGATATGAAAGTGTTTGAATCGGGAATTTTGATATAAAATTGTTTTGATCACATTTGATATGAAACCAATTTGAAATGGATGTGGGAGAATGTTTTGAAGCATATTTTGTTAATGTTCCAACTTATTTTTGAATCAAAGTTTCTGGCGAAAAACATCTCCTATTTATTATACGATCAAAACTTTTGATCCATGAAATCAGATAGGTATTTCTTATCGAGCTTTTAGTCTACCTCATTCGTTGATATTTTCGCGCAGACTTTAGCTTCTCAGGCTTACTGCAGTATAACGGTCACTATTAGAATTTGACTTAGATTTTATATCGATTTTTGTTTAACCTGCAGTCGTATTATTTCGATCTTCCTGCAGATTGAAGCTACTTTGATATTGATCCTTCTCATGTTAGATCAAAGTCGAGTTTGAGATCAAATGTTCGTAGACGGAATTGTTTAAGCTTACAAATATTTGACAATGGATTTTGGATAGTGGATGTTTTAGTTTTGGAATTTAACATTTAGGATTTTAGATTTGTTCCGCTTACTCGAACAGCAATTTGCAATTGGTAACTTCCTTGACATGCATGTTTATGATTTGATATTTAGAAGTAATTTTATCTGCATTTAAATTTCAATTTATAATGTAAGAATCTAGAAGGTCACAGATTTACTTTAATACGTTGCTTCAGAATCTGACAAAACCAGCCATAAAGAAGTCATACTGTCAAGCTTATACCTCAAAACCTTCAAATAAAGGCTTGAAGGTGTGAATTGACAACATGCCCCTAAGGTGGGTTTCATAGATGAGTGGTATCAGAACAAAGGCGATTCGATGAACTCGTTTAGTTTAATTTTCGGGAATAGATGAGTTACGCACAGCCTTAAATTTCAACTTCATCTGTATAGATCCCTTAATTCCCTACAATTCTAACTTGCTTACTTGGCTTCTAATGACTAAATTAGTTATACCTTTTGCTTTATAGAACACCATGTCGCCAAGGAGACCTGCACCTTCCCGAACAATGATAATGATGATATACCCTCCACTGAGGCTACTTCCATGAGCATCAAGGGGCTTTACAGATATTTCTAGGGACTTTGGGCCGATTGGTTGGAGAGGCAAAGCAAAGCTACTGAAGTAATGGTCAAGGACAATCCTCATCTAGCAGGTAGTCTTTTCTGAATGACTTTACAGTTGAGTCCTTATTTTTCCGCTATAATTTCAAATCCAACAGAGGCAGAGACTTGGATTATGAAGATAGAAAAATTCTTTATTGTCATTGATTGTCTTTGAGCAAAAAAACTCTTAGCGCAACATTTATGTTAGACAAAGAGTATTATCATCGGTGGCTCATGACTAGAGGCTTTGTGAGGATTAGGGGCCTATTGTTTGGGAGACTTAAGGAGGATTTTTAGGCAGCACTTCCCATAGTGTTCGACTAATGTGCTGTGGGAGAGTTTAACTGCTGGAATGCAAAAAGAGATTTGACAGGGTCTAAATTATGAGTTACAAGCCATTTAACTATCTGGCCTACGCTTGATTGCTGCAGAGGAGGAAAAAGCATTAAAGTTTCAGATGGACTAAAGCCTTATTTCGAACAAGATATCAATTTAAGTTGGTGCTTATTGAGGTGGTAGACAAAGCCCTTATCGCAGAAGGATAATGGAAGAGCTTCATGCTGCAAGATAGGAACAACAAAGGAAGAGGAACAGAGTGATGGTGCCTCATGGTAACTAAGTTATTGAAAAGCCTGGCTTCCATAACCTCGATTGTGTATTTGCCATCTTTAACTAGAACTTGTTTAAGCTTGTGTATGTAGATAGTTTGATAGCTCATATCTGTTTGAGTATTCTTAGCATTCTCGTGCATAAAGGTATGTTAGATAAATGATTTCTCGTGACTAGTTAAAGTTCAATACAAATTTTTTGCTTAGTTTTGTTTGTTGGTTTAGTGAATATACTTATCAATATGACTATGCTTTAAATTTGTCACTCTTTTGGACAGCTGTCATTGCGGACAATATGGTGGTTTGGAAGTTATTTTATGAGTCGATTAGTAAGAAGAATATTTAAATTGACTTAATACCTCTTAAACATTATGTTTTGTTTGATTTGAGGGACGAATTAAGGAGCTTACTACCTTATTTGTTGATTGCCTCTTGGGAAAATATCGTCTTTCCTGTTATTCTTAAATATCTCGAGTTTAGTTGAAGGGAAACTATGGATAAATTATTACGCATAAACTGCTTCCTCATGGCATTTGCTTAGGAAATGTTGTTATGTTTTAAGTCAATGTGATGAGTGATGAAAACGAAATTTGAAAGGATCTGGAATATTGTTATTAAAGTTTGAAGTTTTAGATTTATTTAGTACTACAAATAAATTATGTTGGATGCAGATTATCTTATATTTTCAGTCGATATAGAAAGAAGGTTTATTTTGGTCTTATAACTATGATGATAGCTTCATACAGTTGGAGCAATTGGTAGCAACTCTTTATTTTGATTTATTTTAGCTGGGTTCAAGAAGATTTGTTTTGCATAATGATGCCTTTCATTAGATTTATGTTGTGTTCTTATGCAACATGGAAAATTGATATATATACTTATAGACATTTGAATTTAAGATAGAGAAAACTACCTTGTTATGATTTGAGTTGGGCAAATGATTTTTGTAAATTTTAAGATATAAAGACATTTTTTATTATTATTATGATCTACTCATAGTTTATGAGAGTTTATGCCTTTGTCTTCTAAATGAATTTTAAGCAAGAAATAAGATATTGATACAATTACTTAAGGATTATGATGACATTATTCAAGATTAATAAAACAATGGGAATTCTTGTGATTCATGCCTTAAATAGAAAAAAATTGATTCCTTGGAAAATTATTTTTGGGTTGTCGCAAACGATTATTATATGATTGAGATGTTATAAGCCTTCCATACATGCCTGGATTTTAGAGTCTGGGAAGTCATACATTATAGTAACTAAATTTGTTTGGAGAAGAAGATCTTATAAGGAAATCATTTGAAACTACTGAACTTTTAATAATTATCAGATAATAAGATTCTTAAATAAGAATGGGACTTTAATGTCAGTAAATAATATAGATATGCAAAGAGGTACAATCCTTGAAGTAGGTTGTCATTTTCTAATATGATTCAAATTTAAAAGATAAGAATAAATAGGTTAAGATAATTTTGATATTGGTATATAAGTATTATCATTTATGACCTAATAAAGATATATATTATATTACTACATCAAAGGACCTAATAGCAATTTTTAAACCACTATATTTAAATGAGTATGGAAACTTCACTTATGGATTTTTAAGTATGTGTCATTATTGAACCTTTAATCTATTGATGACAACGCTCTTAATATGATATCATTTTAGCTGATAAAGTTCAAGAATTTTCAATTAATCAGCTTCATAATATGAGAGCTCTGATAATTTTTACAAATATTTCGATCTCACTGAAGGTAATACAACTTATTTCTATTTTTAGATCAGACTCACAAAAAACTGTTTTATTAAGAAATACACAGAGTAGAGTTTCATAACAATTGTCATCTAACGATGTTAACGCAAGCTGCAAAGTGATTTGTTAGAGAATGTTTCAAACCTCAGAAAGAACCCAACAATGAGTCCTGTACCTTTAAAAGGTAACTTCTCTATAGTTGTCTGGCTGTTAAACAGAAGATTATGTCCGTAAAGTTTATGTTGAAGTTTATGATCCCCATGCAAAAGATTCGCAACAGAAAAACAAATATAGGAACTTGTGTAATCGACTATCAAAGTATAATCCAGATGGAAGAGAATTTGGAAGAAAATCAAGGTACACACAAGTGTTATGTTGATAACGTAAGCAATATTCGTATTTGAATTTGGTGATTATAAACAACCCCAAATCGCCATCGCAAATCAGAGAACAGCTTCTGAACAATCCGCAGAGAGCAAACCCCCGCCTGATTTGATCGAAGCACTGTCATGCCGACAGGATGGAGTAGGTGGTTTTAGTTATGCTTTGAGTCTTCGCCTCTATACCTCATCTAAGATTTATACGCGCTTTATGTTTCGACCTTCGGCGAAATATGTTTTTCGACGCTCTACGCATGAAGTCGAGCCTATTTAGATTTACGGTGACTCGACCTACAAGAGGTTCCCGCTCGTACCTGTGGATGTGATAAATAAGGTTCTTACCACGCTATCATTAAGCTTCGGGTAAAGTCCACGGAAAGAATCGCTAGCATCTCAAGAGGCCACTGGGAGTTAGAAGAAGAGACGAGAGAAAGATCCCCAATTATTTCAAGAATTGGCAAGTCAAGTTTGTAGGACTAAACTTTTTATAGCTTAGTTGGAGAACGTAACACTTTAATTAGACAGTATAAGCTAGAAAAATAATAATAATGTGAATTTGTATGTATGCTTACGTAAAATAATAACGATGTGAATTTGTATAGATATAAGTTACGTAAAAATAATAATGGCAAAGGAATGTTTATAGCATATCGCTATGAAAATAATAATGATAATTGAATTAGACGTTATGGAAATAATGATAATTAATTAGACGTTATGAAAAATAATAATGGTAATTCAAATAGTAATTAATTAATTACTTTAATGAAAGGACGTTATGAAAATAATAATGGTAATTCAATTAGTAATTAATTAATTAATTTAATGAAAGAGGGGTAAAAGGTAATTTTCCTAATAGATACCCTAGTATAAATTGGAATAAGAGAAGGAAATCTTTTCTATTCTTCTTCGAAGCTCCTACTAAGACTCCAGAGGATCGACGACTTTCGCATTTCCAGTGTTTGAAGAACAAATTTCTCTAAGAGTAAATATCATCGAAAGTGAATTCTTCTACAGCTCTTCAAACTTTTGAGTACTCCTTAAGGTAAAGAGGACTTCTAATACAAATTTTCGAAAATTATTATTTTTATATGTACGACGTTGTAAGTATTTCTAATACAACTTTTCGAAAAATTATTATTTTTATATGTATGTACGTGTAAGGGATTCTAATACAGCTTTTCGAAAAATTATTATTTTTATATATATGTACGTGTAAGGGATATTAATGCAGATTTTTAAAAAGAAAATTGTTTGTTTTTACTTCATTTGAGGACGAGTAATTGTTTTAACTCGAATTATATATAATATTGGTTTAGCGAAAGCTTTCTTACTTGTTTTATCCGATTATCCATGGATCAAAAGTAGTTTTGTATGATTTGTAATTTTTGAGATTTGTTTGGTTTAGCTGTTAAAATGTGTGAGATACGACAAGCCAGAATTAACTGAATTTAAATATTTGACTCCTCGATAATCTACTGGCTAATCCGAATAATAGCTGACACTATTCGGGCCCCTCATTAACTTATATAATAATGGCCACTATTCTACTATTAAACGGGGATATAATAGCCACCTTTACATTTCTCGCCGGTAATCGTGACCGATTTAACCTCAAATTTCAAAGAGCTTATTATACACAGCATTTTCGCAGTGTTCGTTCCGTCCACCTTAAAAGAACACTCATACAATTACCCATTAAAGTCTCCACATAACTCAAAAGACCATTTGATATTTGATGACGTGAGAAAATATATTTCGAAATGGCGATTTGATTTGATATGAAAGTGTTTGTAAATTTAAAATTTGATATAAAAATTGTTTGGATCACATTTGATATGAACTGTAATTTTAAAACTGACGTGAGAATGTTTTTGCATATTTTTGCTAATGTTCCAACTTATTTTTTTTGGAATCAAAGTTTCACGAAAACATCTGTTCAGCATGATCAAAACTTTATCCATGAAACTATATTAAGATTTATTGTTTTTTTTAAATTTCACCTCTTATTCGCTGATAGGCAGTTTTCGCATTTTGTTTCCCGTAAGGATTTGCTTTAAAGAGTGAATCGTCATTGAATTCGATTTTTGTGATCTTGGTATTGATTTTGTTTAACTCGTAGTTGTATTTATTCGATCTTTCCGTATCGAGAAGTTACTTCGATATTGATCCTTCAAATTCTATGTTAGATCATTGAATGAGATTCAAATTTGTTCTAGTACCTAAATTGTTTAAGTTTATAAATATTTGGACAATGGATTTCGGATAAGGGATGTTTTTAGTTCGAATTTAATATCGAGGATTTTTGTAGGATTTGTTCCGCCACTCAATGAAAATTGGTAATTGGTAACTTCCTTAACATGCATGTTTCAGATTTGGATATTTAGAAGTAATTTTATCGGCATGAAATTTTAATTCTGAGAATCGAAGAATCTGATACGCAAGATTATTCTAACATTATTTAAATCCTAATAAAATCCTAAACATAAGAAAGTGTTAGTTATTGCTTTCACATTTTCCAACCTTCAAGCTCTGGGCTCAGCTAGAATTGACAAATACGCCCCTGGCGCGCTGGCGTGACTCTTTAGTATACTAAATACTAATTTTACCCTTATTATTATTATTTTGATGGTTAAGTAATTTATTTTGATCATAAAGTTTATATTCTTTTGCCAATTTTCTATTTATAGTAAGGTTTCATCAATTTAGCTTACTATTACAACACAATTCTTTCTAATATATATTTATAGCAAACAGACATTTGTAGATTCTGATGCCATTAATCAATTAATTAAGTAATTATTAAAGATTGTTAGGAACGATTGGGTAATTATTTAGATAGCAAATTCAATAAAGAACAATTAAACATTCCCATAGAGGCCTTTTTGAAATGGAATTATATGGGCTTAAAGCAAATTATCATTTTTATGTTTATTATTAAAGTAATTATATTAATTAAATGATAGTAAAATAAGGATAATGATTGTGCTAGAAGCATTTTCGACTTGAAACACCTTTTAATGAATTAATTTTTGTGTGGAAAAGTACTTAGTTTATCTTTTCAAACCTTACTAAATGTCATAACTCACGATGTATTTAATGATGTTTTTCCCATACATCATTTTTGTCAATCGAGTTTACGATGGGTTTTTTTTTTTATATTTATTCACTTGATATTGCAACGTTGCAATATTCTATTATAAACTTATAATCTAGTTATTTTTTGTGCCCAGCCTAACCTTTAACCACTGAGAGTGTTTTTTTTCATTCAATATTTTAATAAAGCTTATAATTGAGTGGTGTTTAATAGTGTTCAATATTAATTCATCATGTCTAACTCATATGGTCAAATATTCATCGTTTCAAACATGTAGGGCATGGTAAGTGAGGTCCCAGCTTTCAAGTTATAAATAAAATGCTTCTTTACTACATTATAATATGTTCATAGCTATACAAAATATTATAAAATATTAGATGACTATCACAAGTAATAATAAGAGAACACTAACGTTTAAAAAATACATATGTATTTAAACGGATCTCGTGAGTTCGAGTCCGAATGATGATAATTACTATATTATAAATGTTATTTAACTTTCAAAATAGCATTTAAATTTTTAGATCCTATGTTTTTAATATTTTAGTTTGATCATTTAAAAAAAGGTCAAATATTTTGCAAGTGTTTGCTAAATCAACCACACGACTTAAAGTGAATTGATGACTTAATTTATATCAATCTCAATATATTTTTGCAAACATGACTTTATATTTAAGCAAAAAGGAGTAAATTATGTTGTCTTAAAATTTAAAGTTAATCTATAATTTACCCAAAATTAAATTGCTATCAAGTCTTCAAATTAATTTACTAAATCCCCTCTTCATTTTGTTTCCCCAATCTCAATTTAAAAAAAAAATAAAAAATTGTAATGTTATTTTTAATAAATTGATACTAATCTTATCTCACTTATTTATTAGAGGCAATAGATATTTTCATCATTAATGCACAAAGATATTTTAAATACTTTAAACCATGACTTCACATTTTAATTGTGTAGTGAATGATAGACAGAAATGAATCATAGGAAATAATATATTATAAGTTAATATATATATAATGTATAGCTTAAAAAGGAATAAACATGAGCGCACTACAAGGCTAGATAACCACATAGAAGGATACAAATTGCATGTAATGATATAGATAATATAGTATGGTCCCTTAAATCGGTTGGCAGGTCATTTGAATAGTAAGTTGATGGAGCTTGTTCAGAAATGCTGACCAAAAATAAAAAAAGAAATTCGATGAGTTTTTTTTTTTTGGTCAATAATTTATAGGAAATTATATGTATTGGTGGGGGCACATGGTGAAGAAGATGTGGTCAACCTGAGAAAAAGAGAGAATGACAAAGAGACCCTTGGAAACGCATCAAATCGTGGACGACTTCAATTCCATCCCCCAAGGAAGTCAAATTTATGGCTTTGTTCCTAATGTTTCATGCTTCATCTCCTCGTTCCTTATGCTTAGAGCTTGTAATTTGTGTCCTATCTGTTGTTGTCTTGACTAATTCGGTTGAGTTCTGACATCATATTCACGCCTTATAAAAATAAGGCCAAATTTAGGTTTTACTCGACTTAAATTGATAACTTTAATGTTTTATAACGCACTGATTCGCTTTGTTCAATTATATGAATTGCCAAGTTATTTCATTAACTATAAAAATCTGATCAAATTCCTGGCAAGATAACCCGACATTCGGGGCTCGACCCAAATTCCACCGCTTGTTCGAATCGCCAACCTCTATACCCTCAAGAAAAGACTTTATTAACGCCGACAAGATAACCATCTCTGAACCAAAAGCTTCATTAATATTATACAAGAGCGATGAAATTAACAATAAAACCTCCCATGGATTGAACAGAGTCGGTGACCAAGGAGATGAGTTTGCCAAGGTCACGCTAGACGGCTCGACGCTAAAATTTTAATACTTAACTTACTTAAACCCATTTGGTTTAATAAATACTTTAAAAGAAAATCGAGATGTTTGACATATTTTTCCTGGTTTCCTGCCACATTTCAGCGCCAAATTTGGCCCGGTTTTCGGCCAATAATTTAACGACCAACCTCACTTAATTTCAAGTGACCGAAGCAATTTGCACCTAGCCTGACCACTCCTCACACCTCTAATCGAAAAATGATGAAAAAGAAAGTGAAAATATAAATAGAAGAATAAAAGGATTTTAAAAAATTGAAAATCTTTGAAGATCTTTTTTTGAAAAAAAAAAAAACTCTAAAATATTTTCCTAAGAGTTTTCCCCATATTTTGGAAAAATAATTTCAAGCATTGACTATTTTTAAATGTTTTTGAAGTTATAAATATGTTTAAGAACCACTACAACACAAAGTCTTGAAAATATTTATAATTCTCCTTATCAAGTGACTAATAGAAAAATATCATTCAATTTTAAATTTAAAAATACCAAAAACATATTAAACGAAATCACTATTTATAACAAATCAAAATAACTATAAAGTGAACTTCTAATCAATGTATAGTTTGACACCATCAAATTATTTGTAAATACTTTAACTTTCTATAAAGTCAAAAACAAATACCAATTTTGTCAAAAAAAAGAACAGATACCAATTAATCCCTTTTGTTATTATCTAAAATGACAAGCACCTACCTGATCCTTAACCACTACTAACTCGACAGATATTTATATAAATACACTTTTGTAAATATTATAAATAATTTTGAGGAGAACATCTAAAGAAAATGACAGAAAAATACAAGATAGGATTCGAAATGGGTAAGGCTAAAAAATAATTTGGAAGGGGGACATAATATATGGCCCAACAACATCTAAAGGGGAACATGAAAGATATATAAAGTAACATGATCCTAATATTTCTCAATCAACTAAGTCATATCATGCAATTAATTCCCCCTTTGTCAAAAACAGCCTCTCAGCCCATTGGTTTACATCCTTATCCAAAACCTCCACTATCAAAAAAACCGAAAAAGAAACAAACAAACAAACATATTGAATACTAATTAAAAGACAATTTATTTGATAACTATGGAAATCTAGATTAGTTTATACAAACTATACACGCAACTAATCTCATGAGTGTTCAAGTTAACTTGCATGTATCACATACGTGACTAATCTTGTGGGTATTCAAGTTAGTTTATACTATCACACACGTGATTAATTTACAAGGTTCAGCTTCACTTATACACACCCTTATTATCCCATAAAGAATCACATGACATATTTCGATTGACGATATTTTTACATGTATAAATCATTTCATATAAATACAACGTTTCAACTTTCTACTTCATCAAACTTTTTTTTTTTTTTTTAAACGCTTAGGAGTTAGAAGTGTTTTCGGTTATCGTTGAAGAGCAACTCCAACGAAATGCTATCGCGCGCCATATCTTTAATCGCTAAACGGCCACCCAAATCACTAAACCACGCCTCCAACGGACGCATCGCGCGCGCCATACGCGACGCCGCCATTATATTCTCGGTGAACTTTTATTATGAAGACGCGAAATAAATTGGCCGATGGCTCCCGTGCATCCTTCAACGCTATATCCGATTGATTTCTATAAAAACACGAGATTCAAATAAATGAGCTTACCTTGAACTCGCATTCAAACCTCTAGAACGGAATAAACCCACTTCCCTCGTAATATCAACTCAACCCTACTTCGTTGTCGCCGTGCGTAAAGGAGGAAGTTATAAGAAAGAGCGAGATGGCTTAAGAAAAGAAAGATAAGAAAAATCGTGAGAGCCATGGAAGGAGGAGGGGAAGACGTAAAAGATGAGGAAGACAAGCCAGGTGCGAGGGAAGGGGAACAATGAAAGCCGGAGGAAGGGGAAGAATCGCTCAATAACAAAGCTGTTCCTCTTAAATCCAATTTTTGATTTTAAATTAAAATGTATAAATCATAATTTTTTTAATTTATTATAAATTTTATTTTTGATAGATTCATTTATATACTTTATAAATTATCATTCTTTTTAAATTGATTATAATTTTTTAATTAATAAATTACTCATTCTTTAAATTTGACAAATTGAGTTTTTAAATTTAAATTGATAAATTGGATAATTTTTTAATTTATAAATCAAGCTCATTTTTAAATTAATTATAAAATTTATAATTTGATGTATTCATTTCAGATACTTTATAAATTGCTCATTCTTTAAATTAATTATATTTTTTAATTAATAAATTACTTCATTCTTTAAATTCGACAAATCACTTTACTATACAAATATATCCAAGTAAATTACGATCAAGCATAAAATATACCTGCTAAAGCTTTAATTATATTTTTTAATAAAGAAACATTTAATTATTAAAACAGACCATCTTTGCACCTATCAATAAAGAAAAACACAGCTCAAGCTTGGCTGTAATACTGCTTAGACATAAAATAAAAGATTGACACTCTATTTTTAACAACTCCCATTGGAATTGCTCTAAGTGTTTTTAGTTGGGGCATCGAAACTGCCTCTCTAACAGGCTATATGAGGAGATATTTTCATTGGCGTCACTTTGACGTTACGGAAGCCTTTTCATTATCTCTCTCGGTTTTTCTCCGCTATTCTTTTCTTTGTTTTTTTTTTAAATTTTCTTCTTTGTCTTGTGTATCAATGGGAATGGTGAATATGGGAAGCATCTTCGTTTTTTTGTCTTATTTCTAAAAATCTAAACAAAAAAAAAAGAAAAAATAAAATAAAATAAAAGATGAGAAAGGAACATGGACGCGTGACGCAAGAATCCAATTCAACTTTAAAGAAAGGGGAGGCCTACTCCTGTCCTTAAGTCTTGACTTAACATGACTTAACAACATTAGGAGAGGAATTTGAAATTTAATATGACTTTAAGGTACTATTTTGATTCTTGTTTTTAGAATATTGAGTATATTTTTGAAACTATAAAAATTATTATTTTTGATGTTATCTAAATTTAGTATTACTTATATTTTATGATTTAAAAAATAGAAATCAAAATTGTTTTTTTTTTGTATTTTTTTAGTTTTTTATTTTATTTTTAAGAACATAAAATAAACCTTTAAAATATGTTTGGTTTATGTTTTTAAAAATTATTTTTAATAAAATTTTTTGATAATACAAACAGTGTTTTTTTAATTATTTTTTGTATTATTTTTATTTAAAAAAAAAAAACTGGATACATGGACAAGGGTTTTTCACTTTTTTGGGTTAAAATAAAATAAAAGTGGGCCCATCCTAACAAATTGCGTTGTTGCTATTTAAGGCTTGAGGTGGGTCCATTGTACTAGGTTTGATTTAATTTAATTAAGCACCGACTTTGCTTTCTATTTATTGACTTTTGTTGCTTACTTGCTTTTCACATTGACTTGGTCTTCCACATTTTTTCCTTGTTTTAATAATTCAAAAATTATAAAAAATTTAAAAGAAAGAAAAAACATTCTGACATACTAAATTTCATGTAAAATAATATATTAAATATTTTAACATTGTATTATCATAGATGTCAAAAAAAAAAAAACATTGTATTATCATATGATAGAAATTTATCCAAGTCAAAGGTTATTAGTAATTAGTATACTTCTTTTAGTTATTTTTTCTAACAAGTAATAGTTTTCTCTTCAAAAAAAAAAAAAAAAACAAGTAATAGTTTTATAACTTATTTGATAGTGATTTTATAAAACATTTGTAATCATTTGAATATTTGAAATAACTCATTCTGATGAAAAAAATATTGATATTAAAAATATTGAAAACACTTCCTAATATCATTTTCAAACACACTCATATAAAGTAAAGACATTAATTTTAAAAGTGTGAAATACTATTATTAAAAATATGTTAAATTAAGGCTTATTAGAGCATCCGTTTCTATAATCAAAGTAGAAGGCAAATAAGAGGAAATTGGAAGATGAGCTTTTAACTCATAAATTCAACCACTTTTAACTTTAATATTAGAAGTCTAAGTAAGAATAATTATTAAATACCATATAATTACGATTGCAACTTTATTGATTGATACATAATGCAAATTTAAATAAAGATTAAATCATATAAATTTGATTACGACTTTTTCAAATTTATATGATTTACAAAGTAGTAATCAAATTTTGTGTTCCAAAATTTTCTATCCACATACAATTTAAATACTTTTTTTTTTTTGACAAACTTGGGTTCGTATAAGAGAAAAATAAAGGAATTAGATGAATAGTTCATTTGGTCAAATCTCTTATTGGGTTGAGTTGATAAAATCAAATTAGGTTAAAAATCAACAAATAAACAAAATAAAATTGAAATAAAAAAGGTATAATAAAATTGTAAGCTAAAAGGAAAGCTTAAAGGTTTAATTTTAATCAATAAGTTAATTTATCTAATATATATATATTATAAGATATATAAGTCGGTATTGCCATGATCTTATAACTTAATCGATATAAAGCTCAAACCTCGGTAATATAATTACAAGTATACATAAAATATTATCGCGAAAAGGTCCTCACTTCGCTTTTTTATAAGATAAAATTCTTTTTTTTTTTTGTATGGTGGCAAATTAAAATAAAAGTTGGTCAAAGTTACACTATTGATTTAAGGCTTGGTTGAGGGTAATTGCTCTAAGTTTGATTATGCATGACCTGATCAACAAGCTTTCCATTTTTTTGTCGGACCTCGACTTCTGGCGCCAAGCCAGCAGAAGTCCGCGACATTTAAAAACGCTCTGCTCATATCACGCTTGGGGACTAATCTTTATACGAATTAAGAGGGACCACAAAGGTCGTAAAACTCTACCGCATTACATAGCTGTATTCCCAAAGTTCGAACTCGAAATCACTAGTTAAGTTAAAAAAAACCTCAATCATTTCAATTACATGTTCGATGTTCCTAGTATTAACTTTAGCTGCCTTGGACAATGAATTGGTCTTCTACATTTAATTGATTCCTTCTTATTTCAACTCTAAGGAAATAAATTATTAAAGAGTTAGGTCTTGAATCAATTTAACTTATTGATCTTGGATACGGGTCAATTGGTTCACAAACAAACATACCAATCAAAAATAAATTATATCCACCCTAAAAGTCTTACCTAATCCAATTTTATTATTCAAATAATAAACTATATTAACTAATGTCGTCAATATTTAAGTTATTACATATTGATTTTGGGCTCAATGCCCCGCTAATCTAAAGCCCAATTAGAGTCCATTTCAAATTGCAAAATTTCCTAAACAAGCCCAAAATAGGATTAAGTTAAAATGACAGCCCAATGGTTTCAAAAGCGACAGCTTTATTTTTGAAGTCCAAGTTAATAGCTGTATCTTTTTCTGAAATGATATAAGAAAAAAAAAACCTAATCTCAGCAAACATTAATATTGATCTTTGGTGTCTGGCTTATATGATAGAGTGCTTAACATTTTAAAAAGATAATGACATAGGGAAAAGGGGTCATCGGTTTGAATCCATAAGAGAATGTTTACTATGTTTTTATATAACGAAACTAGCTTTCAAAAAATATATCAATTTTATAGCTGCTAAAAGGCTACTTAAAATGGTTAAGAGTCGAGGTCGTAATAAGGAAGGAAGGCTTTAGGTCTTAGATCATTTAAGGACAAAATTCAAGAACAAAAATATTGTAGTTATCATTGACTTTATAAAGATAAATGAAACGGCTTTCTTTTTCCTCTAAAATTGATAGAAAATTCGTCTTAAATGCGAATTTGATTTGGGTTGAATTTTAAGGTTATTTTTTTGTTTAATATATAGTAAATAAATAATCATTTAAACCATGTAATTTTATTTCAAGTTTCCAACTCTTGATGGAAAGCAAAGAACTTAATCTGATGACGATCATCATGGTGATTATTTTAACTTCAATATTAAAAGTCTAAGTGAGAGCAAATTTGCCAAATGACTATATAACGATTGCAATTTTATTTTATTTTTGCCCATAATGAGGTGTTAATGGTCTATACATACGAAGATATAGTCTATTAATAATTGAAACAATTTTTTATTGATACACAATGGAAATTTAAATAGTGTAAATCCATTTATACTGAAATGTAGTAAAAAATTTCTATTCACACACAATATAAATATGATTTTTTTGTCACAAGACTTGCTAGAATAAGAAAAGAATAATCGAATTAGATGAATAATTCATTTGGTCAACTAATTGGGTTGTCCACCCAATAGTAGTTAAGTCTGATAGATGAATGGTATGCAAAAATTACTTTAAAAATATATCTTGATTATCTAAATTATTGTTGCTTTTGATTGGATTCGTAAGCGATTTAAATTATATATAAAAAGAATTGATTCTAATGTATATTTTCTTTTAAAAACTTCTAAAACTTTCAGAATTGCTAGTAGTGTGTCTTTATATGTATAATACAAAATACCATAAAGATATATATGCAAAAATGATGTATGCATCAAAACATTATTCTTATTGGTTCAAAATATTAGTCATCAAATTGTTTTAGGAACTCATTTTTTAAAAACACTTATATCATTTTATAGATAATAAAGGAGTCATACACAAAATTCAATAAATAAGTTTTGAATATTTGATTTCATGTATGAATAAAATACAAGAAATAATCAAATCCATGACAAGATAAATCTTATTCAGAATAAAAACAATAAACAAAAATTTCTAAAAGAAACTAAATATAAGGAAAAATAGAAGAAAATTTAAAGTCAAAACTAATCCAAGAAAGAATTCGGCAAATTCAAAAGCAAATAGAAAATAAATTATGTTTCTTAGTTCCAAATGTTTTTTGGAATAGGAAACAAATGGTTTCTTTGTCATATGAATTTTTTTTTATGAAAAACAAATTCCTACTTTGGCTAGACCAATTCAAATGAATCCAAAAATATTTTAATATTACAAAAAAGAATTCAAGATTTATTAGATAAAAAATTGATAAGACTAAGTCATTCTGCATGGAGTTATGTAACCTTCTATGTTAAAAAAAATGTTGAATTAGAAATAGGTATTCAAAGATTTGTTATAAATTGTAAACCTTTGAATAAAGTACTTCAATGGATTATGTATCCTATATCTAATAAAAGAGATTTGATAAATAGATTATACAATGCAACAATTTTTTCAAAATTCATACAAACTGTGATTTCGCAAATTCAAATTAAAGAAGAAAATAAATATAAAACTGTGATTACAGCTCCATTCGGGACATTACATCAATGCAACGCCTTTTAATTAAAAATATTCGTAATTCTCTAAAATATAACGAATTTATATTTTAATGACATAATAAATCTTCCATAGTATACATTAATGATGTCCTTATATTTTCAAATTCAATAAATGAACATTTTCAACACTTAAGAATTTTTCAAAAAATTATCAAAGAAAATAGATTAATTGTTTTTGCATTAAAAATGAAACTTTTCCAAACCCAAATAAGATTTTTAGGATTTGAAATTTATCAAGGGAAAATAAAGCAATTCAAAGAGATATTGAATGTGCAAACAAATTTCCGGATGAAATTAAGGATAAATATAAACTTCAAAGATTTTAAGGTAGCCTTAATAATGTGTCATAATTTTATCAAAATCTTAGAACTTCTATCAAACATTTGTTCCAAAGACTTAAGAAAATCCTCTTCCTAGGACAAAAGAACATACTAGAATAATCAAACAAGTCAAAATTCCTGTTATGAATCCTTTGTTTGTATATCTTACACCATGCTTTTTTTTATTATGTGATCAATGCCTTTACATAGGTTATGCGAATTTAAACAAGATTTACAAAAACAAAATTTTGTCTGCTTTCATTCAGTATATGGAATAACCGATAAAAAAGTATTCTATCGCCAAAAGAAATTTTGTCCATAGTTATTTGTATACAAAATTTCAGTGCCGATATTTTTAATAAAAATTTCTTTTATTTGTTGATTGTAAAAGTGCCAAAGAAATTTTACAAAAAGATATTCAAAATCTTGTTTCTAAACAGATTTTTGCCGGATGTCAAACTATTTTATCTGTTTTTTATTTTGAAATTGAATTTATAAAAGGATCTTTAAATGTTTTACCTGATTTCCTTTCACAGGAATTTTTACAGGGAAAATGAGTAGAACTCCCTCCAAACCTACTACCATAGAACCTTATGTCATGCCAAGGACTTAAGTTCAAACTCCAAACCGCTATGAAGTTTTAGGTAAAATACCCAAACCCTCATTTCCAAGCTCTTATACTATCATACAAAGGAAGCAAAATTGTTAATTCAATTTCTGAAAGTTGATCATATATTTGTTTCAGGAGATTTTGATTATCAAAATTTTTTTCAAAAGGAGAAATATTTTAAATCAAATGATGTTCCAAAAACTCATAGATTATATGAGTTTATGCTCATTGATATGGAGTCTGTACAAATATCCCATATAAAAAATAATGAAGGTACAAATATTGCCTATTAAAAATGCAAAATTTTAAAAATCATTTCATAAAAAGATTGGGGATAAAATCCTTTTACTCACAGAAGATTTTCACAAAATTTTGTTCCTTATACTTTTGATTATTTAGATTAGAGAAGCATGGTACAACACATTCTTTGTCAAACCTTCTTCCCATTCTTGGTTTTTCAATTGGGGAGAAAATTTTCAAAATGCTTTCCCAATTTGGTTTCAAGAGTGGTGGTTCTTTATGGGAGTCAGTTCACACATTTTTTTGCTTTGAAATCAAAAAATCTTTTGATTATTTCAAAACAAATAGTGATAATTTTTTCCTTCTGGAAATATCTATTCACTCTCTTTTTGTTGGAACTTCACATGTCACAATTTTTGCCTTTCTCATTTTCCCAAGCATTTGGCAAGAGAATTCAAAATTGAACTACTTTCAAAATATCCCTTATCAAACTTTTAATCTATCAAAATTAAGTCGACTCCAAAAGCCCAAGTCTCCTTCAAAAACCTTTCCAGTTACACCAACCATTTGGTCTCAAACTCCACCAAAATCCACTTTTCCTTCAAACTCTGCCTACAAAACCTATCTACGAAAGTTCAATAACATGTTAACAAACCTTATCACAAATTCTTTTCAAACTCGATGAGAACAACACACACAACATCAAGCTCAAGAATCAAAACGAAGACATGTGTTATGCATTCTATACACTCCCTTGAAGCAATGGGTGTCATCTTCACTTTTCAAATCATTGCGTGACGTATAAATAAAAAATTTCAAATTCCTAGAATGCAAAATTTTAAAATCTCTGTTGATCGCTTCATTAAATAATCAAGACATTCCATCAAAAAAGGTTGCAAATGGACAAGAGAAGAATAATGTTAATGTCATCCTTCAACAAAATTAAGACTTCTGGGCTCCACCCGCAGAACCTCCAAAAGTCTAACCCAAAGATTCTAAATACTCTACCGCTGTTGATAAAATGACTTAAAAGCGCATTCCCTGCCTCCTACTTCTGGGTAAAAGTCAAGATATGATAAGCTTTGATGATGTGTTGACATCTACCGTTCGATTCCAAATTTTTTCAAATCCACAGACTTTCGTGCGCTTAAATCGTGAAAATTTCATATATAGAGACCGAAGCTTTCTATAAAAAGGTAGTTTGAGAGAGATTTACTCGTGATTAGAATCTGGTAGATTAAGCCTATTTCTTGTTCAAGTTTGTACTTCAAATATTAGAAGTCACCAAGTTATTTTCAAATAAGATTTCATATTTTCAAATATTCATGCTTATATTTCCTTTCCATTTCCATCTATAGTTTAGTATTTATTATAATGAAAGGTCTTTGCTTTTGAAATGGTATTAGAGCATGGTCTATCAAGTTTGTTTATGATTCCACCGAAGTGAAGGCTGGTCAGCCCCAATTATTCGTTGGTTAATGTGAACCCGATGTTAGTGGTAGGTGGTCCCAATGATGGTCCCACTAGTTGCTGGAAGCATAATCAAATTAGATAGGAAAGAATGGCAAATTTGATCAAAACATTTGTAGAAACAAGCTCAAATAGTAGCAAGTCTAAGATAGATGAACAACTCAAAAATTTACAAGAAAATACTGTATTATGAAACAAACTTTCTATTTCAATAGAAAATTGGGAACAATATATAAAAAATTGGGAAATACCAAAACAAAATATCAAAGAATTATATAAAGTAGGAAATTGGGAATTGAAAAAAGATTATAGAATAAAAATTTATGAAAAATACCATTCATTGTGGGATTGAAAATGTAAAATTTTTGAATTATTAGGACTTCAAAGATTTTGTAAGACCCGAGAAATTCCAATTTCTGGAAAAAGGGCAAAATCGTAATTTCGATTACAAAATTGTAATTTCGGTTAAAAATCTGAAATTTATTCTCTAGATCTCGGATGATGAAACGGATTGTACCGTTGGAATCGTCTTGCGAAATCTAGCTAGCACGTAAATCTCTGGAATTCGAGACAAACACTTACACGTTTTCGAGCATCGCGGTCGGTGTCAGAAATGAATTTCGACGCGACGCAAAGTCATATATAACAAGTACCTATGTTATAAGTGGTATGAGTAGAGAAATGATGAAATGGATGGTCAGGTAGTGCCGAATGTCAAAACTGGAAACAAGGGACATAATGTAGCACATTTTGGATTCATTTAAGTCACTAAGACAAAATAGGAATAAAGGACTATTTTCTCCAAAAGAAAAGAAGAGAAAACGAGAAAGTGGAAAATATATCCAATGGCGGATTTTCTTAAGTTCTAGTGGAGAGAGTCTTCCCTTCTCGTAAATACTTAAGATCCGACTCACGCAAGAAATGTTTCGGACAAGAAGGGAGAATCGCTTCACGAGGGCTTCGCAGAGGTACTAGATTTAGGAGTTTTCTCAACTCCGAGAGGTAGGGTTTCTCCCTACTTCTGGGTTTTACGCTTATTTAAGTGTTCTACAATGCTTCTATTGCTTGAGGCCTTGAATGGTCGCTTGATCTGCCCAAAGCTGAACCGAGATGTCGGATTTTGAAACCCATGCACAACCGTGGATCATCTACCGCTGATGTGGGTTCCCAGTTTGTGCATTTGTGAAATGTGTGCTTTGATGTGTATGAGCCTTAATCGTCGAGAAACAATGCTCACAGTGAACCAATAAATGGCCTTGATGTGAACATCAGTAATGATCAAGCCTCCCAAAATGCGGTCACGAAAAATATGTCTTTGTGAAATATGTGCTCGGGTCGAAAGGATTTAAAATTAAATTACCGTATGATCATTAGCCCAAGGGAGCTAATTTGATGTGGAAATGAATTTACATGACATGAGATTGTGTGAATTAATGTTTGTAAATATATGCATGTTTATATATTTACATGTGAATTAGATTGTATCGACTGCATACACGCATTCCATATGCAATCGAACATCCTAGACTATAGGAGTTGGTGTATGAGATGAGTCTAGAGAAAATGGTTCGGAGGGTAGTCTAAAATATTAATTATCGGAGGGTAGTCCAAATTTAAAATATCAATCGTCGGAGCGGCCCAATTGATATATATACATCGAAGGGTTGTCCACTAATAAAACAACAATTCTCATACGAGGCTTAGGCGAGTGTGAGAGAGTCGTGAGGACTCGACCAGTTGGTCATGTAGACATTCAAGTAGGATCATGCATTTGCTTGAATGTATGTTTATTTTAATCATCAAGATCACACTTAGGTGGAGTAGCCCACTTGTGTGGCGATTCCATCATCAGAGCATTAACTCACCTCGTCGAGGGATATTATTTTTTGTTGTGTACGTGAGCGTAAGGAGCGACGTGCTCGCCCTAGAGACCGAGATTTAGAAGAAAACTGGCGTATTGGCGCTTCTTCTGACATTTTTACATGTATTAAAATTGCATTTTAATATATAAGTCAGATAAAGAGTAAAACATTTGAACTCTTAACTATCGGATATAGTTGATTCATAGTTGGCATGTTTTTATGGATATTGTAGTATGGGCCCAAGAGGCCGTTTTTATCCATATTTGTATCTTTGTGATTATTGGATCATTGGATAGGTTTCCATGCAAAGATCGCACTCGGGCAGAGCCCCGCATTAAAAAGAGATCGCCTCGATTTTCTGTTTACATTCAGAATCCCACTTCACTTGTATTCCATGTCGATTTCCGTAGTCAACGGACCCCTGGTTTGGGGCGCTCATGCATTTAGAACAAATACGAAGAGAAAAATACAAAATTCTTCATATAAGAGCAATCCAGGTTGCAGCTAAACCTTTAACAAGATTAGGTTTAGACAAACCTATTTGTATTTGTCTACGATATGCAAGACATAACCAATTTCAAGATTCCCTTTTAGGACTGATACAAGCAAATACATCTTTTGGACCGATGTATTTTACTTGCTACCCAAACCTAGAGTTAGACTGTATGAATGATCAAAGCATTAATAAAGCCTCGACTCTAAATGTTCAAACTCAAAACTATGATATGGATCCAAGATCTAGAAATATCCTTATAGTTTACAGAGTATACTATAAGGTTATGACCTTTATAGTCAATCCAAATTGCTTATTATCATCTCCTAGAGATCAAACTTTAATATGACAAACAAATAAAAAGAATTCGACAATAATAATTCCAAAATCTATTCCATGAGAAAGTTTGACACAGTCAAATGAATGGAATTTCAAACAATTAATAGCCCCAAAACCAATAGAACAACCAAAATTTTTATCTATAATAGAAGATGGACAAGGAAATGTACAAATCAATTTTGAACAAAGGAAAGGGCCTTTAAGAAGATCTTATTCTGCTAATTTTTTCGTAGAAATTAGAACTCCTTCAAGGAGAGGAGATAAGATGTTCAATCTAATTTCCAATCAAGATTAGAAGAAGTAAAATTTTCTTCTACAATTCCAGATTTAAAATACAAAACTCAAGAAGAAAATTCATCTAATATGTCTCCAACTCATTATCAAATGATGTCAACAGATGAGCTATCTCAGCTCATAATGATGGCATAAATATTTGAGATAGATAAAGAATATTCAAGAAAAGAGGCAAAATAAGAAAAATACAAAGACAAAGCTAAATGGTTTTTCTCAACTTTAACAAATGAACAAAAAGAAAGTTTTAAAAAAACTAATGGCGCTGAACCATGGAACAATGGAAATAAATATTCCAATGCTTGCATATTTTGATATTTATGTAACAACTAATAATATCAATTATCCTTTACTTCGATATTGGTATGTTTCAAAAGGATTTGAATGGCCATTTCCGAAAAAGAAAGTCGATCAACTGTATCCGCCTGAAGAAGTAATTATCAAACAACATTCATAATTGCTTCTCCTTTCAAAAAGATAAATCCTAAAGAAGATGAAAACAAAAATGCAAATTTAAAAGATATAAAAAGTCTTCAACAACAAAATAATTTTACAAATCAAATTTTAGGTACTATTACTAACTCAAATGATAGATTTGAGAAAATATGTCTAAAAACTCTTACAAACCAAATAACAAGATTATGACAACCATTTCTTTCAAACCTCCCAAAAGTGTTCCCATAAAATTTAAATACAAAGAATAAAGAATTTACAAAAATTCTAAGTTAGCAAAGAGTTCAACCCAAATAATCCGCTGTCATCCCTTAAAACAACAATTAAATTTTCTAAGTAGAACCGATTCTGAATCTTTAGAAGATGACAATGAATCAGAATTTTCTGAATTTAGTCAAACATTTGAAGATGACTTACAAATAAATAAAATAACATCACAAAAATTCTACAAAAATACTAGGAATTATTATCCTAGACGAACTCCTCCGATGTCCGCCTGAGAAGATTCAAGATCCAGATAAATAAATAAAAGTATATGAATGGAATATTGATGGTATTTCGAACATGAAATCCTCAATATTGTTCAAAATGCTAATGGCATCAACAACTTATTCACTGGATAATGATGACCCTTCCATCATTCAATATAAGATAAGAAAGCCTTACGCCAACTTAGAGGTTGGTGGGAAAATATGCTAACAGATGCTCAGACAACATGCACACCCCTAAAATAAAAACACAAAAAAGCAAAACAAAATTTCCAAATAAGAAGGGCTAAAATGCAAAATTTTGTAAGTTGGAAAGAGCTTTTAACAAAAGATAGAAATGTTTTGCTAAAAATAAACAACAAAAGTTTCCAACACAATCTTTAACTCCCTTTCACTTTTCTCTCAAGGAGATGATAGGTGAGCTTAGGGTTTCAAAAGTGGGATCTCAAGCTTGAAAGAAACATCTCCACCTCAAGTAAGCATTTCTTTTTCCTCTCTAGTTTAAAGCATGTGATGTGTTTAGAGCAAGAAAATCTTTGAGAGAAGAAATCTAATGAATAGGTTTTGTATTGTTTTGGGAGATTTATGATATTCCTATGCAAATCGCATTGTTTTAGAATTTGAATAGTTTGAGATAAGAGAATGATTTTATAATCAGAATGGTGAGATCATGTTTTGCATGGTTTGAGTTGAGATGGTTTTTGTTTGAAGCAAACACTTGAAATTAGTTTCTTAGTTTCTGTAAGATCAAGTAAGCCTTCTATTCTCCTTATTCAACCTGTTGAATTTGTTTTAATTTTGGATATGGTTTCACAGATGGTAGATAATGATCTTAATGATTTGAACGTTCATATCATGCTTAGAGGTTTCATGAGAATTATACTACTTAGGGACTGCCGCTTTTGAACGGTTTTTTCGTGAAGTTTTTTAGCTGTAAGCCTTTGTTCTCCTTATTCAATCATGATTGCGTGAAATTTGGATGTTTTATATAGAGTATTGATTCAAAATTGGTGAATGTGAAAATTAAATTTATGACTTGAGAAAGGAGATATCAGAAGAAATCATGATAATGATCAAACTATATTTAAATTAGTTTGAAAAGAGAGTAATAATTGAGGGAAAATTTATTTCTAATGAGTAATAATATAATAATAGTAAGTTAAAAATAACATTGAAGAAAAGAAATAATAGTTTCGATAATTAATGCGTTTTTTTTTTTTTTTTGCTTTATTTGGTCAGTGGACGATTATTGAACCTCCCATGTGCAGTTTTGAGTTGCTTGAGGTAAGGAAGATTAATACAACTTTTCCTATAAAACAAAATATTTTGCTATTATATGCGATTATTACTTGATAATTTGTATTTGTTTAAATTATATGCATGGATCAAATACAAGTTTTGTTTGAAAAATTGATTTAAAAATTGTTCATGGTAGGGATTGAAAGTATAGAGATATATTTTTTGTATTTTTTATGAATTTGGGGAACATGAAGGAAAATGATTTGATTCTTGGTTTTACGACCGCCAATGTGTATAAACTTGACAAATATAAGACCACGTCAATATAACTTGATGCACACACCTCAATGGATATAAACTGATAAATATGGCCTTGGCCAATAAGGGCAACTTGACAATTCGACCCTAATCATCGTAAGAGGTGAAGCCGAGAAATGACCATTGTCAACGGGTTATAATAGTTGACGTTTTATTTGAAAGCTATGATGTTTTATGAACCAGAGTAAGAGTATTTTCAGAACGCACCTTATCAAAGGGTTAGGCAGAAGAAGCTGATATTTTGTTTGAAATAAACTTTGAACGATGACTATATGTGTCGCGCTTTTAACCTTCACTTCAGCGAAGAGGAACGCAAGATCGACCGAAATCTCCTTTACTGGAAAGTTACCCAGCATTAAGGGCCTATTTCAAATATAACGAAATGTATCAGAATATAATTTAAACTTAATCTATATGAAATAAAACTTTTTAACACTATCACCATAATAGTAAGTTCAATACGTCTGTGCCAAATATTTGAGTCCCATTGATCGTATAAGCATATACAAGTCTATTATGAAAAAACTTTACATGTACATATTCAAATCGTGAGGCAGCTGCACCCATGATGTCGACTCCTATTGTTGTGTTGCCTCAGTGTGCCGCATCTAATCAGATGTCTTCTTCGTGACATATACTGACAGATGAAACACCCTGCGGCTACGCCTTATACGGTGTGTTCACATAGCATATATGACCACTAGAATGGTCCTCAATGACAATATACAATTAACACAATTCCTTTTTGCACATTAGTTGTTCATATATCCGACTACTTGTACACTATGTCATTTATTAGAGTTCTCACGTTCATTCTTCATAATACATAGTACTTTTTATTTTACTATAGCTCTATCACATTTTTCAATTCAAATCATTGTTTTCATGTTACATGGTTCTTATAACCATTCAATAATTTTATCTCATCTTGTAAGTTCATCAAGATATTCTGCTAAGAAGTAGATACGTATACTCAGATGCATCTAAGATTCATCACTATACGGCATGTTGATCCCAGATTAGATCGACCCAACTGGCTGTCAGAATGACCCAAACAAGGCTAATATATCATGGATCCCTAATAGGCATGCCGGGCCTATCCATCTACTCTGGGATACATATGCATAATCAATCTTATTACATTTTATTCGTGTTCAAGCTATGTAATATATCATATACATGGATAACAATCACATATATTCATGAGATACTTTCAAACAAGATTCCTTTTATACATATACTATAACCGCATTTTATAATCACCCTCAGATGATCACAGTTCTCAAGATTGCTCTGTGATTTTTTGTTCATGTAATCATATCTCATATAACAATTACTTTTATAATTATTTTACAATTTATTTATTCACTTGAATATCTTTATACCAAAATATTTTTCAGAAATGTAGCCCATTTAGACGATTTCTCGGGGTATAATGAGGTCCAAATTCTGAATACACTTATTTCAAAGATATTTGTTCTCATAGAAGTCTAGTTTACCTAGAAATTTGAATCACTCAATTTGGATGAGTGAAGCTCAACTTATGGCTTAAACACTAAAGCTCTACTAAAACATATCAGAAACTGCCTGAAAATAGTGTTTTACTTTGACAAATTTTCTAGGTCTAATGGTGTCCAAATTTGAATATACTTATTTTAAGAAGATTTGTTCTCTTAGAAGTTTAGTTTACTCAAAAATTTGAATCACTCAATTTAGATTAGTGATGACCAAGACAAAAACATGGATTTTGAAGTTTTTTTGACAACATCTCCCCTAAAACCCCAACATTTTCTTTATATAAATATTCCTTAATTGAGGACCACAACCAACTCAAACAACCATATAACTGAGCCGAGACCAACGACCATCACATGCAGTTGTGGTTTTCCCAAACTCCAAACATCATCAAAAAGGGTTTTAGGTTTAGTTTTGGCTACCCTTAATCTTTTTTCTTTTCTCTTCTTTCTTCTTCCTTCTTCTTCTTGATCACCAAAGCCGGATCACATGGAGCAAAATCACCAATTCTTTCCTTTCTTCTCTCAATCAGAACCCTAAGTTCTCAAACCCAAAGGAGAAATGTTCATTTACAAGACCAAATTTGGTCTTATCTCTTATTCTTTCATAAGCGCCACAAGGTTGTATTGTTATTTTTGTTAAGTTTTCCAATTTTTGCATTAAAGTTCTTCATTTATCTTTCATTTACACTTCTACTTTCTTATCAAATATTCTACAATGACATATGAAACTTATTCTCTATGACCCTTGAGTCTTTAATGTGATATTTTACTATTTTGCTGATTTGACCCTTTGTATTAATTCGGCTTTATCATTTTTCGTTCTTAGCAATATAAATTTCGGTATAATTTTAATCTCTATTTTATACCCTAAGCATGTTATAAAACTGTTAGGGTATATTTTGAGGTGTTACAATATGTGTTTTAAAATATTTATGGATTTGATTATGATATGAAATTGTTTGAGAAACAGGAAACATGATGAACATTAGTTTGAAATATATTTATATATATTATTTATTTGTACTCAAAGATTTTATGAGATTTGTGAGGAAAAGAAAAACATGTTATACCTCCAATTTTGTGAATTTAAAATATTTGATCAATGAAAATTTATTAACATTCTTTATTGGCTTTTAGCTTACTCTTTATTGTTGATTATTTTCAGATGCCCTAAACCTTGGCGAAGAGTGATCTTGGGGTAGGCAGGGATGGAAGTTGAGAACTATTTTTTAGTGGATATTTGTTGGAAAGACTTAGGATTGTTGGACTACTTTAATGTTTTGGGAATTAATGTTTGCAAACTTTCATTTGAAGGATTTTATGTTGCTATAATGTTATATTTTAAGATTATTAGTTTTGAAAATTTTTATCATGTTGGAAAACGTTGGTTCAATGACATTTTGTTATACTTGGAAGATTTTATGCATCCGGGAGATTTGGATTTTTATGAAATTAGTTTAATTCTTTTCTCATGAATTTTATTCAGACAAACAAGATTCATAAAACAAAATTTCTGGAAGCGTGGTTTAAAGGATTTTAAAGCCTTATATGTGAATGAATAGTGATGCCCTTGGTTCGGAGTTGGGGTGTTACACAACATATAATGACAAGTATAAAAGAATTAGGACAATAGAATGCTGTTCATAAACTCATTTATGCAATCACAAAACATTTTATAAGAGATCCCAAAATCTTCAAGAAAAAGTCGGTAATCTTAGTTAAACTTTAAGATGTAACCTATGATTTTAGATGGTACCATGATGTGTTTCTGTCTAAAGTCATGACCAGACCAGATGCAAATGCATCTTATTGGATGAAAATATTCTTGCTCGAACTCCCAAGAGTCTTAACAAAAAAAGTTCAAAATACTTTAAGAGAAAAATGGTAAGACACTATTCCTTATGATGAACTTACGATCTCATAAGTAAAGTAAAAAATGAACGATTAAAACTTTGCTCACAACTCAAATTACAATATCAAGTTAAGAAAGATTTAAAGGCTTCAAATAAAGATTTAGGATCTTTCTGTAACTAATATGGAATTGAAACGCCTTTACCTACGTCATATAAAAACAAAGTTCATCAACACATGATAGAAAATCTCAACATTATAAAAGAAAATATAAAATATATGCCAAATTATAATACAAACAAAACAATAATTATAAAACAAACTAAAAAGAAATTAATGTTTTAAATGTGGAAAAAAAAGGCCATATAGCACCAAATTGTAAAAAATAGAAAATAAATGCTATTTCAAATAATGAAGATGGATATCATGAAGAAGCATTTGAAGAAAGTATTCTTCTCGATAATTTTCAAAACGTAAAAGGCAATAAATTTTAAAAAATAAAATAGAAAATTGCCTTTGTCAAATAAATATGTTAACTACATATCAAGAAATATTAGTTGACATGATAGATCATATGGAAGTCAAAGAAGCAAAAACAAAATTTATAAGAAAAATAATGAAAAAAAGTAATAAAAATACTTAACCATTACAAAATATTTATAAATTCAAAGATATAATGAAGCAGTTTGAAATTAAAAAACCTATAACAATACAAGACCTACATATTGAAATAAAACAAATTGAAGAATTAAAAATCTTCACTAAAAACATAGATTCAAGACTTCAAAATATTGAAAAATCGAGGATATCTTAAATAATCAAACTATTGAAGAATTTGACAATTTTGTCTAACTAAATAACCATAGTTGAAAAATGTGCGGTATACAAAAATTATTTTAAAATATATTCTGATTATCAAGCTATTTTTGTTGCCTTAATTAATTAGGATCCGATTTAAACTGTATACAAAGAACAATTAATTCTACTATATATTTTAAAAAACTTCAAAAACTTTAAAACTACTACCTTTACATGTACAATACAAAAATACTAGAAGAACATATATGCAAAATGCTGTATGCATCAAAACATCATTCTTGTTGGTTCAAAATGTTAGTCGTTAAGTTGTTTTCAAATGAGGTTATAGAAAACCCAATAAATAAAAATAAAATAAAATAGAAATAAAAAACGTATGATATAATAGTAGGCTAAAAGGAAAGCTCAAACGTTTTAACTTTTATCAATGAGTTAATTTATCTGTACAGTCCCATAAGATGTCCGTTTTTGTGTATGGTACAAATTAAAAACAAAAAGTGGGTTCAAGTTACACAATTGATTTAAGGATTGGTTGAGGAAAATAAGACTAAGTTTGATTATGCTCGCATTTCTAGACGTTAAGTTTAATTACTTGAGTCCTTTCGGTGACGCGACCCAAGCTGAAGACAGCCGAGCGGAAAAAGGTTATGGGAAATCCATCTTTGAAGCCTTCATAAGAGAGAGGTACTAAAACGTAACATACAAGGTGAATAAATATTAAAAAAAAAAAAAAACTTTAGCTGCTTTGGTTAGAAATATTTAAGCCCTTCCTATTTTTATTCTAGTACTATAACAAAAGAAATATTTGATTAAAAGATATTAAATACCCCTAAAATTGTGAATCTAACATTTTCTATATATATTTTTTCTTAAATAACTCTTTTTGGAAAAAACAATGTCACATTTATGTATTTACATTGTCTCTTAAAGAAGACGTTATTTTTGTAAGAAAAAAATGGACATTTTTGTTAAAATTAGGCCAAAAATCAATACGAATTCCATCACCCCAAAATTGAATTTTTAAAGGGTCTTTTAATCCAATCATCCAAAATAAAACAAGATGTATTCAAGAGTTCTAAAGAGAAATGAACCTTGTACATATTCTTCATAGAGTGGGAACTTTGATGATTAATATTGAAGCTGCAATGATAATTATTGTATTTTCACTGTCCATCTTAACCATCATCATGATAAAATAGAACGTTATGGAGATGGTAGAAACCCAATACCAACCAAATTAACAAAAAAAAGAAAAAAAAAAAAGAAATATATGAATATTTTTTTATTCGCTGATATTCACCGATATTTCAAATATTGATAGAGTTCGAACGGATATCCTCCACCACCTATAGTTGGATTCCGGGATATTTCAAACCTAACGTTAGCGCTAACTATGGCCAAAAACATGATGTTGTATCCCACCTCCACCAGTATTAGAAAAATGTTATTAATATCTCTCCTCTTACTATATATAAATATTTTCCATTTTATGTTATTTTTACATTTTAAATTTAACATTATCACTTTATTTTATTTTTTTCATATTAATCCTTTCATATTTTTAAAAAATTTAAAATTTTAAAAATTTACAACATTTTTAAATTTAAACAAAATTTTAATTATAAATTAATATTCGATATTAAAATATTCCTACCACAACTACATAAATTCGTGGAATTAACACTAATATAATATATTTTGTATACTATAAAAATAATTTATTTCTTATTTTAAATGTGATTAAATATATTTTAATAAAAACGATTAAAGTAAATAAAAATAAAAAATTTAGTTTGTTAATAACAAATATAAATATAATTAAGAAATCTCAAATATAAATAATAACATATTCAATTTTTAATAATCAAATAATCGTCTAACCATTTGATTGTAATAATTTTAATTATAAGATATGAATCATTTCTCATTAATAATATTCATATCAATAATTAAAATACTATTTCCAAATGATATTAAATTACATATTTAATTTAGTAATTATAAATTTTACTCCCTCCCCGATATTTTGTAAAAATATTAATCGAATATTTTACCTATATTTCCAACTACATGTCTGGTCGATATTTACTGTAGGATTTGCTTTTTGTTTTCGTAAAAACATTGAATTATTTAGTCTTGTGGTTGTTGCTCTTCTTGCTTTCCCATGGATCGATCTCTTTTTTCATCATTTCAAAGGAGGTGAAAGGATGAACACAGGTTGTCTTCTCGTATTTAGCAACAAGATCCTTATTCCAAAATATTAATATTGACTATATATATATATATATATATATATATATATATATATATATATTAAATTAAGCATGTTTATGGAAATTAGAACAACACTCTACAGTTAGTAGAAAAATAATAATACTTGTGGGATTCTTATGACAAGCTGTACATGCATATTGTTTAAGATTTATATATATCAAACAACAAATCATCTTTCTATTAAATGTGTTTTTGATAAAAAGCTTATTAATAAAAATACTATGAGCATAATTATTTAAATGAATTAATGGTATTAATAATTATTATATTACATAAAAGAAACATTCTCGACAAAGTTAAAAAATGGGCTATTTAATCATCCATAATTTTTAGTTTTATAGTGAGATTAATATTAATAATAAAATTTTAATCAATGAATTTCATTTAGTGTATGATTTTTTTTTGTGCTCTATCATATAAGTACGCCTCAAAATACCGTAATTTTTATAATAATTTTATTATATGTCCAGGTATAAATCGAGCAAAATAGGGATTTTATGGGAATTGATAAATGATTAAATGAAAATGTTAAATGTTATATGATCGAAAATGAGTATATGATTGAATGATATATGTTATGTGATTAGATGATCAACTGGAAATTAACTCGCGAAAAAGGGTAAATTCGAATTTGCGAAATAAGCGACCTAAGGCTAAATAAATGGTACCTTAAATGCAAGCAAAAGGATTTAATGTTATGGTATGTTAAATGAGAGTGATAGGAGACTTAAATGCCACAAATGAGAAATGAGACTAAGTGTGGAAGGCCAAACATGGCCTTACACTTAAATGGGGGTTTAAAGACCAAATTTTGGTCAAGGAAACTCATTTTGAGCAAATCCCCTTTTTGGGAGAGAAAGAGAGGAGAAAAGGGGAGAAGAGCTAGGGCTTGAAGAAGATCAAGTTTTGGTTGGGTTTCTTCCCATTTTCTTGCTCCTTTGCATCAAGCAACTTAGAAGTGAAGATTTGAAAGAGTTACAGAAGTAAAACAACCCTAGCTTTCCTCTTTGTGATTTTTGATTTTGGGAAAAAGCCCTAACTTGGGTAAAGGGGGTTTTTATTGGTTCTAACCCACTTTTGGAGTTGTTTAAGTTGGATTCCATGGTGGGTTATGATATACATGAGTTTAGAGGGAGTAATTTTGAGTTTTGTTTTGGGATTTTGGGGTGATTTTGGAGAAAAATCGCAAAAGTGCAAAAACTAGAAAATCTGGACATTATCGTTCCTACAATGAACAGAGTAACCCACGCCGCCGGGCGCAGACTTGCACTAAGGCGTGGATACCTCGGCCGTTAACAGGTCGAGGTGCCAAAATGGCACCCTCATCAAGTTGGCACATGGCGTAGCTACTGTTCACAACGAACAATTTTTTTTATTTTATTTTGTTTCCGAGCACCTCGTATTCATACACCGATAGTTTAAGGACCATAATAAATGATTAATGGGGGTTCAAATAAGGATAAAACTAAATGAAAAGATATTCGTTAACTATGAGTAGTGCTAATTTACTAAATGAGATGTGTGTGATTTGCTAGGGGCCAATGAGGTCACCTAACCTAGGACCGAGATTGAAGGCAAGACAAAAAAAAAGAGATAGATTGGTTTGTTCTATCTTCTCCTATTCTCGTTTCAAGATTTAAAATGTTTGTTCTAAATGTATAAGAAAAACATATTGATTTGTTTTAATTGATTTGAGGCAATTGATGTGAAATGTTTGCATATAGAGAATGCAATGAGTATTAAAACAACTTTTATGCAAACAAAGATAATAATTGAGTCGCTGCGCGATCCAACGCCTAATAGAATGTTAACCGTTTATTTTGCATTGCGATGATCGATATACCAATAAGCACAAATTAAGCAAGATCGCAAACAAACGATTGATGTGTCATTCTCGATCGTTGAACCCAATGGATAATATCTGGTATTGCCTGCTGACCGATTTTTAATAACCAATCAATGCACTTCAAAGAGATTCCAACTGGTGTTATAAAACAAATGTTTTATATCTGCCCCGCAGCCCAGTGGGGACTGCGGCCGTTGATTTCGATATCCTATATACCGAAAACATAGGTTAAATTCATTAAGGGTAGAATTGAATTTATTTTAAGATTATTGACATATTGGAATTGAAAAGCATGATTGCAAATTGAAATGAAAAGAGCATTATGAAATGCATGATTTGGTTATAAATGATTTATTGCATATGAAAGTGTATATTTGGAATGATCAATGAACCATAAATTATTGTATATGAAAAAAGTATATGTATTGTATTAACATTGAATCTCAAAAGATTTGAAAGTTTTGTTTAGTAAAATTGCATGATTTCGACGAACCGGGGAAATGTGTGTAAGAATTCGACCAGATAACCACTAACTACTTAAAACGCTTAACAGATAAGGTTATCTATGCGCAGGTACCGATTGAACAGGAACGAAAGGCAAGATCGAGGAGCGTCGAGTCACAGAGAAAGATTTGTGGAGTATGCTCCGACATATGCATTCACTCCATTTTTTTTAATATGAATATTTTGTAAAAATAATTTGAACTCTGAACATCTATTTTATAAATCATTTTGAAAAGGCTTGATATGCCTTTATAGTAACTGTACTTTTGTATAAATGTAATGTAACACTCGTCTCAAGAGGTGTGTACTGTATGTGTAACTCAGATAGTACCAAGGGCTTCCTTTAATTATTTTAGTGTCATAATAGAATTTTTGAAAGTTGTTTTAAGGGTGAAATTATAAAGTTTTCAAAGAATTGCGGCACTTTGCAATTAAGGAAAGTTTTAGGGTGAAATTCACCATGTAATTTTAAAAGCGATAATAATAATAATAAATTACCAAAATCTGCTCGTTCTTAAAAATTTTCAGATCTCTGATGACGAAACTAATGCACTCATAAATTGCCTCACGAATGAGCGCACCTAGAAAATTTCGTCACTCGGAGACAAATGTAATATTTTACTAATTTCCGGTACAAATTGCTGACTTCAAGGATGAGATTTTTACAAAAATCTCAAAAGTCGGAAAATGCCTTGAGTTAAAGTTCATTTAAAATAAGTGAACTGAAAAGAATAAAATTTTCGACAAAAAACGATCCGAATGAGACAATAGAATTAGGTTATCTAAATAAGAATACAAGAATAATACTGAAAAAAACAAAAAACAAAAAAAAAAAAGAATAAAAGCGTGATGGCGCGGACGACGTGGAGAGCGCCCGTATGAGAGACTTTTATTTTTATATTTTATCCTTGTTTCTCTTTCATATTCATGAAAATTGACCATGTGACGTCATTTGGAGCAGAAGATAAAATCTGGTATACGCGACTTGCAGCTAATGATGCATTTCAATATCTTAGCCTTTTGTCAAACTTAAAAGCGTAGAAAATTTGTTTCCACTTCAGGTTATTTCAAGCCTAGTTATGTGTAATGTCTTGAAATTTTCTTAGAGGCCGTGAAAAGTCGTAAACTTTAGTCCCAAAATTTTTAGACTGAGTTTAGAAATTTTTAGGAATTTTTTGGATTGTGTTCTATTGCGCCAGTGGCTGAATTTCGGACTGCTTTCTACGCTTGGGTTAAAATTTCAGGAGTGTAGCTCGACAAGCTCCGATGTAATTTTCAGAATGTTTCGTATTTTTAGACTCTATGAAAGTCCGAGTAAAAATTTGCTAAAACGTGATAGTTTTTATGAGGCATTTAACGCAGATGACATTAATAATTTCATCATTATATTATCGTCTTATCGAATGACCAGAAGACGTAAAGTTTTGTTAATCGAAGTCGCTCGGATATAGTCACTTTGAAAGGTCAGATGCTTTTATTATAAAAACGCTAAACCGGGCGTGATTTTCGTAATTTTAATTAATCGTGAGGCGATTTCGAAAGCATCCTACGATAAGCTGTGAGCGCTTGACAAGATTTGAAAGAAATTAGTTAAAAAGCGCGGAAGATCAAAATCATTTTCAAAAACGAGAAAAGGTGAGTACTCAAATCATTTTCTAAAAAACCAAAGCGCTTTAAATTACAAATAGAAAGTCATTTAAAATACAGATTTATAAAGCATTTTTTTACCTCCCAATTGTTATACTCGTTAAAAGTTCGATTCAAGATTTAAGAAACAGCTTGGCCCTGTTTAGCAAAACCCCTAGATGACATGCCTGCTTCCTGGCCGGGATGATTTGATCAGGCATGACAAGGTTATGGGATATTATGACTAGCTATATTGCCCGGTCTGCAATTGGGGTTAGATCTAGCATATATTTATATAGCGAGCCGCCTTCCGCACATTCGGTATATAGTTAGCGTACGACTTAGTACATGGCGATGAGGTGTTGGTTCCGAGGTTCCATCAATGCAAGTATTTTGGTTCCGAGGTCCCATTATAAGCTTATAGAGATCCCGCCGTGCTCACCTGACCATCTTTTGGAACGGTAGTGTTCGGTGTTCACCGCCGATGTCGCCCGCGGGCATCACGCCTAAGGTATTTCAGGAACGGGCCACGCGGCTGGTACTTGATTTCCAAAGATAACACTTTCAAATATTAACCACCATCAAAACAAGCCAACCGCCAGTAAATAGTTTTCGCATCGCTTTTTGCGAGCGTAAATAGTTTTCTTAATGTTTTCAAGAGCGAAAATAGTTTTCAGCATGCTTAGAAATGGTTTTCATAAAGAAAAACTCGCTTTTCTCATAAACAATTTTACTACCATTTATGTAATGTATTTTCATATCGGGAGGTACATACAAAGCAGACAAAGAAATATTTAGAACTTATAAGCACTTACCTAGCCCATTCGTCTACGCCTGCTTTTAAAATAATTTTCGCGCAGGTGTTGAAGCTCGAAAGACCTTCCGTGTCCTGGCCCTAGACGCCGGTGTTTGTGATTATATATAAGATAAGGTGTAAATTAAAATAGTAAAAGCAAATGTGGCATTTTGTATAGTAACATTCTTTGTAAAATATGCATACATGGTTTTGAGAAAAACAAAGTTGCGACAAAATTATGCTGATCGATCCTTATCTTATATTTTGATAAGGACCGAGGAGGTCCTTTATTGTTGTAGTTGGACATTTGGAAAACATTGGGAGTGTATATTTTGTTATACGGGTGATTTTGTATTTTGGGGCTTAACCTGCGGAGTGCGGTCACGTTATCTTCTTGGGATTTAGATTAAATCTAAAGGTGTGATTTTGATAGAAAAGTGAAAAATTTTATAACCCGCGTTTTCCAAATACAGTTTCAGCAGTTTTAACGGCTTAGCTTCATGGTAACTTGTCAGTCGAGCGAGCTTGGTGGGAGGTTGCGTAAGGTGCAATGAATTTTCTATCACTAGGAAGGGATTACGTCAAAAGTTGGTATGACCAGTTTTAGGCGATAGTTCGCACATTTTTCGCCACGTTTTCCTTTATTTCCTATAGAATTGTTTATAATAATGATTTCCCTATTGCAACCTATATTGTTTTGCTAAATCCTTGCATGCATCAAATATTGAAAAGTGTCTTGAATCTTTTAACTTTGAAATTCACGGCATTAGCTAATACGGGCGAGGTCGTAAGTCGATCTAGGACTTATACCGGAGGCACCACGGAGAGATATGTGTCGAGCACACCCACTAGATCACGAAAATGCTTGATAGATGATAAAACGAACCATCGAGGGCCGCGAGGACCAATTGGCGGTACCTTGGCGATGGATCGGGTTATCTGATTATTACGGCGACTACGGGTCGGGTCTGAGCCTCCGAGGAAGAGCCGGGGAGGGCGTGATAGAGACGCACTCTAGGTGGGGCTAAAACTTATGATGGTGCCGCGACCCCGGAGGCCTTATACTTATGGGTGAAGCGGGGTTAGTGAAATTTATGCAGTGATGGGGTGTTCAGATGAGCAAAAAGTCCTATTTTTCGGGTTCTTGGTAGCGGCCCGGGGGCGAAAGGGAGGCGGGTGGGAGGCCGTGGGAGACATACGGGAGTCGCGGGACCCGATTCAGACGAGCATTTCTGAGGCAGATTTTACCGCGTGGTTATCGAGGATGCAAAAATAGAAGAATTCTTCGGGTTGAAGCGATCCACGACAATGACGAATATGGCGAGGTTTTGAACTGTTAGAAATTGGTGCCTATGATACGAGGAAAATGAGGAACATAAGTGTAGATTCTGCTTGGCCCGAAGCAGGCGTCGAGTCAAAGTTCATCTAGCTGGGCATCTCAAAATAACTTTGGAAGTGCAGTTAAGTACCTTGCTTTAAAGGTGAAAGGATAGTTTTAGTTCTAACTCGGGCGACCCGGGGGCCGATCAAGAGGTGCTTCTAGCACTAGTCGACCCGAGCACGATCGATCCTAAGTAGAAAGAAGGAAAGAAGTGAATAGACGGTAGAGTCTCGGGACGAGGGAAGCGACATCTAGCGAGGTCGTTTGATCACCCGGCAACCCGAGGAGGTGGTAGATCTTGGGATCATCTTTCCATTGTGCCTACATGTCGGAGGAGGCATCTCGGAGGAGTGCAAGATGAATATGACGAGGATGTTTCCATTGCGGGCGGGAAGGTCACTTTACTCAGATCACGTCCATGGTTAGTAGGCTGCGGGGAACCTCTCCCGAGGTGGGTATAGTAGCATCTACCCCGGGGCACCGACGGTCCCGGTCGGTGGTGGGGTGGTTTAGGCGGAGGTGGCGATCACGGCTGGTAGGGTCGTGGTGTGCAGGGTGCGGGGAGGCAAGGCGGGTACCCAGATTGACCCGGATCAGTGGTACTCGTGCTCGGGCTCGGGTATTCTGATCCCACGACGGAGGCGAGTCATCACGGGCGTGATTCTTTGGTATGATTTCGGTTCCCGATCATGATGTATATGCATTGGTGGACCCAGGAGCCACTCATTCATTTATTTCAGTACCATTCAGAGAGGCACCGGATAGAGTCTGACCTATAGATGGTGGTATGGTGGTTTCTGTACTGATGGGGATCTTATGATATCAGAAAGGATAGTTCAGTGCTTGATTGGTGATCGAATGAGATTTTCAACGAGACTTGACATGTTAGGTATCCATGATTTCGATATAATCTTAGGTATGGAGGTAGTTATCCGGGCATAGAGCCACATAGATTTCTATAAGAAGGAAGTAAGATTGGTTCGGCCAGAGGAACCAGGCGTGATATTTCGAGGAATCAGAAGAGAGATTGCCCCTAGTCTCATTAATGCCATGACCGCCTCGAAAATGCTTCGGAAAGGTTGCCAGGGTTATTTGGCATTTGTAGTGGATAGGAGACAAGAGGGGACACGGCTGGAAGACATCCCCATAGTCAAGAAGAGTTCCTAGATGTCTTTCGGATGATATTTCGGGTTACCGGATAGAGAATTGAGTTCGTTATTGAATTGATTCCCGGGGGCCAGAACGATATCATTCCTCCATATAGAATGGCGCCAGCAGAGTTGAAAGAATTGAAGGCACAATTGGAGGAATTGCTAAGCAAGGGCTTCATCCGACCTAGTACCTCACCGTGGGGAGCTCCAGTTCTCTTCGTAAAGAAGAAAGATGGAAGCTTACGGTTGTGTATGGAAGTATAGAGCGGCTGAATCGGGCGAGCCGATATGCAGCGATGTCCAGCTTCCTCGTATAAGATGAAGCTATTTGACCAATTGCATGGATCTGGGTATATTCTAAGATTGACCTAAGGTCAGGCTACCATCGATTGGTCAGAGAATGATGTTTCTAAGGCGCCGGGACGAGATACGATCACTCACGAGTTCCTAGTGATGCCGGTGGATTGACTAATGCCTGAAATTTAGTTCATGGATTTGATGAACGGGTATTGATCCGTATTTAGATAAGTTTGTGATCGTATTCGTGATGACATTCCTGAGTGTACTCGGGCGGTTCGGAGGAACATCGCGAGCATCTCAGACGGTATTACGGGTCTTAGGAGCGTCGATTATACGCTAAGTTTAGTAAGTGCCGAGTTTGGTTAGATAGTAGCTTTCTTGGGTCATGTCATTTCAGCAGAAGGTATTAGTGGGGATCCACAAAAGATCGAAGCTATAGTGAACTAGAAGCCGCCCACAAATGTTTCTGAAGTTCGCAGTTTCCTTGGATTGGCAGGTTATTACAGGAAATTTGTTGAGGGATTTTCGAGAGATAAATGACCCGTTGACGATCTATTGAAAAGGATCGAGAGAGATTGAGTGGTCGAGATACACTTGCCGGCATAGTTTTGGTAGAGGCGGAAGTTGACGGCTGACTCAGTATTAGCACTACCGTCAGGAAAGGACGGTTATGTGGTATATAGTGATGCCTCCAGACAAGGGTTAGGGTGTGTTTTGATGCAGGATGGTAGAGTGATAGCTTATGCTTCCCCGTCGATTAAAACACGAAGCCCGAATTTACCCGACCATGATTTAGAACTAACGCGATGGTTTCGCTCTAAAGATGCGGGGGCAGTATCTATATGTTGTTCCTTGTTAGATATTCAACGATCATAGAGCTTTGCAATATATCTTTACTCAGAAAGAGCTTAACTTAAGGCAGCGCCGGTGGTTGGAGTTGATTAAGGATTATGATTGCACGATAGTGTACCATCCGGGGAAGGTCAATGTAGTGGCCGATGCCTTAAGCCGGAAACCGGAGGGTTCCTATGCTTATCTGCAGACAGTATATCTCCCATTGTTGATAGAGTTGAGATCCTTGGGAGTTGATTCACTGGGGAGTGGTGTCTGAGAGGACTGCTTTGTTGGCATCATTTTATGTTCGTCATCTTCTGGTGGATCTCGGATCGAGGTCGAGACGAGGTTCGGAGATGATTAAGTTGAGGGCAGAGATTGGGTGGTAGGAAACGAGGAGTTCAGATCGAGAGGCGATGGGCGTAATAGTTAGAGGAGTCGAATGTGTGCACAGGAAATGGGTGAACTAAAAGGGAAATCACAGGCTGCTCTTCGGCTATACGCCATGCACCACTGGTAACACAGATGTATCATATACTACGAGGAGCATTATTGGTGGAAGGGCATGAAAAGAGAGAATTGCAGATTTCGTATTCAAATGCCCTAACATCCAACAGTAAAGAGCGAGAGCACTGGCCGCATGAAAGATCTGACCCCTTAGATTCTGTATGGAAGTGGGATAAGATTACCATGGATTTTGTTACCGGGCTTGAGAACTGAAGATAACCTGATACCCGTATGGGTGATAGTGGATAGACTATAAATCCGGCGCATTTTCTCGATTAGCAATGATGACCCATTGGACAAGTTGGCCCGATTATAATGGAGGAGATAGTTAGATTGTGGTGTTCCTATATCGATGGTCACGGACGAGACCCAGTTCACATCCAGTTTTGGTCAGGTTCACGGGATGCCATGGGGACTCGATTGCACTTTAACCTGACTTTCCATCCCTCGGATTGATGGTCGGTCGGAGAGAACTATTCGAGACACTAGAGGATATGCTTGAAGCATGCGTGATAGAGTTTAAGGAAGGCGGGATACGCATTTATCTACGATGGAGGTTCGCCTCTGACAACGATTATCGATCCAACATGGGCATGGCTCCATTTGAAGCAGCTGTATGGTGAGTGTCGTACTCCGTATCTTGGGATGAAGTAGGAGAGGGCGATGGAGGCCCGAGTGGTGCGAGATTACCTTAGATAGATCCTAAGATTGTCAGGCAACGAGACTCAAGATAGCCCGAGGACGAGACGAGGAGAGAAAGTTATGCGGGGACAAACGCCGTAAGGATCCTACGGTTCCTAGGTGGGCGATAGGGTCTTCCTCAAAGTTTACCTTGGAAGGTGTCCTCGGATTTGGAAGGCAGCGGCGGGGCCGAATACGCTAGGACCTTATGAGATTGTGAGTAAGGTGGGGTAGTAGCTTATAAATTGAAGTTACCCCCGAGTTATCAGGATTCATGACACATTCCATGTGTCGGTGTTAAAAGTACATTCGGATCCCTCCCGTGTACTCGGAGATCAGCCCGGTAGAACTAAAGGATAATTTGACTATCAAAATGACCCAGTACGGATGGTAGTCGCAAAGAAGCGATTTTGCGGAATAAGGTCATTCAGCTAGTCAAAGTTTATATTAGTTTTGTTGTTCATTTCGAGAGACCCGAAATGTTCTTAAGGAGGAGGATTTGTAACACCTCGTGAGAGGGTGTACGGTATGTGTAGGTAATAATGCTTGTGAAACTTTCCTTAATTATTTTAGTGCCATAATAGAATTTTTGAAAGTTGTTTTAAGGGTGAAATTATAAAGTTTTCAAAGAATTGTGGCACTTTTGCAATTAAGGAAAGTGGAGGGGTGAAATTCCAATTATGAAATTTTAAAAGGATAATAATAATAAATTACCAAAATGGTTCGAGGCGCAAAAATTACCACAGATGCCGGATAATGACGGAATCTTGTAGATTAGAATTTGTCTCGCAAAATCTAGTGACCGAAAAAAATTAAAATTCGAGTGCAGAGACGGTTAGAATATTTAATTTACGGGTGATAAATACGCCAGGGACCCCGAGGATGAGATTTTTACAAAAATCTCGAAGTCGAAAGAAAATACTTATTGAGTTAAAGTTCATTTTAAATAAGTGAGCGAAATAAATAAAATTTTTTGGAACAAAAACAAACCCGAATGAGACAATAGAAATTAGTTATCTAAATAAGAATAATAAGAATAATAATTAGAAAAAAAAAACAAAAAAACAAAAAAAAAAAAGAATAAAAGGCAGATGGCAGGGACGGACGGGCGTGGAAAGAGCGTCCAGAGGGAGAGAGTTTTATTTTTATATTTTATCCTTGTTTATAACTTTCGGATTAAATGAAAATCGGATTTATCAACGTTCGTCGGAGCGGAAGATAAAGTGGTATCACAGTGACGAGCTACAGCATGGGAAATCTGCGGCTCTCTTGCTTTTATTGGCTAAAAAGGTAGAAAATTTGCTCTTGTGTTATTTATTTTAAAAGGTTATGTAATGGGCAAAAATTTTAACTAGAAAATGAGTGAAAGTCGTAAACTTTAGTCCCAAAATTTTAGACTAAGTTTAAGAATTTTAGGAATTTTGAGGCTTGTGTTCGGACGGTCAGGCTGGTGGAATTTGTTTTTCGGACGGAGTTTGGGTTAGGGAATTTCGAGGAGTGTGGAGGACAAGTCGGATGATTTTTTTGAGGAAATGTTCGGGTATTTTTAGGCTACATGGAAAGTCAGCGAGTCAGTTCTTAAACGGATAGTTTTTATATGGGGTATTTAATGTGTATGGACATTTTGGTCAATTTAACCCCATTATTATCGATGTCGCTTATCGAATGGGATTAAGCAGCGTGGTTTGTTAAGAATCGAAGTTCGTTCGATATAGTCATTTGAAGGCACATTATTGTGTTTTATGGTTAAAGCGTTAAGCGAGGCATTTTTGTAATTTTAATGAATTGTGTGACGATTTGGGCGTAGACGATAAGCTAGAGTCTTGACAAGATTTGAAAGAAATTAGTCGAAAAGGTGAGTCTTCCGAAAATCTTGTTTTACAAAGCGAAGTGTTTAAATTCTGAGATTTGTAAAGTGCTTTGAAAATATAGATTTATAAAGCATTTTTACCTCCCAATTGTTATACCCTTTCAATGAGAAAAGTTCGATTTATTATTTAAAGAAAGCAGTTTTGCTTTGGTTTATGAACCTCCTAGATGGCCGCAATTTCGATTTCGGTCGGATGTATTTCGGATTGTGCATAAGCGAGGTTATGGGATATTATGACTAACTATATTTTCAGTGAAAACAATTTAGGGTTAGATACGCATATATTTATATAGTGAGTCGCCCTGCGCACATTCGAGGGTATATAGTTAGCGACTTGATGCGTAGCGATGAGGTGTTGGTTCAGAGTTTCCATCACTTAGGGCATTTTTGGTTATGAGGTTCCATTATGTTTATAGAATCGCGCCGTGTTCGCTGGGGTAATGCTGTGGAGTAGTGTTCCAAGGTTCACTACCGATGTCGGGTTCCGAGGTTCCATGACATCACGTCTAGGGTATTTGAGAGGAAATGGGCCACGGTGGTTGGTACTTGATTTCGGTATAACACTTTCCAAATATTAACCACCCACTTTGAAGCTTGATTTTGGCGAAATAGTTTTCGATGGCGAGAAATAGTTTTGAGAACAATTTTTCAGCAACGAAATAGTTTTGACGATTTTATTGGCGTAAATAGTTTTATTGCCGGTTTTGGAAATGGTTTTCATAAAGCTTCGGTTTTCTCATAAGCAGTTTTACTACCATTTATGTCTGATTTTCATATTGGGGTACATCGTGAGCAATGACGTTTAGAACATAGTACTCAGCAGGCAGTTTGGCTCACGGTTTTATGTTTTAAAATAATTTTCGGTGCGGGTGTTGAAGTCGAAAAGACCTTTCAGGATTCGTAGTCTAGGTATTTGTGTTGTGATTATATATAAGATAAGGTGTAAATTAAAAATAGTAAAAGTTAAAATGTGACATTTTTGTATAGGTAAAATATCTTTTGTAAATATCGTACGTGGTTTTGAGAGAAAAAAC
Source organism: Tetrastigma voinierianum (assembly GCA_016808115.1). Classification (NCBI taxonomy): domain Eukaryota; kingdom Viridiplantae; phylum Streptophyta; class Magnoliopsida; order Vitales; family Vitaceae; genus Tetrastigma; species Tetrastigma voinierianum. The sequence goes on along the minus strand of JAEQBH010006023.1, from coordinate 138,689 downwards.
GAGGTTGCGACAAAATTATGTTGGATTGATCCTTATCTTATATTTTGATGAGGACCAGAGGTCCTTTATTGTTGTAGTTGGACATTTGGAAAACATTGAGAGTGTATATTTTTGTTATATAGGTGATTTTGTATTTTGGAGAAGCGACCCTTAGTGCGGTCGTTATCTTTGCTTGGGATTTTAGATTAAATCTAAGGTGTGATTTTGATGAAAATTGAAAAATTTTATAACCCCGTTTTCCAAAATACGGTTTAGCTTGATTTGCGAACAGCTTGTAGTAAGCTTGTCGGTGGCGAGCTTGGCTGGGAGGTTATTGTGGAGTTACCGGCAGATTTCCTGTCACTAGGAAGGGAGTCTGTCATGTGTTAATGGGCACACCCCTTTAAAAACCCTTGCATATTTAAAAAGAACTTTTATCTTAAATTGAAATGTAACCTTACGTGTTTTTTGATAAATGATTTTGATAATGTGATATAATGGAATTAGAAGCGGCGGATCCAGTTCAGGACACGATTGAATTCGGGCCAAGAAAGGGTCTTCTGATGAGTTAGGCATGATGGACTAAAAATTATTTTATATTATTCTCTCAATAAAAATGCATTCATTGAGAAAGAATTACTATAGAATATGTGTTGAATTTGAAACTGGAAGGGTTGGAAAAGGCAGAAGGCAGTGAATGGGAGGCGGAATAGGAGGCAGAAGATCGTTGGATAGCGAGTTTGGGACGATGTTGTGCACAATAAAATTAGTAGTAGGTTGGAGAGAAAAAAACATACTGAGGCGTGTGTAAACATTGTCCTTAGGAATTTGATTACAATGATAGTTCTTGAGTCGGGACCGATGAAGGATCCCAGACCGGATTAACCTCATGAACCGGGGACCTCCGGCACTCCACGGATATAAAACTTTTTATTAAACAAGTGAGATAAAATCCATGGAAGCGAACCTTTTACAATCATGCGTATCTTTAGAAAATAATGCGGAGTGAGTGAGTAGAGATTTTTTCTTTTCTTTTTTTTTTTTTTTCAAACACTTAGATTTTTTAGAAAATCGGCCAGAGTTTCCTCTGTTTGTCGAACTTTCCCAAATTTACAAAAACATGCGAAAACATTTAAAAACATTTCTAATCTTTCAATTCTCAACTTCCATTTGGGACTCCTCGTCCTGACCCGATTAAGCACACACAACTCCAATCCAAGTAAAATATATACGCATATACATTTGTTACTTGATCGTGAAACATTAAAAACCTTCAATTCCATGCACAGTTTATAAAGTTGGGCTTGAATGGGACTCGTGGGCACGCCTACGTCTCATCGAGGATCAAAGCCCACGTAGTTCCTTTTCAAAATATATACATATATATCGTATATACGTAATGAAAATATTCAGCATGTCTGATATCTGAAATATATATACAATGCGGAGTCACATCGTCGTCTCCTCGATGACTCGACTCAACTGCTTGCAATTACTCTGCAGGCGCTGTCTCGAATCCACGAAAATGTTTTTGAAACATACGGAAAAGAGTGAGCTAAAGGAGCCCAGTGAGTGTATATTTTCATTAAGATAACATTTTCAGTATATATCAAAGTAATAAATACCCATACAATTAAAAATCCATTTTATGCCTTAACCTTTCTTTCTGATGGAACCCAAGGGGATAAACACACGAACAATTTTGGTGCGACGATGAGGGCAGTCGCATTGAGTCCTGCAATTTCTGTTTGCGGAGAAACTCACGCCTTGCATAGGGTTCCAGTTATAACACCTTATCACGTGTAAGGATATTACACTAAAAATCTATTTCCCTCCCTCTGTTAGTAACCTAATTGTGTTTCCCTCTAAATCCTTACACGCTTAAGGTACCTCAGTGTATCAATCATAACAGTCATATAAGGTTAGGGTAACCATCGATCAGCTATTCTTTAATCATTTCTCTTACAGTCATTCAATACTAACATATTAAAACATTATATATTCTTACATTAAACTTTCATAATGCGCCCAACATATGCATACATATTTAATATACATATATAAACATTTACATTAAACTTTTCATTTAACATTAAAAAATCTTTCACTTTAAAACTCCAATTTTCAAAAATCGGTTTACACTCACCTCTTTTTGTTTCGAAACTTGGCGAGCTCTCTTCTTTGTATTTGCTTTTAGCCTACACCTCAACAAATACGTGACGTATTAATCGCTGCGTATAAGCGTAAAACCCGTGCTTCTGCGCAAAAGTGCTTTAGGGTCACCTGACATTAAGTATAATGCAATTAACGATTTACCCTTGAGTACTAAAAGCGTAACAAAAAACCCAGCTCATTTGGCCAACCTTTTCGACAATACTTTATAGACTTTATGACCCAAAATTATTCAAACGGTCTTCAAAAATTATGAAACTCTCAGATCAGTCACTATATATCCAATGACATCTCTATAAATTTTCAATTTTAAAATTCCTTCTCTAAGACCCTCAACCACTTAACTGATTACAGCGTGTTTTTGATGCCAATTTGGTTAACTCATTTGAATCACCTCTTTGTTATCCTTGATTTCTGGGGTCTTAACTCCATAAATTGAAAATTGTTTCTTCACTCATTTGAAGCTATGGTTATAAGGTTTCTTCTCCAATTGGAATCACCCAATTTGGATCACTAAAACTTAAGTTATTGTATTTTACATCTAGATGACTCAATTTGACAGAACAGAATCTGCACATAGCTCCACTTGGAAAATTTTTTGGGCACTTTGGGGTTACAATTTTCTTGCACTTCCTTCAGATAACTTATTCCCCTAGAAGTCTATTTTACCCATAATTTTTAATCACTCAATTTGGATGAGTGAAACGCCATATGACCAAAACACTGCCATACCCAAAGCGAGCGCAATCGGTGAGCTACGGGCTCACCTTTCAGTCGTGTTGGGAGCCTTATAGCTACAATTTACTCTTGGTCCCTTTATACATTTGTATCCCTATCTCTTATGGTTCTTTACCAATTGGAATCAATTGATTTGGATGATTATAACTTAATCATATCGAAAACAAAACGGGGTTTCTGGTACTGACAGCATTAAATGCTAAAAGCGACGTTCTCTTACACTTATTCCATAATACCTCAAAAACCACATGAAATCTAACTCAAAACAACTCCACAACACTTGGAATTGATGATTTGAAATTCATACCACAAAACCCTAGGTGAAAATCTTATGAATTCAGCAAAGGTCCACCAATTCTTCTATAAACTCCTTATAAATATGATGATTCGTGACATTTTACAGGTGGGGTTTTACCTGCAAAACACCGACAAAATCCCAGGGTTGGGTGATCTTTTAAAACCACACAGACAAGACAACAAATCTCGGCCAAAGCAGGAATCCAAAAACCCATGAATTGAGCGAAAACATCGTAGTTTGGCATATATACGCCTTTGCCATCTTCTTCCTCTTCCTCTCCTTGCTCTCTTCTCTCCTCTCAAGCGTGAGCCCTAGCTTTTTGTGAGACAAAAAATGAGTTGGCTTTTGTTTGTCTCATGGCATTTGTAGAAATCCATTTATACCTTAGTTACATTCAAGTCCTTCATCCTTTAATTTTGCAAATCAACATTTATTTCAATTTTTTGGCATCCCATCTTCTCATTATGACTTCCATATCAATTTTTTTATACCTTAATTGCAAAAGGGGTCCTTGATCACTTTAATATTGCAAGACAACTCTTGTTATTTCTATTATGGCCCATCTCTACTCATTTAATGATTTTCATATCCTTTATGACAATTACACTTTTACCCTTGTTTTAGTACCAAAATTCCGGGTTCATAAATTTATCATTTCATATTTCATCCTTATTAATAACTCCCAAAAATATTACAAGTTCGAGCAGTGCTTGCTTATCTATTTTCTGATGCGTGCATGCAATTTCTCGGGACGGGCGTTCTGAGAATCTCACTCGCTTTAGAGCGTTTCGTCCTCGAAATGAATAAGCTAAGCCTTCAAGAAAGGAAGGAAAATGCCTCATTCGGAAGAATAAGGTGGGGGTCTTGACGGCGCATCGGGCCTGCGGCTCCCCAGTAGCTTCCTCTTTGTATGACTCCTCCGATACCTTCACCGGTAGATAGTCTTATTCTTGTGAGCTTGCTCTGGAGTGGTGAGGATCTCTGTTGGTTCCTGCCGTATGTCAAGTTCTCTTGTATTTCCAGCTGGTTGCTTTGTCAATACATGTGGAAAGTGGTATGTACTTGCGGAGCATAGAAACATGGAAAACATGATGAATGCGATCGAGTCGGATGCGACTCTAATCGATATACCTCCCAATCCTCTCAACGTCTGTATGGTCCAATATCACAGTGGACTCGGCTTTCCACGTTTCTGAATCTTAGTAAGCCCTTCCATGGGAAATCCTCAAATACCATATCCCTACCGCCTCAGGCTCTAAGTCTCTACGGCGGTGTTGCATAGCTTTTCTGTCGTCTTGTGCAATTTTGATCTATCCCATATAACTTTGATCTTATCACGAGTCGCCGGTTTAATTTAGGACCCTCTTATTTCCTTTCCGCCTCTTCCCATGGCCCGGGTTCGACATTTCCGTCCATAAAGAGCCGTAAGGGCATACCAATCACGACACGATAGCGTTATTGTCACCGAGCTCCATCGGTGGTGGTGTCGGCTCCTGCAAACTCCATAACATGCCACTGACATATCTTCTAAAGTACATATAGTCCTCTAAGATTGGCCATCCGATGCGTGGATGAAAGCCGTGCGAAATGTAGTCTGGAGTGCGGGCATTCTATAAACTAGGCGAAACCGTGAAGTGACACAGGATCTCACATGCGAAACAATGGAAGCGGCGTACCATGCGATTAAATGTCTCTCTAGCGTATAATTGGGCGACTTGTCGATGAATCACTATTCACGATAGGTAGGAAATGGGCTGATTTCGTCGGTCATCTACAATCACCCATATGCATTATCCTTGGCCACTCAATGACGTGGAAGTCACCACAAAATCCATGGTGATTCTCTCCCCATTCCGTGAGGATCGGAGTGGCGTAATAGTCACTGCCGAGGCTTATGATGTTTTACTTTACTGGCGACATGTGAACATCAGGGGAGTGAAACTGAGAGCTCCTCCCTGCTCCATGCCTTCATGATGATGACTCTTGCTGGGAGCCATGACTCCCATCTTCATGCTCTGGACCATAACATAAGCGGAAGGTGGGTTTCTTCCACCAATCTCCACACATCGCCCATGGACCTGTTTTTAACCTATCATGACCACGGTACCATCCTCTCTCAATGACAAAATCCCCTTGTTGCCGAGACTCTGCTTGACTCTCGGCTTCACTATTTGTGGATCCACGAATCTGAAGCTCTCTCTAATCACGTCATCAATACGGGACGTACATGAAATGGCTAACGACCTCTGATCTTGGGTTCAGGTTTCAGCGAGGACACCGATTCTATGAGTGGGGAAGATGCCGACCCTCGAGTGCGATATGAACTCATGGATTATACCAGAGCATGCACTACCACGTTCGCCTTTCGGGATGATATTGATGGTACGTTCCTTAATCCTTGATAGAGTTCAAATCCATCTCCTCTGTCTCATGTTCGGTTCATACCGTGCTTGAATGTGCAGTTTCATGATCATTAAAAATCTACCAGGGCACTCCGTATAAGTAAATGCCTCCGGCCTCCAGCGAGAGAGGCAAATACTATGGGCTGGCATTTCGAAATTAGGTGTGGATAATTGAATTTCATGCTTCTTCAATTTACCTAGAAGCATGTGCAATCTCACCATCTAAATTCTGCATTAACACACAGCTAGGCCTTGCACAGAGAGGCATCACAATACACTTTCTTGTATCCTACCACTGATGGAAGTGTAATCTTGGGTGGAAGATGTCTTCCGAGTTCATCAAAAACTCTTGACAGCCTGACCATAAAAGCGGTTCCTCTTTCCATATAATCCCTAATCAAAGGTGCGGCTATCTTCAAAAATCCCTCAACGAGCTTACGATGTACGAGCCAGAAAACTCCTTATCTGCAGCTTTCATTGGTTTCCAGGTCGATATAGCTTAGAGCCTTACCTTTGATCCTTTGAGACCCCCTGCGAAACTATGTGTGTCCCAAAGAGCGACATTGTCAGGCCATGACCTTGCGGAGTTTGGCATATAGCAGTGTTGCGGGTGTTTTGCAGAGAACTATCCTCGAGTGCTCTTGCATGTTCTTCTCCTTTGTAAAATAGATCATTATATCGATCGATAAACACGATACCAGTGAAAGTCAAGTAAGGCCCTAAAAATCTTGTTCATGAGATCCGCAGCGGATGGGGCATTGTAAGTCCAAATAGCATGACTACGAAACTCAAAATGCCCGTGCCGTATTACGAATCTTGTCTTGAAACATCTAGGCGCGAACTCGGTGATGATAGCGACCTGAATCGATCTTGGAGAATACCTTAGCTCCCTGTAACTTATCAAAGAGATCATCAATCCTCGGAGAAGAGATCTTGATTCACGATATTATTACCTTATTTAACTCGTAATCAATACACTTAATCGCTGCTTCCGTCCTTTTTCTTCACAAATGGCAGGTGCTCCCGGAGGCGTGCTCGGTCAGCGATTATATTGGCCATTTCTTCCATCTTGCATCTTGGATTTTCAGTGCGAGGGCCATCTGTAGGCGCTCAATCGGTTATGTCCGGGGGCTAACTGGTTGAAAATCAATCTCTCATCTGGGGTGTGATCTGGAAAGTCAATACGGGAAACATCAGGAAATTCTCGACTGGAATATCTTCCGAATCATCATCCTCTACTGCCTCAACTTCATAGGCTAGATACCCCGGATATGACTTTTGGTATCTTCCCAAACCATCATTACGGACATCATACTCAAGGATAATGTCTGCCTTACCCACCAAAAGTAATCTCACAGTTTCCCCGGTCTACGGAGACTTAGCCTTGCTGCTGACGATCATGGGTAGGCGTGATGTCGAGACAACCAGTCCATCCTAAGATCACATCGAAGTCCTGGATGTCCAGCAATACCAAATTGGCCCTAAACTCATGGCTAATAATCACTCCTTCCCATGTATACTCTATCTGCTGTAAGTGAATCCTCACATTGGGAAGAGTACATCTTCAAATCTATAGAGGAACATCTCTATGTTCTTGTCTGATAAATTTCGCGAAATAAGCAGTGAGTAACACGGATCTATCAAGACATAAGCATCTATCAAAGAAACTTGGATGAAAATTACACAATCACGACCTCGGTGCTATGCGCCTCCTATTTGGGTGGCTGCCGAGGCACACTAGCTGTGTGGGGTGTCCCCCTCGTCCTGCGGATGGGTGACCTCTACTGGTCCTCTGGATACAGTAAATGTGAGTAGGGCCTCTTCCTGGGAGCCTCTACGACTACGACCACGACCTCTACCGACCTTGAAGCGCCTCTTATCCTGTGACCCTCTGATCCACTGCCGGAAACTATTTGTGGGCACTTTATGGCGAGTGTCCGGCTGTCAACACCAAAGCAAGCTGTACGTGCCCGTATGCACTCACCATAATGGTTCTTCCACCAGCTGAGCACACTACGGCTTTGGACCCTTGGAGCTACGTACGTGGCCTCAACCCAGACCACCGGCTAGTTGCTCGTCCTCTGGCCAGACTCTTTGCCACCGATCCTTTGTGTCTTTCCTCCCCTCTTGGGTACCTTCTTTGGAACCTCCATGAACCCATGTCGACCCACTCCGTTTCTGTCCTTGGCTAGGCGTAGCCTAGGATTTCAACCCCATGCTCCTCTCAACCCTAACTGCGGCCTCACACTACTTGGCCGTACGGTGTGTGAGGCATTGACATCTTGTGGTCCTAATGCTGGACTAAGACCTCTGACAAACCTTACTCTTGGTCTTCCCAGAACTGTCATCACCCGATAAATGGAACATGTCACGGCGAGCTCGGAAAACTCCGCTCATGTCTGTCACGGAGGTAACCCACCTCCGGCCCTAAGAACTCCTCGGCCTTCGCATCTCACATGCTTGGGTACAGAACAAACTTATACGTAAACTCTTCCTTGAGCGTGCCCGGGACACACACTGCAGGCATCTCCTTTGGCTTGCCTCCCACCACTCCTAGCAGCTGCATCCGAGTAGGAAGGCGAAAAAGTGACCATGCGCTCATCTGTACATAGCACCACAGTATACCCCGCTCATTTCCTCCTAACCATGACGAAGCCTTTTTAGGGTCTCCCAATCCATCATGGTTTCGTGCCTAGCTTTCGCCCTCTTTATAGAAGCTCTAGGCTCTCGGTACATTAAATGTCTGATTAATTTAAAAGTGAGCCATCTGCTCTAAGGTATTTGTCCTCCCGACCTTAGGAGCGGTGCGACTCTGTACGTGGTGGCTCTACGAGAGGAACATAGGGTCACTATGTGCGTGGGTGGAGGAACATCTGCGAGACTCATCAACATGTTCCTACAGTGGTGGTACTAATGCCTCAGGAGCTCTCCTGGTGGCGGGTCGGCCTCGGCTTGATGCATTTTACGTGAATTCAAAATTTAATATGTCATGCTTAATGCATATATGATTTTAAATCACATAAATATTTATGCAATTTAAAATAAGCGTTAAAACAATCATATGAAAATAAAAATTTCAAATCTTTATAACACATTTTCAAAACCTTGGCTCACGATACCACGTTGAAGGATCGGCCGGATTAACCTCATGAACCCGGGGGACCTCCGTACTCAAACGGATATGAAACTTTTCCTTAAACAATCAAATAAAATCCATGGAAGCGAACCCCTTTACAATCCTTAACATATCTTTAGAAAATATGTGCGGAAGTGAAGTGGTATTGTTTATTTTTTTTTCAAACACTTAGATTTTCGAGAGAAAATCGGCCGGAAGTTTCCTACGTTTTGGACTTTCCCAAATTTACAAAAACTGCCAAAAACATTTAAAAACATTTCTAATCTTTGATTCTCAACTTCCATTTTAGGACACCTCGTCCACAGCAATTAAGCACACAAACTCAATCAAGCAAAATATATACACATATACATTTATTTACTTGATCATCAAAACATTAAAAACTTCTTCCAATTCCATGCACGAGTTTATAAAAGAAGTTGGGCTTGAGCCGGACTTAAAGCGGCCGCCTCACACATTACCTCGTCAGCTGAGGATCAAAGCCCACGTAGTTCCTTTTTCAAAATATATACATATATATACATAAATACGCTGACAAATATTCGAGAAACATATACATTATGCAAAATATATACAATGCGGTCACATGCGTCATCTCGCGATGGCTCGACTCAGCATGCGAGAGGGTACTCTCTGGTGCACTGTCTCGAGTCCTGAAAATGTTTTTGAAACATAAGGAAAAGAGTGAGCTAAAGGAGCCCAGTGAGTGTACATTTTCATTAAGACAACATTTTAGGTATATATCAAAGTAATAATACCATACAATTAAAAATCCATTTTATGCCTTAACCTTCTTTTCGATGGGCCGAGGATAAACGCACGAGCAGTTTCGAATGCTGACGGTGAGAGACGATCCACATTCAGTCATAACCACTGGCTGCGGAGAAACTCACGCCTTGCATAGGGTTCAGTTATAGCACCTTATCACGATGTAGGTCATACACTAAAATCTATTTCCCTCTCATTAGTAACCTAATTGTGTTTCCCTCTAAATCCTTGCAGCAAGGTACCTCAGGCGTGCTCGATCATAACGAGTCATATGAGGTTAGGGTAACCATTAGTAAAACATTTCTTCAAAATACATTTATAAATCCATTTAAATCCTTTACTTTATCATTAAAACACATATGCATTCTTTACACATTTTAAAACTTTCATAATGCCTTAACATATGCATACATATTTAATATACATATATAAACATTTACATTAAACTTTTCATTTTAACATTAAAATCTTTCACTTTTTAAAACTCAATTTTCAAAAATCGAGTTTTACACTCGCCTCTTTGTTTAAAACTTGGCGCTGACTTCAATTACTTCCCGTATTTGCTTTTTTGGCTTACACTCCTTGAATCTGACAAACGTGATGTCGCTGCGTGTAGCCCAAAACTTAACGTACTTCACACGCAAGTCACTTTAGGGTCAACAACATTCATATAAAAGCCAAATTAACAATTTACCCTTGAATACTTAAAAAAACTATAACAAAAAAACGTTCATTTTAGTAAGCGCTTTTTGACAATCACTACATAGATTTTATGACACAAAAAAATTATTCAAGCGGTGTTGAAATTGTAAAACTCTCGAATCAGTCACTTTATATATCCAATGACATCTCTTTAAATTTTCAATTTAAAATTCCTTCTCTAAGACCCACAACCACATAACACAAGTGGCTTGACATGTTTTTGATGCCAATTTGGTTAACTCACTGAATCACCTACTGTTATCCTTGATTTCTGGGAGGTCTTAACTCCATAAATTGGAAATTTTCTTCACTCATTTGAAGCTATGGTTATAAGGTTTCTTCTCCAATTGGAATCACCCAATTTGGATCACCAAAACTCAAGTTATTGTATTTTACATCTAGATGACTCAATTTGATAGAACAGAATCTGCACATAGCTCCACTTGGAAAAATTTCTGGGCACTTTGGGGTTACAATTTTCTTGCACTTCCTTCATCTAACTTATTCCCCTAGAAGTATATTTTAGAATTTTGGATCACTCCAGATTGGATGAGTGAAACGCCTTATGACCAAAACACTACAACCATACCCAAAAGCAGGCATAATCAGTGAGCTACACGAGCTGCCTTCGATCCATGTTGGGAGCACTTAGAGCTAATTTGCTCTTGGTTCCTTCTATACATTTGTAGCCCTATCTCTTATGGTTCTTTAACAATTGGAATCAATTGATTTGGATGATTATAACTTAATCTATATTCAAAACAAGAACAGAGGTTTTTACAAAAATTTTGACAGCATTCCTTTTAAAAACCCAACATTCTCTTTTTTACAACTATTCCATAATACCTCAAAAACCACATGAAATCTAACTCAAAACAACTCCACAACATAGAGTGGTGATTTGGAAATTCATACCACAAAACCCTAGGTGAAAATCTTATGAATTCAACCAAAGGTCCACGATTCTTATAAGCAATATAAATATGATGATTATTATTTATTTTACACTAATTGAGGTTTTAAAACCTCAACAAAATCTAGGGTTTGGGTGATCTTCCAAGGCCCTAGACAAAGGCTCAACCATTATCAAACCACGACCTTAGGAGTCCAAAACACTTGTGAATTCAGAGACAAAAATATCTGTTTGGTTTGACCTTAACCTCCTCCATCAGCCTTATTTCTACTCTTTGCTTTATCTCTTCCTCTCTTTGCTCTTTTTATATCTCCCAAGAAACGTGGTACTGTTTTTTAGGACAAAAAGTGAGTTTGAGCTTTGTTTTTGTCTCATGTCGCATTTGTAATCCCATTTATGCCTTAGTGGCCATTAAGTCCTTCATCCTTTTAATTTTACCGATAAGCTTATTTTATTTCAATTTTTTGGCATCTATCTTCTCACATTATGGCTTATGTCATTTTTTTATCATTGAGTGAGGGTCATGAGTAGGCTTCCCAATATTCTGAGAATGACTCTTGTTATTTACATTATGACATCTCTACTCATTTAATAGTTTTCCTTATCATATGAAATTTACACTTTTACCTTGTTTTAGTACCAAAATTAGGGTTAATGAATTTTGTCATTTCATATTTTCATCATATTAATAACTCCAAAGTATTACTGAGTTCATGAGTGTTCTTATCGCCTAGTTCATGTCTTTGTGCACCTCTCTCGGAGACGAGCGATTCTGGACGAGAACTCTGGAAGCGAGAGAGACAACATAGATAGAGATAGATATTCCAAGTTCTTGAAGATGTTGGATAGCGGGTTTGGGACGTCTTGTGCTGTGCAAAATTAGTAGAATGGAGTTGGAAAAAACATCTTTGAGTTTGTGGCATGATACCATCGTGGGAATTTGATTCCATGACACAATAGTTCTTTAGTCGAGGACGAACTGCAAAGGCAAGAACAACATAGATAGAGATAGATATTCAAGTTGCAAAAGAAGGTAGGGAAGAAGCATGTTTGTATTGCTCCAGGACCTATTGTATTTATAGGAAAAAATTGGTTTGAATTAATTCATAAGAATTAAATTTAGCACATTCACCAGGAGTGTTGGCTCAAATTGTGAAATTAATTAGAAACATTATGGATCGTCTAACAAACTTAAATGGATTTACAGATTGGATTCTGAAATAAGCAGATTAATAAGATTCTTTGCGATTTTTATGACTCGTGCATTTCTGTGCTGTGTGAGACTCCACTTCCTTAAGTGGTGTATAAATTGCCAATTGGGTTTAGTATGTAAACTCAATAAAGACTCTTGTCTTTTTCCATGGGACAACACCTTTTGAAACCCATTGTTTCTTAACAATCCACACATTTTTAAAAGATGATTGTATTCAACAAAAATTCTGTATTTAAAAACGCTGTTTTGAATACATGGAAGAAGGTGTAAGTGCCTTAATTTGGTGTTCAATAGTTATAGACAAACATAGATGAATAGATTTAATTTCTGGTATTAATTTGAAACATAAACCTATGAATCAGTACTCTTGTTCATTGAAATTAGGAACATATCATCAGCACCACATCATAGTTCTTGTTCTGATGGCGTCGTTGTGGAGTTTAGGCCATGGAGTGCCTGATTATTTTATAGTTCTCTAAAAATTTTGCCATACAGCTATGGGAGGCCAGTACGCTCCTTATGTATAAGGTGGTTCATCAAAGTACCTTGCGTTTATATATACCACCTCAGAGATATGAAATCATTAAAACTTCCTCATCCTCAAATTATGCATTTATAGCACCATAACTTGCACACATAGGAAGGCGATTTTGTTGGTGCTGGCGAGTTTAACAAAGTGACTTGTTATACCCATATGAACCTTCTTCATGAGATCTCAGTATCTTAAAAGGTGGGTTCATCACTTGCTAATCTCATAAACCAGCTTAAGTCTCATTCAGCTGATGTTTCAAAAATTAATTTTTCCCAGGCTTAGTTAAAGGATTGGCGAATTCCTTATGACTTTATAGTCAATGAAAATAGTCCATCTTTCCAACTCAACGGTTGTTTCCTATTTCCTTATATCTTAGGCGAATATATTTTATTTTCCCATTGAATGCTTTATTCTTTGCGATCGATATTGCTTTATGACAATTACAGTGGCAGAGGCAGAAGGTGGTGTTTGCATTCGAAAATTCTGAAAGGAGTTCGCCAACCACTCGGCTTCTTACCTTGATTCAGAGCTGGCTAGACTCCAATGGTAAAGTAGTGATGAGGGGGTTTTTAGATGATTTCAAACATGGCCACCACCAGGCCAAAGTGGTGAAACTATCTGCATTTCGTGGATTTTATCTCATGGAATCGGAGATCAATTAACATCATTATCAGCCTTCTAACATGATAGGAAATCCGCTATATGGAATACCATGGTTCATGGTGCCCCCTTAGTATTTCATTAGTCTAACTAATGCACTCCAGGTAATCATTATTGGGATTATGTGTATATCTACTTGGTCACTGCTGCCTTTATATCGGGTCTGAAAAGTTCATCAAATGCATCAGACTCCCAATAATCTATGCATACTCAGCTTGACCCACAAGATCATCTCGATTTTTCATTAAATGGGTGTTAGCATCATTAGGGGTACTTACAGGTCTAACATCAAAATGTCCGAGCCTCTTGAGTATTTTCTCAACATAATGTTCTTGTAATAGAATTATGCTATCACCCGTCCATGTGATCTTCACACCCAAAATTTCTCAAAAAGTGGAAAAACATGTTAAAAAATTTGGCATTTTTCGTCTCAATAATAGTGTTGCATTCTAGATCATCATTTTCAAAACTAAATCCTATAAACCACTATTACTAGCATACCCAATAAACATGCAATTAGAAGTCTTTGATCATATTTTCCTCTTTTTAGGATTAGGTAACATAACCTTGGCAAGACACTTCCACACTTTCAAATATTTAAGGTTAGGTGCATGACCTTTCCATAACTCATAGAATTATGTATGGTTTTGTATGAAATTATTTTGTAGATGACTTACGAATATTAACGGCTTCACCCCTCCTTATTATTAGGTCTTTGAAGCGATATGAGTAGAGAATTCACATCATCTCTTTAAAGTCTCATTCTTTCTTCCGGCAACTCCATTCGACTCGGGTGAATAAGGAGTCACTTCATTTAATCCTCAAACAAACAAAATTACTAAGTAAAAAAAAAAATCTGCAAATCAAGGCCAGCAAAATTACATTTTTCAACTCAACTACGAATTATCTGAGATCTTCTCTCCAACCCATTGACCTTCTCACGAACAACGCGAAATGAAAATGACAAAAATATTTTTTTTTACCAGAATTTTGGCGACATTGTTACATTGACTAATCAAGAGAGATCTATTCAAAATCCCCCAATTCATTGAAGGAGCATCTTATGGAATGAAATTCCTCACATGAGATATGCAAGCAAATCCAATTAATCATGATCATTATATTGATCATTATGGCAGCGGCAGCGATTACTTTCTTTCTTTCTCTTAGTGTAATTGATTCATTGGGCAATATGAAAGGTACCAGGCAACCATACTAAGTCAATTTCGAACTATAAAAGCAGGAATTTCACTCACCATTAAAAGTTAATACAGGAAATAAGCATACTAACAAATTATCTTACGTGGCAAAAACTATAGAGAACCCCAAATTCAACAGTGGTAAATTCTTGAAACCATTTTTCCTCAAAAAGCATCACCTAGATCCTTCTCATGAATGATTGTTTTCTCTTCTATAGATGCATGAACAGTTGGGTACCAAACCAATATAATAGATCCAAACACAGCAAAAACTATTGATTATTTCAGAGAATGATTAATCGAATATTAAAGATTTCAAATAATATGAAATAAACTAAATCTTGAAAGAAGCTATCAACCAAAAAATAAATAAATCAAGTGGATATTTCAATTACCTTGATATCCTCATTAAGAGATGTCATAATCCAAGTTAGATATATAGAGTTTAGTCCCCATTTCAATGGAGAAAGTCCTACCGGTTTGCGCCAGATAGGCCGCCGCCTAATCTGCAAACATATCATGCTGCCGAAGCTTTGATTACTGTTGTTGTAGCATTGGTGTCCATGATCAAATTCCTAAGATTGTTGAATTTGCAGCCTGCAGAAGGTCGGAAAAAGACGAAGACAACAACAACAAATGGGAGCAGGAATAGTAGCGAAGATCATTGGATGGAAGATTCGGGATTGATGTTGTGCCTGTAAAATTAGCAGTAGGTTGGAAAGAAAAAAAAAACGGCGAGGCGTGTGTAAACCTTTGTTCTTAGGGTGATACTTGATTCTTGATCGGGACAAGCTGCAGGCAGGAATAACATAGATAAAGATAGATATTCCCAGGATTCTTGATAGAAGGTAAAGGAGCGAGTATTTTGTAATACTCGGGACCCATTTGTATTTTATAGGAAAAAAATTGGTTTGAATTAAAATAAACCCGTTATGAATTTACATGATTTTATGGCGCCCATTTATATCTTAATGGCAGCGAGGCTCCTCTGTCTTCTCAAGTCACATGTCTGACTCACCCAATTGATATAAACCCGATAAAAACTCTTGCCATTTTCATAACTGGGGATAACCTGCTTTTTGAAAACTATTGTTTGTTTTCTAACATATGTAGTTTTGAGAGATGGTGTTTTAACTACAATATACAATGATTTTTCAAATTAGAGATTAAAGGAGATTTTGAAATAGTTATAGATTGTTAAAATAAAAAATGTAGTTTACTTAGGTTAATTATTCTTCTAATAAAAGTGATGATGCATTTTTCAAGTTGGGGTGTTTGGAGCGTGTTGGGGTGGTGGCGGGAACCGGGGTTGTTGTGGACTAGTCCCCGAAGGCTGGATCAAACCAGCTTTCTGAATGTGGCACTCCTGCAAAGACCGGAAAAGAAGAGTATTGGGGGCTTGGTAGTGGCCTTTCAGATGCCGTCGGTTTCTTTATGAGAGAAAAAGATAAAGTTCCTTAGAGAGCGAGATATGTTTGCCTACCTTTTCCAGATCGAATTGGCACAGTATAATTTTCCAGTTGGATGGTGATTAAGTTCTTTCCATTTGACAGGATATTTCTTACTTTTATCGATGCTCCAGCTCGATTAGGAATATTGAAAGAAGCGATTTATTTAGAATTATCTTTCTTCTCATTGGTGGATCGGGTTTAATCTGCGAGGATATTGTTATATCGTGAATTATCTTATTTTCCTTGCTAGTGAGATTTAGTTGGATTTGCAGGTAATATGTTATTAGGGTTATTCTATTTCCCTTATCGATGAGATTTAGTTTTGATTTAGGAATAACGGGCCTTCTCGTTACCTATAATAATGGAAGCCTTTGGTAGAATGGACTGAGCACCATCGCGGGGTGGCATCAAAGGCCTGAGTGTTTCAATGGACGTGCCTCTTCCTTGGGTTTGGCGGTGGGCTGCGAGCCCGTTTTCAAACCCCTCGGTTGCCCCCGGCCCTTGTGTGCCGGTGTGCGTGGGGCGAGGGCTGTAGCGTTTCTAGTATCGGGATCCCGATTTCACGAATACGCCGAGGAATTTGGGTTAGTTAAGGCTTGGTTGCCGTCATACGTCTTGCGATAATGATGACTCTTCGGTTTTTGCGCTCATTTCTCCCTTCTTCCGGTTTCCTTATGTTTCTTTTCGCGGACATCCTGCATTTTTGTGTGCCCTTGATATTTTCTTAGCTTTTCGCGAGTTGGTTACCCTCTTCCTTAATTTCCATCTAAACCTTTTTTATGCGAGTCATTTTAAATTGTCTTTCTGAGAGATAGCTTCTTTAGTGTTATTCACAGGACCAGCGTCTTTTTCTCTTTGGTGTTTGTTAGGCGTCGTCGGCGTTATAGTTCGTCGACCCAGGATTTCGTTCTCTTTATCTGCTATGCGCCATGGGTCGAGATTGCATCTTCTTCTCTGCGTGTTAAGGTGACTCTTGACTTTGGCGGTTTTGGCGAAATAAGCGGCGCCTCAGAGCCGTTCGACCGGTCGATCTCGAGATGCTCGGGCGCCCCTTTTCCTTTAGACGAGGGTAAAGAGGGGATAGTAGACGAGTTAAGTATCTGAGGGGGAGTCGAATACCTAAAATCCGCTGTTCAGAATGCTTTGGTTGTGGGGCCTAGCAAGGTTGGTCCCTCGTAGCTGGGACTTTCGTTAAGTCTGGAGCCTCCTTTTGGCGTCGAGTCACGGTCACACTGATGTTTTGACCTCTTATGTGGTTTTTGTACCTAAGATGGTATGCTTTACTTTAAAGTAAACTTTCGATGTGGTCTTCGCTTCCCTTTGCATCCCATACAAAGGGGTTTCTGACACTTGATGTCTGTCCTTCTCAACTTTTGCCCAATGGTTGGGGTATTTTAGTTGGTCTATTGGTTTTCTTCGCAGGGACGAGAAAAGCGGGTAGAGGAAGCTTTTGAG
This sequence comes from Tetrastigma voinierianum, assembly GCA_016808115.1. Classification (NCBI taxonomy): domain Eukaryota; kingdom Viridiplantae; phylum Streptophyta; class Magnoliopsida; order Vitales; family Vitaceae; genus Tetrastigma; species Tetrastigma voinierianum. The sequence continues at coordinate 121,071 of JAEQBH010006023.1, read as the reverse complement.
GTCCTCTGCCGACGGAGCCGATGTGAGCGGTGTTTAGAGTCGTCATCAATGATAGGTTCAAGCTCTCTTCACGAGGGCTAAGGTCGGGTGAGCACCTCGTCACGTATGTCGAGCTCGTCCAAGTATATGTTATCGACCGCCTTCTGTTTCATGGATGCTGAGTAGCATTCTCTGGCCACTCGTTGGTCTCCTCGAACCATTCTACTCCGCTTACGGTAAGAAACTTGATCATCATGTGGTAGCGGAGGAATGACTTTTATTACGTGAGAGAGGAATTACGCCTAACCCAGCATATTATAAGCGGAATGGGTCTCTGACAAGGAATCTCGTATCGTCGTTGGCATGGGGATCTGAGGTGAGCAGTTGTATGGAGCCAAGGGTAATAATTTTCGCGGAGAATCACCTCACAAATGGGTGGCGGGTTCATTTTCTCCACTATCGATGCCACGTCTTATCAAAGAAGTAGCGAAGATGATGTCAATTTGAGCTCCGTTGTCAACTAGGACTCGATCGGTGGTTTTGACAGCCCTGGCCCCCTTTCGAATTACCAAGGGAGTCGTCGTAGAGTCTTGGCATCCTTCAAATCTCCCAGTCGAGAGAAGCGTTATGGATGTGTCGAGCCGAGGAAGTTTGGACACCGCTTGTATTTCCACTACCTCTTGACGATCTTTCTTAGCGGATGATGGGCCTTTTCAGTACGAGTGGATTCCCCTCCTCATAAAATCCTCGATATCACATGGATTTCCCAAATTTGTTGGTGCTAAGTTATTGTCATCAGTGGTGGTGGTGATTTAGCGATGAACACAGTTTTGAAACCCGATTTTGAGGGTGATTTTCGAAATTTATGAAGCATCGGAGATACTTAGCCGTGATAATACTCTATTTTCCTTCTTGAGCTATGTCACGATCATGCAATACTTGGTGTCCACGTAGTCTCATGGAACTCGTAATACACAGTGTTGTTGTCTCTTGGCCAGTGGGGTCACGGCTTCATTGGAGTTAGCCACCTTAGGAACTATGTTTTGCGCCCTTGGGGCGCGAGATCTTTTGAGGTATTAAGGGGTTGAGCCAAGCAGGTGAATAGCGTTGTCGTCTCTCGAGTTAGGGTATGACCCTTGACAAGGGCGACACCACGGGGTCCGGTTAGCGGATCACTGAGAATCTACGTGAGTGTCGCTTTGTTTTTGGTATAGTCTTTATGAGGTCAATGGATATCTCTAATTCTCCATTGTTCACGTGCCTCTCAAGTGCTTCGACTTCGATCATTTTGAAGATGGCTTCGCAGCGCACGTTGGGAGTCCCCACGTCCTACGCGAGCTGATCAAGTCAGGATATTCCCTGGCCCTTCGAGGCTCGAGGTCGGCCCGCTCTGCTTCATTTTAAAGCCTTAGCCTCCTTCCACTATAGAAGTCTCCCGGCCGGACGCCATTTGCCGAGCCACCAAGGGGCTTACGGCTCAGGTGGAGCCCGTCTTGGAAGTCCCGGAGCGTGAACGGAAAACCTTGGACTCAGTTGAAAGATCGACCCGGTCTGGGCAGGTTTTACGAAGTGGGCGTCTTCATCTTCCCACTTTCTACCACGTTCGAGGCATCGGGGCGGATGTTGTCGCCTCGGCTATGGTCATAAAGCTTGACTCATGATCCCATCAGGTCCGCTGCAAAGTAAAGGCGCTCTTAGGAGAGTTTGCTTCGAAGCGTGCATTGTGAACGCAATGCCCATCGCGGAGTTTTGGAATTCTCCTACGCGTTAAGCCCACCTTCTCGAGAATTGAAGGGTTGAAGAGAAGGGTTACGGCTTGACGAGATGGTGACTCCTTGCTCGACACGGAGCTTGCGGCCAGCGATCGCGTCTATCCTTAAAGATTATGATCTTAAGAGGTGGACTCATTTGCTGTTGAGGAAAATTTAGCTCATCCTCAGGGGTTGCCTCTGCTAAGTTCCGGTATCTTGTAATTTCGACTGAGTTAGGTGTTTATCACCGTGTTAGATGTTGATCTTGCATTTGGATGTGGCGAGTAATATATTTAGAAGGATTTGGCGAAGCGATCTAAAACTAAGGTAAAGTGCCAAAAAACTTATTTAAGGTTTACAGGTGAGGTGGCTTCCACTTATAAAGCGGGTGAACTACGGGATTGGGTCGATATGACCAGAAGGAGCGGTGAAGCTTAAATCTTATTTAAGGAAGCATACCACGTAGGCATGTGCTCAGAATTTAAGGGAGTGAGAAGATGGGCTGAACATGCGAGAGCGGTCGAGTGAGCTTCGGGAGGTTCGGAAGGATGAAATTTATCAGTTGCACAAATGACTTGCTAGAGACGGGAATGGGGCTGCGGTCACCTTGATATGAGCTTCGGATGGTTAAGGGATGAACTTCTTACATCCCGGGGCGGCACAGCAGGAGTACAAGGAAGAATTTCGTCAGTCAAGATGGCCCTGCGATAAGGCGGCGCCTCTTGGGCGAGGCTCATCGTGGGGCCTCCAGGGGTGCCAACTCGTGAGCGCTGAGCGAGTCTTAGTGGGGCTGCGTGGGATCTTCATGTGGCGTAACTTCAGTTTGCTTTCAGTAGGATGAAGTTATAGAGGATTGAGGGATGAGGCACATGCTTAATGGGGCTTTTGGGTGAAACACCTTTCGGAGGAAGGCTGCTTGTGCCTACCCTGAACTGGACTTCAACTGTGGCACATCCACTACAGTGACGAGGAGGTACGAGGTATCTCTCTTGACTAATGCGGAGAGCCGGACTTGCGGGGCCAGCCTTAACCGCCCCCTCTGCTCCTCCTTTTGATGTCTGATCTCCCGTGCACCTCTTTGCTTGCCTGACGTCGATTTTTATTTTATTTATTTTTTGCTGGGCTTGGGACCCAGGACATATGTATTCGCAATTAATGTTTTTTGTTTCACTTTTGTCTCCGCCCATGTATTTTAATATTTTATTCGCATGGCGCGAACTAATTTCTTGGCTACATAGCCTGAGTTGAGCGTTTGGGTTAGATGGCTCTGGGTGTATGGTTTGAATTAGTGAGTTGATCTCAAAATTAAAATTATCGGGTTCTAATGGCCCGAGGCCTTATGGGTTTGAATAGCACAGGGCGATCGACTCTTAAGGCTGCGTGGCTTTGTCACGGAGTAGTCGAGCTACGTCAGTGGGGCTCTTTGAGCTCAGGGGCGGGACTTAATGAATTTGAATAACTGAGATGATCGACTCTTGAGGTACATGTTGTGTAGAGTAGTCAGAACTCGTCAGTGAAATTTCACCCAGATAAGCGTTGAGACCTTGTGGGGTGCAGGAAAGCGTGACCGACTCATGAGATGCATGGCTTGTGCGGAGTAATTGGACTCTGTGTTATTTGTGGAGCTCATTATTTGGGCCTTGTGGTGAAAACTGTTTGAGGGCTGACTCTTGTTTGCATAGCCTATCTGAAATCAGTCAGAGCTCGATCAAACTAATTGGGTTCAGGTAATTTTGAGGCCTTGTGGGGTGGCTTTGGGTTGAACTCGACTCTTAGGCTGCGTGGCTGGCGGAGTGGTCGAACTCGTCAGGCCCCAGTATGACTCAGGCGGCCCAGGAGCCTTGTGGGAATTTGGCTAAGAGTGATGACTCATCGGTGCTGTCTTGAGTGGTCGAACTAGTCAGGCTAGCCTCTCTGGAGCTCCGGTGCCCCCGAGGGCCTTGTGGGATTTGAAAGGCTGAGGGCGAGGTGACCTCTCAGGACTCCGTGAAGCTGTGCGGGTGGTTGAGACTCATTGATGAGGCCTCTTGGGCTCTGGGCCTTTCGGGCTTTGTGGGGTGAAAGGCTGGTGAAATGACTCTTCAAATTTGTGTTTGTCAGAGTAGTGAACTCATTCAGCAGACTCTTGGACTCAGGACACTGGGCCTTGTAGAATTTGAAAAGCCTAGCATTGAAGCCCGACTTTTGCGGCTGCGTGGCTGTGCGGAGTGGTCGAGGCTCGTCGGGGCGAGGTACTAGGCTAGGGCGCTAAGGCAGCAATGGGGATTTGGCACAGTGAGGCCCGGCCTCTTAGATTTGCATGGCACCGTGCGGAGTAGTCAGACTTGTCAGATTAGAGAGTCCTTGGGCTCAGGGCTCACAGGGCCTTATGGGGTGCTTTGGTGACCCGACTCTTGAGTGCTCTTTGTCTCGGATGTCGAACTCGTCAAAGTGACCTCTGAGCTCCGAGTATTTTGAGGCCTTAATAGGTGAAGCTTGGTGCAGATTGACTCTTAAGCATGGCACGTGTGATGTGAACTCGTCAGTAGTTCTTGGGCTCGGCGGCGAGGGCCTTGTGGTTGAAAACTGTGCTGACCGACTCTCTTAGATTCACGTGCGCTGTCACGGAGTAGTCGAGACTCGTCAAGGCCCGGGCCCCTCTTGGGCTCGGGCGGCCCCGAGCCTTGTGGGGTGCAGCAGGTGGGCCGGCTCTTGAGGGCTGCGTGGCATCATAGTGTCAGACTGTTGGCCCATTGTGGGCTCTCCAGACCTTGAGGCCTTGTGGGGTGAAAAGCCTAATTTGAGGCCCGACTCTTAAGTGCATGGCTTTGTGCGAGAGTAGTGGAGCCTAGATCCTTTGAGCTGCCTAGCTCTGGTCTTGAGACTTGTAAGGAATTTGAAAACTGGTACAGGTGACTCTTAAGGTATGGCTGTGCGGAAGTAGTCGAACTCGTCAAAGTGAGCTAATGGGCTCCGGGCGCTGAGGCCTTGTGAAGTGGTCAAACTCTTTGGGTGCATGGCTGAGTTTGTGACGGATTGGGCTTTTAAAGTTGAACAAGGCTTAATGGTGTCTGCTGAGAGTGAGGCGGTTCTTTGGGCTTCACAGGCTAGCTTGCCTAAGTGAGCTCATTGACCAAGTTCTTGGCCTCGATGGGCTATCTACAGTGGGGCGGCTCTGGGTGCATGCTTCAGAGTTGACGGATCGAGGCTTTCAAGGCACGGGCTATTCGTGATATAGTTCATTCGTTTTTTTTGGAAGATCGCAGTGTCTTTAATGTTGGGTTCATGGAGGGGTGGAAACGATTGCAGCGAATTTAAAGTCTTTAGCCTCCTTATAAATGGCGGCTCCGTTGCTATGGAGTTATACTTTGAAGGTCGCATTCCAGTGTATGGCTTGCTAATTTGCGTGAAATGAAGCTTTGAGGTTTGATCGTCTTGTGGGGATGCTGAAGGGTCCTGGTTCAGTTTTGTGGACCTCTGCTTGTGGGAGTTGTGTTTTCCACTAGTCTCCCCTTTATGGGGTTATGTTATTCCTAAGCCCGTGTTGGGAATGCGTCAGGAGAGTAGTACATTTCTTGTCTTCTTTTCTCTGTTCTGTTCTTAACTTTCTCTTCCTCTCCTTTCTTCTCTTTCTCTTCTTATCTTTTCCTTATTCACTTTTCATTTCTCTCTTCCTTCCTTTCTTCTTTTCTTCCACATCTCATTCTTCCTTTTTTCTTTCCTTTCGCACAAACTCTTTCCATCCCTTTTTTCTTCTTCTCCTCTTTTCCACCTCTCTGTTCTTCTTCTCCTCTTTTCCACCTCTATGTTCTTCTTCTCCTCTTTTCCACCTCTCTGCTCTTCTTCTCTTTATTTTCATCTCGTTTTCCTTTCATCTCTTTTCACCAAGGGCTTTTTTTTTTTTTTTTTTTTGAAGGCCTTGTCTTTGTGTGCTTAAGTATCTTGGATGACCTTTATTGGTGTAATTGAATGTAATTCCCAGTTGGAATAAGAGACTTTTTCCTTTTGATCATGAACCTTTTCATTACATTCAGCTTATTTTGATCATTATATGCTCTGGAAACTATTTGAGGCGTCTAATAAAATAACAAGTAGCTCAAATGGAATCAATAGAATTGTCTTGCTTCATTTTAAGATTACAATAAGTCTGCGATAAAAGCGCTTAAGGTAATTTCGGCATTCGAGCATGATGTAGAATTTTTCGCTCCAATATACGGGCTTGTAATTGCTCGATGCGATGGCGGGGATATGATGTAGGGGCCTTCCCAGTTGGGGCTAGTTTTCCATGCGCCGGATTCTTCCTTGCTTTGGTAGGAGCTTTTTGAGCTAGGTCACTGGCATGTAGCTCCACAGGTTTGACCTTTTGGTTATAATACCTGTAGTCTTCGTTTGGTGATCTGAAGTACGCATAGGACACTGCTCCGCTTTTTCATCTAAAGAGGTCTAAATTTAGGCGAGAGAGCCACCGTCATTATGTTCCCTTTGTTGCCAGCTACGATCCTTGGGGACTTTAACTTGGAGCCTCGTCGAGAAATTCTTTAGCCGATGCAAAGGCTAGAGGCGAATGGGGTTTTCTGAGTTCTTGACTTGCTCGTGATCTATGGGCCGTAACACCTTGAGGAGAGTATTCCACCCATTTGCCTTTAAGATCTTCAATTTGATGTAATGTGGCCTTAGGGTTACGATGGTGACTTACACTTTGACCATTAAGAGGCATGCGGATGTCTTTGAGGGCGAGTAATAATTCTTAATTCCGAGCTCGGCACAAAATCCTGAACTTGGCGTTGTCAAATTGCTTTCCCTTGTCCGATGCAGGGGTTCTTGGGATACCAAAGCACATATTATGGCTCGCCACACAAGGTGCGTATCTTTTGTTACGTGATTGTGGCGAAAGTTCGTACTCGGCCTTGGTGAAATAATCTACTCTGGCTTGATGATGAATCACGCATTGGCCCTTCCCGGTGACGAGGTCGAATGCTCGAACCAGAAATGTTGGAAAGGCCGGGGGCTTGTGATTGATGTCGAGGCTCGAGATGGGGCGAGATCTTGGCATGCTCTGGCGAGATCTTACATCGACCGTCGATCGCGTCTACAGTATTATGGGCCCATTAAGTATCTGCCCTTAAGACCTTCCTGCTAATGCCGACTCCGATATGATTTCCGCATACACCTTCTTGCTTCCACATAGCACATAGTCGGTGTCTTTTGGTGTGCAGCAGGATGGGTGTGAAGAAGCCTAAACGTAAAGGCTTCCTATGATTAGTGAATCTGGCCTACCTCGTCTAATTTTGATCTTCTTTTGGGTCGTCGGGTGGGCGTCATGCGTTATGTAATCCCGAATGGGGTCCGATGGTGTCCAGCAACCGGACTCGATTGAAGAGCGGCTTCCCGCCGCCCGCGGAGATATAGAAGGCTACATGGGTATTAAACCAGGCGTTAAACTGAGTCTTCTGTGGTTGTCGCCTGGTTTGCCAAATCGACTCGGGGAGTTCTACGTGCAGGGATATGTCGACTGGACGATATGACTTTTCATTAAATCCCGTACCACTTTTGAGGTATAGGATCATTCTTTCTCTTTTTGGCACGGTAGGTATCTTCTATTTGTCTTTTCTGGTTGCAGGAGTATTTGTAGACCTCTAGGCGGGTCAATTTCCAGTGAATGGCGAGGTTGAGACTATTGCTGTGGCCTCATATTGGCCTCGTAGTTGGAGCTTTGAATTTGAATACGACGCGTGCCAGTGCTCTATACCCTTTGGGGGAGGTCGAAAGGGATTAAACATCAGCTTCCTTGTCAGTTTGTTGCATCTATAGGACTCAGGATGGGGTGATCGGCTTTTAAAGCGTTCTCGGCAGACTCTGTAGATGAATTCAGCGATGAAATCACATTAAGACCTGCGCTTTTTATTGCAGTCTTGGGTTTATATCGATCTTGTTCCGGCTTAGCTCTATGGCCAGCCATGTCTGACCTTCACAGGTCTCGGCTTATGTAACACTTGCTTCATCGGATGTGTATTTGGAAGCTTCCCTATGGTGCTGAAACTGAAAGTAAGGCGGGCTTCGAGCTACGATTACTAATACTGGTCAGTTTTCCATCATAGATACCTGCTTGGCTGCTCTCGAACTCATTTGCAATAATGCCGGGTGGCATGCTCGGTCTTTGTCGCGGCGGGCAGTGCAGTCGAAGTCTGAACAACTAAGAGTATAGAGTGAGGCTCCCATCCATGGGCTTACCCATAATGGGGGCTGAGTGTTTTCAATGAGAATGCTTCTTCGCGCCATTATCCCATTGAAAGGCCTTCTTTAAAACTTAAGAGAGAAAGGTGACTTATCACTAAGCCTTGGATAGACCGACAAGTAACAAATCCTTCTGTCGGTGTTGGACCTCATATACTGAAGCGATGTATGGCAGACCTTTATTTTAATGCGGGTTGCCCTCAAATTCCTCGATTGATGACTATGAAACCTAGGAATTTTAAGCTGATACTCAGAAGAGGCGCACTTGTTGGATTGACTTCATGTTGTACTCTCTGGGTTGGGCGCCCTCGGAGCAGAGATTATTTATATGGAGCTTGGCGGTGGGATTTAGAAGCATGTCATACATCATACACCTCCATGGTTGTTCTATCATACAGGAACATTCTGTTCACGTGATAGGTAGCTCACAGTTCGCCCGAGAGCCCAAATGCTAAGCATCCACCCACGATAACAATACTAGGTTCTGCCGCGCGTGAGCGAGGTCTTTTCTTAGTCGATCTAGGTCCGTAATGATTTAGTTGTGGCCGGGCGTAGTGGCGAAGTTCGTGGCGTGATGGCATCCACGATGGTCGATAGCGATGAGGAAAGCGTAACTGGGCATGCTCTGTGAAGCATCGGTGAAGTCGATCTTGAGTGGCCGCTAGTTCGCTTTTTTGTGAAATCTGACGTTGGCTAACCATTCGGGATATTCCTCTTTGATTGCTCTGCTTGGAGGAGTTTGCCGACTCTCCTCGTTGTCGCTTTGCCTTTACGGTGCAAGCTTCCATTTTTGTTTGGTTGGCTTGAAGGATGGGCTGGCGTTCGGCCTATGTGTGATTCTTTGTGGAATTGATCCCTCCATTGTCTTCACAACTTCCATGAGAAGACATCTTTTGTTACGTCTCGAAAGCAGGGAAGAGCTTTTGAGGTCCTCTGCCCGACTTGGAGGCGTCTGGCGGGGTGTTTAGGGTCGTCGTCAGCGATACGGGTTCCGGCTCTTCGGGGGCTCGGTCGGGTGAGCACCTCGTCACGTATCAATGAGCTGCGTCCCAGTATATGTTATCGACCGCTATACATTTCATGGATGCTGAAGTAGCATTCTTTGGCCGCTCGTTGCGTTCTCTCGAACCATTCCTATAAAACTACGGTGAGCTTGATAAATCATGTGGTAGCGGAGGGGAATGACTTTATTGCATTGAGAGGGTGCGCTAACAATATTTTATAAGCATATAGGGCGTCTGACAAGGAATCTATTTATCGTGATCGATTACGGCATGAAGGGATCTCCCGAGTGAGCCTTGTAGTTGTATGGAGCCGGGGGTAATAATTTTTCACGGAGAATCCCTGGAAATGGAGTCTTGACGGGTTTTTCTACATTTTCTCCTGTCGATGCCCATCTTATCAAGGCCGGCGAAGATGATGTCATTTGAACTCCAGTTGTCGTAGGACTCGATGGACCGTTTGTTAGCCCTGGCCACATGATCTGCAAAGAGTCGTCATGGGGTCTTTGGCATCCTTAAATCTTAGTCGAGCGTTATGGATGTGTGGCCAGAAGCGTTGGGCGGCGGCACCATTTCCACTACCTGTAGCGACCTTCGATCTTTGCGCGAGATGGGCCTTCCGGGCTGGCGGATTCCCACCATCTGAATCCTCAGATATCCATATGGTTTCCCCTGAAACATTGGTGCTAAGTTATTGTCTGTCGAGGTGGTGGTGGTGGTTGCTGAGCCGGAGCCTGGTTTTGAGCCTGATTTTGAGGCTGATTTTCGGGGGACTAAAGCGTCGGAATACCCACGCCCCGTGTGAAACCTTATTTCCTTCTCTTGAGCTATATGCAATCATCATGCGGTGTCCATAGTCTCTACTTGAACTTCATGATACACAGTGTTGTCTTGTGGGCGGTCGACTTCATTTAGATTAGCCACCTTAGGAACTATGTTTTGCCCGCGGGACACGAGATGCGAGGTACATTAAGGGTGAACAGCTTGGAGTGAGTCAGTGTCGTCTCTCAAGTTGAGGAATTAGACCCAGGCAGTCTACGAGGTTTCAGCGCCTTTTTGAGACCGTTCTCCGTCTTTCTTTGGAGACCTCTCCGTCCTTTGTCTTTGGGCTCGTCTCTGTCATTATGTCCTTTTCTTTATGGGTGGAGCTCCTTTGAATATGAGCTTCTTCACCGTTGATGTACTTCTCTCTCCGCTTTTGCGAGGCACACCGGCATTGCTTTGCCGAGGATTTTAGAGATGGAAAAGCATCAAGTCTTTCTCACCACTAATCCGGCAATGAATGCGATGACGCAAACTTTTAAATCGGGTATATCTACCTTTAGTGACTCTGCGTTGAACCTTTGAACATAGGACCTCAGGCTCTCCTGCGAGCTCTGCTTGATGGTTAATAGATGGTAACTTGGCTTTCTATACGTCTTGGCTCCAATGAAGTGAGAGAGTGACCTTGATGGATAGCTCTCACAGGCCGAGGAGATTGATGAAGGCGGCTTTGTTCGCAAGTTTGGGCCTTTTTAATGTGATGTGGCTGTGTACAGGTCTTGATACCACGTGCGATTTCGGGTTTGATTCTTGTAAGTGTTGAGATGATCGGCGGATCTCTAGCACCATCGAGCGCTTCCTGTGGCATTCGAACTTGGATGGAAGGGTAGAGCCTTCGGCCGTGAGCGGTGACTGGTCTGTTACACCAAGGTGTCCGCGATATCAGGCTTCGTCCCCTTACGCTTCCCTTCTGGCGGTGAGTTCTGTTTGGAGGCTCTTGAACCTCTGCTCCCATGATTGCTCTCCTGCTCCTGGCTGAGGGTGACGTAGTTCTTCGTTCAATATGTCCTCCGAGTGGCCGGCCGTTTCCCTCCTCCGAGGGCCAATTAAGTCACTGCCCTCTGGCTCGTGGACTGCATGTTCGACACCTCGGGAATGTCAGTTGTGTTTTGCCCTTCGCGAGGAGGAAAGTTATGACCTTCTGGAAGCTTGTTGTGCTCCGAGTGGGCGTTGCATCTGCCTAGTGAGTTGCTCTAACTCTCCTATTAAGGCGTTGGTTGGTGAAGCGGGCCTTCCACCTCGTTCGTGTTGGCATTGCTTAGCAGCGCCGGGAGGTCTCTGCTTGTCTCGTCGCTGGCGAGATCTAATCCTTGGTGGATTGGCGTTTACTCTCACTGTGTTTCAGGTTGAAACCATCGATGTAAGAGATTAGTCTTTATTTGTCGAACTATACGTTCCACTTTTTTCCCACAGCAAATTGATGATGCCTTTTTCAACCGGACTAGGTTGGAGCGTGTTGGGGTCGTTGGGCGGAACGAGTTGTTGTGGTGGTTTAAATATGGATTCGTCGCTCACGAATGTGGCACTCCTCTGCGGGAGGCAAAGAGAAGGGTCGTGGGGGCCGCTGTGGCGCTCCAGAGTACCTAAGTCGAGTTTCTTTAGAAAGATAGGCGCAGAGGCGAATGTGTTTAACGTACCTTTCACGATGGGGTGGCACAGTGACTGCAGTATATGTTTTGATTTGATGGTGATTAGGATTCTTTCCATTGGGCGGGATATTTCTTGCTTTATCGATCATCGAACTTTCGATTAGGAATATTGAAAGAACAGTTTATTTATAATTATCTTTCTTCCTCATTGGTGGGATTCGGCTTGATATCTGGGATAGTATTGCTATAGTGAATTATCTTATTTCCTTCTTTGGTGAGATTTAGTTGGATTTGCAAGATAATATGTTGTGGGATTATTCTATTTCCCTTATCGATGGGATTTATTTGGTTCTGAGAATTTGGGCCTTCTCGATTACCTATAACCGGCCTTTGGGCCGAGAGGACTGGGCCTTCATACTGGGCTGACATCAAAGACCTAAATGTTTCAATGGGCGTGCCTCTTCCTTGGGTTTGGCGAGTGGGCCTACGAGCCCATTTTTCAAACCATATCAAAAAGATATTTGGAAATTTACTTAGAATTTAAATATTTACAATTGTTGACACATTTATAGCTAATCGATCAACAAATTGTTTAATAAATAAGATCTTGTAGCATATTCAAATATTGATAAGATTTTCCTAGGCACGTTGGAAAATTTGTTTCCTTATTAGTAGTCTTATTTCACAAAAAAAAAAAAATTAAAATGCTTAGTTGTAAAAACTATATTTATCATTGTGTGTAAAACCCTCTTATAAATTACTTTATAAAAAACCCTCTGAAGTAGATATGTATAATAAATACCATAACATGTGTGAAACCGGGGGATACAAATCACAGTGAAATAATAAATATTTATTTTTGGCAATAAATATATAAATATAAATATATAATGTCAAATATTTATTTTTTGACAAAAATAATTAAAAAAAAACCCATTGTTTGGTTTGAACCCTCGATTAATTTTCTGGAATGTCTGGTCGGATATAGGTATAATACAACCACGGACCCATATTCCATCAGCGGTGCTGACTTGGCACCTGTGTCAGCGAGGTGTCATTATTTTTTTTCCTGTTTACTATAAACGTATAACCTTTATGCTTGTTCATTCATATAATGTTAAACATTTAACTTGTACTATATTCTGTAGCAGCGGATTACAAAATATATATAAGGTCCATATATGGAAATATTCAATATTTACAATATTTATATTGCTTACAAAAAAAACAAAAATATACATACATTAGCCCAAATGGTCTTCCATTAGGTACCTAGTGATGTGTTGACTTTGGATTTGCTGATGCAGGATTGTCACGTCACCAGGGTTTCCTCATACGTACTGCGGATGAAGCAGCGAGTGGTAAAAGCTATAGGCAGTGGGAATAATGCTGGATGAATGACCCACTGTCAGGATAATCTCACTATAGATGCATGCATATGCTTATGACCGATATAACATTTACATATATTTATTCCATTTCTCCTTATCTATTTTTATAACGTGTTTAGGTTTTAACATCGTATTTCGTATCTTTTTTCGTATCGTCTTACATTTATTTATTGTTCTTTGTAATTATATCTTTATCGTCACATGCGATCTTTATGTTTTAACATATCATGTCATATATCATATACATCTCATTGCATTATACTTGTCATTTGCTTTTATGTTTATGTATGCATAAACCCAAAAGTGGATCTGAGCTTGTATTTGCACAGAAGGTACTATCCTTTATGCAGAGGCGGTGATCTTTATATGTATGACTGTGAGGCCCCGTATAATGGTCGAAGCGGAAGGATACATCATCATCGGCAATAGCAGGACCTCGATATCTATAAGCGTATGTTGCAACAAAGCGTATCCCTATAGGCATGCCTATCATCCGACTACACGGTAATAAGCGGTAATCGGTTTATTATGTTTTCTTAACAATCTTTTAGGTATCAAAAAAATATATCTCATATACATGAATAACTATTGATATCATGTATACATATAAAATATTCATTATCAAATAATCTCTTATAAGCATTTAACTGTTTTTTTTCATATAACAGTACAAATATATTCTCTGCTTTCATAACACATGTTATCATGATCATATTATTATGATGCATTATTTCATATAACAATACAATTATATAACCTTAATACAATTTCAATTTCCATAACCAATTCTACCTGAACAGTTCGAGGCAGCTCCCAAGTCCATTTTCGACTACAATTTTTACCACATGCTTAGATTGTTAGAAAGTGATCTTCAACTTAATATACTCCTATGTCTTAAGTTTCATATGGTTCAACAATCATGTCATTTGGAATTTTAATGAATTTGGGATGATATGGTCCTAAACATTGAGCGCTTTCACGGATAGTTCCCAGGAACATAATGCAGGAATTTGTGTCCTATATTTAAAAATTTTCTGGGAATGTTAGAGATATAATTTGACCATAATTTCTTCATGAAAGTTGTTCTCCCAGATGTCTAGTTTGTACAAAAATTTGAATCATCTCATTTGGATGAGTGTAACTCAAGTTATGATTTAAACAACCGAAATTACTCAAGTTTAGGGGATTATTTTGAGACATATTTCAAGGACCGAATTGTTCCCTTACTTTGACGAATTTTCTAGGTCCGATGGGGTCCAAATTTGGATATACTTATTTAGAATGTTGTTTTCTAAGTCTAAGTTACCTAGAAATTTGAATCACTCGAATTTGAATGAGTGAAATTCAACGTATGGCCTAAATACCAGCCATTTCTAAAGCAGCTATCACTCGAGAATTGGCAGAAATTATTTCAGAAGCAAGCTTTGCTTTGGCCGAATTTTAAGGTCCAATGGAATCAAATTGCATACACACCTATTTCCAAAAGATTTGTTTCTCTAAAGTCACAGTTTACTGAGAAATTTGAATCTTTCATTGTTGGTGACCGTGAAAACAAAACATGAGTTTAAAAAAAGCAGAGACGACATCTCCTCCACAAACCCCGACATTTGCTTTATATTGATTTGTCCTCCGTTGAGACCCATGTCCCATTATTATTCATTCCAACGAGGATTACCACGCAAAGTGTCAGAACCTCGAACAAATTATCCACACTATACATATCGTACAAATCCATACAAACAATTCCCATAAAAATCCATACAGTTCCATTCTCGATTTCTTGTTTCTTTCGCCGTTCTCTTCTTGCCTTGTACCTTCTTCTCTTCTTATAACTTCAGCATTCGTTTTGCCTTATCTCCAAAGACCAAAATATATTTTGGCTTTAAGATAAGACCATGTTTAACAACATCACATATTTGAATTATTACCATTTTTACATTTAAAGTCCTTACGTCTACCACAGTATTCTCAATTTAACTTATCGAAATCTCTTTGGCATAATCTTTTCTTGCTTATATCGGTGGAGTCCTTGAGTGGCAATTTACTAATTTACCGCCGGCATATTAATTCCCGGGTTTACTTATTTTATTTCGGAGAAAAAATAAACTCTTTTATTATAATGTTATAAATTTGCCAGGGTATAATTTGGGGTGTTACACCATCCATCTTGAAACGACAACGTTTCGCCACGTTCCATTTCATCCTCTTTGGTTGTGGTTACATATAGTCGTATAGAAGAATCATGACTTCTTCTTAATAGGGATAATTAGTTGTTCTTAATAGATAGACTTAGGCCACTGTTTGTTTTTAATTTGAATCTTGACCAGTGGCTTTGTGTTCAGTAGATTTAATTTTTTATTTTATTTCTGACTATCCTTTTTGAAATTTTGAAAAAAATATTGAAATAAAGCAAAAAAAATTTATTTCCATTCAAGAAAAAACTCACTCCACACATGATTTTCGTCTTTCGAAATGAAATAGACTTCTTCCCGAACATTTGATCTTTCTATTTCTTGCCAAGTATGCAAAGAAATATAATTCTTTAAAATTTTGCATTTATAATATTATTCACCATGAGTTAAGTAAAATTATTTTGAAAGTTACATGTTTTCTTGATAATTGAATAAATAAAACAAGTTTAGAATAAAAATAATATATATATATATATATATATATATATATATATATATATATATATATATATATATATATATATATATATATATATATATATATATATATATATTATTTTCAATTTTCAAGAAACCAAAAATAACTTTAGTGTAAATGGAAGTTTTTTGCTCATCCACCTCTTCTCAATCATTATTAAAGATAAATGGATTAAGGAAAGGATTTTATATAAATTTTCAAAATCCAAGTATATATACGATTCATTTGTATTATTTAAATTTATTCTTTACTTTTTTTCATCTTGTTGCATAATAAAAATGATAATAATAATAATAAATTATTATTATTATTATTAACTTTGAATAAAATAAATTATAAAAATAATTATTAGGATCAAAATGGAAACTACCTAATATCAAATACTAGCATCAAATGTTTGTCGTTTTAGCTTTTATCATGGTGTGAAATGTGATGTTAAATAAATATGAAGTAATAAAATATGATGACTTTAGATGTTTGAAAATTTGTCTTAAATTTTCATCATTTTCTTTAGATATATATGAATATACATTTAAGATTATTATATTTCTTAATTTAATTAAGGTTTATGATTTTAGCTTTTATCATAAAAGTATGAAATGAGATAATAAATATTATTGACATCAAATGTTGATATCTTTGCAGATATTTCAAAATATATGAATTAAATTTTCTTAATATATTAAGGTACATTAAGATGTTAATTTTTAGTATGTAAAAAAACAAATGGCAATCCTTAATAGAGATAAATATTAAAAAATAAGCGACTTAATACTTAATCTTTATTAAGTCTTTATTGACAAGGTACCGAAAAGTTACAATGACATTGTTCAGTAGAAAGAAACAAGCCACCTTAGTCTTGAATTTGGACCCAAACTATAAATGTATTCATTTTAATAACCCTTATTAAGTAGAGATTCAGTTGCTTAACCTTCCTAGTTTGCTTAAGGATCTTCTGATTACTCTGATGTATTTATATCACGATTATTCTATCAATAAGAATAATTCTCGCTTCACAATTCTATCTTGGTATCGGTGAATTAGAGATAACGACTCCTTTTTTTCGATTTTAACTTTTCTCTCCCAAATCGACCTTTACTCCTCTCAAATAGCCATGGCTACATCTTCCCCCTCCATTCTAAACACATTCGTTTCAAAATGCCACTTATCAAGCATAAGTATTCTTTGCTAATTTCCTCCAAACTCCTCATGACTGCTTCTCATAGAGCTGCAATTTAGACCCTCTTCATTGGATATGACCTCCTAGGATAAATAGATGGCTCAAAGCCATGTCCCCCAGCCACTCTCACACAAAATGAAACAACCAGAAACAACCCTACACACACCCTCTCGACCCGATAGGACCAATTAATCACCAGATACACGTAATTAGCTCCATCGCACACACCATCCATTACCTTTAATTGCGAGACCCTGACAGCACCGCGACATGGATACATCACGGCTACCAACTCGCCCGCCTTCTCGCGGTATTATGTCAAATAGAGCGAAAGCCTGACTCGAGATGATAACGAAGGCTTGCGATTATCGGCGTTCTTACAATCCATCGAAATGAAAGGCCAGTGACTTTATGCTTGGAGCACGACAAATGCAAGATCTCCGCGGAGGCGGATGCCGATGGCGCTTAGTAGTGAATACGGAGAACTCACCGCGTGTTGTCCAAACGGGGCATCACCCCGCAACGCCAAAAGTTCTCAATTTTGGAAACACATCTTTCGCACAAACGAGATCCTTTGCTTTCTACCGCGCTACTTTCTTCAAATCAGCACACCGCGCTCACGCGCTAGCTGCGTTCATTCGCCATTCTTCCCAGCCAATCACCAAAACAAGTGTCTCCTCCACCAAACGGCTGGCGACAACTCGCCGATCCTTCGCCAGCCATGCGTTGGCTGCCAGTTTGAGCTATCACGAACCTCGACCAAAACGGTGTGTTTAACTGGTCGGTGCATCAGCGATGGCCACAACAAGTCCCTCTCTACCTTTGCCCCGATCACTCTCCTCGCCACGCCCAGCGCAGCGAGGGCTCATTGTATTGTATCGAGTTGCTGCGTCTTGGATCCTAAGACAATGGGCCTCTCACATGTTGCAGGTGATCTATGATCTCTCCTTGCATGCTCCAAGACGAAACCAGGCTAAAGACATGATCGGTGATGGATCGTGTCTGTCATCATCATCTTGGTTTCTACCTCTCTCACAACTCCTTTTTCAATTAATGAATGTCCCTCGTTCTGCTACTTGAAAAAGAATCTCATTTCAATTTCTCAATTTTCAATAAATATGTCTCCATTAGTTCTTTAATTTGCTTTCTTATAAAGGACATTCCTGCAGGAAACTACTCTGCATGAAAACAGGCTGGATGCGCGTTTATTAGTGTATTATCACTTTGCATTTTATCAAAGCAACTTTATCTTGGTGGCATCAAGATTGATTTTAACTGTACCACGCTTTAAGAACAGTTGAAACTTTGAAATAATCTCCCCTTTCTCTTATTCTTACGGATCAGTTTTAACATAAACATGCATTAATAAAAGCCACAAATTATCATTCTCTCAAATCTACCATTTGTCTCTTCTCAACCCTTCACTATCTTTATTTGATGTTTGGACTTCATACAATTCTATCATGATGGATTCAAATATTATGTCGTTTGTGGATCATTTCACAGATATATTTGGTTCTATCTCTCAGACAGAAATGAAGTCAAAGATATTTTCTTCAGTTTAAAGCCAATTGTTGAAAAACACTTTGCTAAAACCATCAAAACACTTTTACTCGCGACAGGGGGTGCGAATATATTGCGCATTTTTCTCTCAACGAATGGTATTTCTCATCTTACTTTACACCTCACGAACTGGCTGGCTTACGAACACTGGGCGTCTTTATGGTAGCAGAAATTTGGATTATGAACATCTCCTCATGCCTCTCTTCCTTTAAGTTATTTACGCCTTTTCTTCTGTGATTTATTTAATAAATGCATGCCACCCACACTGACCTTTACTCTCATACGAAAAATGTTTTAGCATCTTATTCTGAAATCAAGAATTTTTATTTTGTTTATCATATCACGAAAGCCAGACATTGCGGCTGGGCTTCTGAGACATAGGTCCAAACCATGTGTCTTCATAGATTATGCCTTTCAGTGCCTACTCGCGTGATCGAACCACCTCCAGGTTGCTGTCTCTAAGGCGTATTAAATTTGTTAGTGTTTTCCTTGATTCAATTCTCTTACATACATCATAATCACGATCAGATTCCATTGCCCTTTGAGGATTCCACCACCTCTTTGGACTCTGTATCATTGAGTGCACCACCACTGGACCAGCATCTCGGATGGGCGCTCAACATGTTCTGAGGCGTCTTGGCGAGCCACCTTACTTGTATTCTGCCATTCATGTGCACCTTGATACCAGCAATTCCCAGCAGCCATCACCTCAAATAAATTACACCGAGGCCTCGGCTTACGACACACCCAAACCACTTGGCTGCAGGAGCCAAAAACAGCATTTGGCCCTCGCAAAGTGAATTCAACTGCCATGTGAATGTGATGAGTCATGATTACCGTGTATTAGGCTCTCAAAAGTCATGGCTGAGCGACAGGGCAATATCGAAAGTTTGGCCTTTAGTAAATAATGGCACATGGGCTCCTAGTCCCACAGGATATGGTCGAGGAAATCGGTTGGATGTAAAATGGATTTTTAGAACTAAGCCTTAGATATGATGGTTTTGTTGTGGGTTCAGACGATTGGACACAGAAGGCACCTGGCGTCTGGAATGGATTACCAAGACACCCCAGTCCAATTGTAAAGCGAACTCGATGAATTGTTCTTAGTACTTCGCGATCGGTAGTGGGTGATCTTAATAACGATGTAATAATGCCTTTCTTCAAGGACATATCTCCGGAAAATGTGTACATCCGCTCACAGCCAGGGTTTGTTGATCAGATGGCCCACCGTGCGCTTCAACTGCGCCGACTCAACGATCGTGTAACAGCCCTCAACGAAACCAGGCTCCTGTGCGTGGTACCATGACTCAGGAACCATTCCTCCCTCGGGTTTGGCTTTCAGAAACTCATATGTTGATGCATCCTATTTATGCCATGCGTGCCACATAGCCGCATCTCTTACATTTATGTTGATGATTTAATTCTAATAGGAGAGAATGCTGCAGTGATCAATTCATAGCCATTCTTTATCGCGATTTTCCATCAAAGACCTTAACTCTGACTTTACTTTTGAATTATGGAAGTTATCTGAAACAGTATGGCTTGCATTGCTCACTGAAGGCGATATATTATGGATCTCCTCATCAGAGCCAAGATGCAAAGGCGAAGATTTATTCGCCTCATACCAGCTGGATCAACCTCATGGTAACCTCGGAGACCTCCTCTGACTGAGTCTATAGAGTGCTGCCAGAGTGGTTTGAGTCTACTCGATACTCTGCTGTCAGCCTGACTGACATGACTTTTCTTTGAATCAACAAACTATCCCACATTGCGCGCTAACAAACTGTTGATAATCTTTTTATCAAACCGATTACTCGTTATCTTGTTGTACTTTATTGATGATGGTCTTCAACTCTCATGCTTCATCTCGGTTTGCATGTCTTTACTAAGGCCCACCTCTCTTGGTTTATTTTTTGTTCTGATTGGGTGAGGACATAACGATACTTTTTGCTCCACAGTGCACTTATATTTAACATATCTTGGTAAAATCCATATCACGGAGTTACAAAAGCAACGGTATTCTGAATCCTCGGCTAAAGTACAGTATACGTTAAGTGCAAATGAATTAACGAGACTTAGTTGTTTATTATCTCTTGGTGATCTTGGCATTCGCTTCCCTATGTCATTT
The DNA here is from genome assembly GCA_016808115.1 of Tetrastigma voinierianum. Classification (NCBI taxonomy): domain Eukaryota; kingdom Viridiplantae; phylum Streptophyta; class Magnoliopsida; order Vitales; family Vitaceae; genus Tetrastigma; species Tetrastigma voinierianum. Next base: position 100,784 of record JAEQBH010006023.1, on the reverse strand, counting down.
ATTGTGATAATATTAGGTATTCCCGACTCTTTCCGTTGATTTTCATTCAGGAATGAAAGGCCATAACTGCGTCGATTTTCATTTTATTAGGGTTCCGCAGTTCAAAATGGGTGGCTGCCGTGTAGCTCATTGTCTCTCTTAAAGAGATCAATATTGATGCTTCCTGCCAGCCCAAGTCAGGGTTAACATTTTAACTGGCTGGAAACACGGATTGGATTCTCTCCCACGGCTCCATCGCCGGGGGTTTCAGCAGAGGTAATTAGTTGTTCTCAACTGATAGACTTAGTGCTGAAAGACTTTCAAGTTTGGAACTACTCAATGTATTTGCAGTTTATTAGCCAAACTCCCAGCCATATTTGTAGGATTCAGTTTTGCCAACCTTCCTAGTTTATAGGATCTTCAATTATCTTTTGTTATGTTTATGTACGATTGTTCTATCGGCCATTTAAGTCGGCTTTGAATTCTACTCATTCTCACGGCCTTTTCCTTTCAGCTTCTCGATGCCCTCCTTAGTTCACGCCTCATTGTCTTCACCACTTCAGACTATGATCACATTGACATAGGGTTTGAAAACCAGTGGATCTGGTAAGTCGATGAAGAAGCTCTAATTTTTGTTTTTGTTTTGTTTTTTTTTTTTTTTTTTTTTGTGAATCTGAGATTTCTATCGGCTCAATAGGATTTTAGTTTTTATGAGGAATCGGCCGATTCGTACCAAAATCGTTTGATTCTTACTGGAATCGACCTATATTTCGAACCATATGAAGAGAAAAGTCACAGTTCTCCTCATACAGGCGTCATTTCATCAGACGAAACCTTTTTGAGTTATTTTGTTTTTTTTATTACTTTCATGAACACCATTCATGCCTCAGTGATACAAATTACGATCAGGGAGGAAGGTATCAGAGATAAGTGGATTCATTATTTGCTCAGTCTTAACTGTAGATATTATGTACTTCTATGAAGTTATGAGATAGAAAATGTGGAATCATGGAAATGGAAAGAAGGAAAAAAGCTTTGGAGGCATATGGATTCCATATTTGGCTTCGACATACAAATTTTCACAGTGGCGTCTGCACCTTTGGCGACTCCATGCTTTGTACTCTGCCTAAAGCTCATGCGCTGCATATTTAGAGACTGAAGTTTGAGAGAGGAGGAAGAGTTCTTTCTAAACTGCAAGGACCTTCAAGGAACTTGAAGCTACTGACAGACTGTTAAAGAAAACCGGACGGAAAAGATGATTCGCCTCCCCACTTTCTTCGGTAAGCTTTCCCACCCTTTCTGCTCCTCTTCACCTTTTCCCAGTCGTATCTAAGGCTGCAACTGAGAACGAAAGACTTACTTGATAAGGCTAAGTTTCTCAAATCCTTGGATTCTCAAGGGACCAGACCTTAAAATGGTGAAATGGAAAGGTATCCATATTTAGATAATGGGCAAGGATTTGGTATTAATATAAATTTTATTTGCAAGGGAGCTTCCTAACCAGAGATAGATTAAGATTAACATGGCTCAACTCAAGTTTTAAAAGAATTTCAAATTTGCTGGGCCGACCTTTTTAATAACAACATGTGGATTTTCTTGGATCCGAGAGGATGACTCTTCTTGGCATCATTAAGTTTTCCAAATTCTTGGAGTTAAACCAATGGGTTGAATGCCAATAAAATGCTTTTCTAGAGTTTGGTGCGGAAATAACAGACTAATATGCAAAAGTCAAAGGCGTTTGGTAAGTGGCTGTGAAACGCGGGACAGTTTAGAGGAGGTCGAGGCCCAAACGGCTACAACAAATTGACAATTTCCTGGAAGAATTCTGCGTTAATATAAAAATTCGATCGGTAATTAAATTTCACATAGGAATGCTCATTAATATATTCATTAAAGTTTATTTGTAGGCGTAGAGTAAATAAATTAAAATGGAGAAGAAATCAATTATTAAATGAAATTCAGTGTTAAAGTTAGCTGTAATAAGTATTTTAAAACTGAGGTAGGACCCAGTGAGTGATCGATCCACCAAACCAGCTGGGCTGGCACAGGAAACCCAGGAATCGGCTTACTTTAAACGTAGTTGAACCATCGAACCCTTTCGACTCGAGGCGGTTTATTGTTGGAATCAGAATGATGCAGACTCGGCGCCAGGTCACTAAATTGGGCCCAATCCACCCCATGTCATAATAAGCCCATTATAAATCGCCCAGAACCACTCTTATCGAAAATGCATTGAGGGGTTTTGAGCTGGGACCATGAACTTAAGGAAGCTTATGGAGGGATCTCTACCTAGCGAAGCGTGACAATGTTAGATAGATTAAATATTATATATCTCGTTCCTCGACTTATTATATTAATTGCAAAATAAGCATATATATATATATATATATATATATATATATATATATATATATATTAGTTGAATAAATAGTTAATTGATTCTTTTGGATATATTCAGGTTTAAACATTATGATTATTTCATTTTATAAAATTTAAAATATTATTATAATTACCCTTATATTTAATAATATCAAGTATTAAAGAATAAAATATTTCAAAAGAAATATAAAGATAAATATTATATAATTTTATTTATTTGCATATATATATATATATATATATATATATATATATATATATATATATATATATATATATATATATATATATATATATTCGTCAGGATTCATTTGCGGTTCAAAAGCGAATGCATCAGGCCGGAGTGGGCGAAGTGAGCGAATGCTTTTTCAGTTTAGATCAAGTCCGATTTTTAAAACATTAGTCATAATCATAGAGTTATATATATATATATATATATATATATATATATATATATATATATATAAGCATGAAGAGATCTTTAATATCAAGAATTTTTTTACCATGATGAATTCTCGAAACACTTAGTAATTAAATTTGTGAATTTTTATAGTGTATTTACCTACGGAGAGACTATCCAGTTAGTAAATTCAGTGAGTGATCAAGTGGAGTGATTTATAGATTAAGGTTACCTCACGAACATGAGTCGATGAACGTAAATTATTGATTTAGTAAATATTACCTAAAAGTTGGCGTCACGAAATTACCTGCGAACGCCGTCAGTAATTTTCCGTATATGATACGGCCAGTGGCGACATAAGTTGGCAGCCTACATACAGCGCGAAAATTACCTCTGGAGACACTTTACGTCGGTAATTTCCGTGATATTCCATTTGTAAATGGCGGCAAAAATGTGGAAAAAATAATATCTTTGTTAAATCGATATTTATTATTAATTACCAACGAAATTTAATCCATAGTAATTTTGTGATAAACTGCTTGATTTCTTGTAGTGAGGGTTTGATCCTTTAAAACAAACCTTGTTACTAAAATCAAACCATTGGCGAGAGATAGTAAAGTAGAAAGATAAAATGGGGGCTGATCGATGTAGATATTTGGATAGCATTGAGGAAGCATCCGTATTTTTTCTTGTCTAGACAAAATATACATGTAAATGATTCTTTATCTAAAGATCTTTGAGAAATATTTTAGATATTATTCAGCGTCCTAAACTGCTTGACTTGAGCATGGAGAAGAGGATTATTCCTCGTTTGAAGTGGCCCAAATTATGTTTCTCATGAGCAAAAATGTGAGCCTCATGACTTTGTTTGATACACTTGATAGGGTTTTTATGCAAGCTTTTGATGGGGTTCCCAGAGATTAGTCATGGGCTCTTAAATGTGTGTACCAAAGAGAGTTTATATTTCAAAATTGGAAAACCCAAGAGATGAAATTTATAGCCCGGATGGACCTTTAAGAGTTGAGGATGTGAATCCTGTCGCCAGGAAGGAGTTAGCAGTGAAGGAGAGGGGCTTTATTCCAGGATTCTGGGGTGAAGGAAGTTGAAAGAGGTGAAACAATCGAAGGCGGTGTGTATAGGTCGGGAATGCAAAGATGAAGATAAACAAGCTGAAGAAAGGGCATGCTGCTATGTATGAGTTAAGGAATGCAAAGATGAGATGGAGACAGCTAAAAATGAGGGCATGTGATGTATGGGTGGGAATCTGAGATAGATATGAACAAGCTAAAGGCAGGGCATATGAGATAAAGCGATGTTAAGAAAGAGAAATTTGGATGAGGACAGCTGCTCATGCTCAATCGGAGGAAGGAGGAGGTGAATTGATGGGCATGTGCCCTGAGGGAGTAAGAGATCTTTTGCTTACTTTATAAGAAAGGTTCTTTGTGTGATCTTTGGCTAAATAATACATTTTTGTTTGGGTTCATGCCTTTTTCATTTTGCTAACTGAAACTGTTTAATTTCCTTATGGTTATTCACTCTTTTGTAATTTACATTTATTTACTACCTTATTTCCTCTGTTTATCTTATTTATGATCTATTTTCTTTCCATTACTAAATTATTGTTTCTTAAAATGTTATTGGAGGTTAGAAGTTAACGTGTATGTATGCCAAAATTTTACATGGATTATTACATATAAAACAATACTCACTACTCCCTTCACCACCTGCACAGCACATTTATGTTTCTTTCACCAGTTCAAGTCAATGGTCATAGCTAGTTATCATGAGAAGGATTACCTAAAAACATGAATTTTGCTTTATCAAGCTGAAATAGCATTGATAAGCAATGTTTTGAATCGGACGGACCAGGCCAAGTCCGGTCAAGCGGAATCGACCGGCGAAAAGCGGGCTGGTTCAGTAAATCGTTTGCATTGAGCCGGATGAAATTTACTAAGATGGGCGCGGTTGAGCCGTTGAAGCTGGATGACGGGTTTTTATTTTACTAAGCGGCTATTTAATTTCAGTGGTTATTCACTCTTTGCCAATTTACATTTATTTACTACCTTATTTCCTCTGATTATCTTATTTATGATTTATTTTCTTTCTATTACTGAATTATTGTTTCTTAAAATGTTATTGGAGGTTGGAAGTTAACGTGTATGTATATAAAAATACACATGGATTATTCCCATATAAAACAATACTCACTACTCATACACAGCTTTCTACAACACATTTTATGTTTCTTTCCCACGATTCAAGTCAGTAGTGCAGCTAGATTATCATGAGAAAGGTTACCTAAAACATGAATTTTGCTATCAAACTGGAAATGGCATTGTGTGATGTTTTGAAAACGGACGAGCCGGTTAGTAGGCCCGGTCGATCGGTCGGCCGACGAAACGGTTCGATTCAATGAAAAACCATTTTTGCATTAGCGGATGAGAATAAGATGAAGCCAGATGGTTGAACAAGTGAAGCGGATGAACGGTTTTATTCTACTTCAACTTCATAAAAATTTGTTGTTCCTTATTAGTTATTCACTCTTTTGTAATTACATTTTATTTACTACCTTAGTTCCTCTATTTATCTTATTTATGATCTATTTTCTTCCATTGCCAATTATTGTTTCCTTACAAAATGTTTATTGGAGGTTGGGATTAACGTGTATGTATATAAAAATACACATGGATTATTCCCATATAAAACAATACTCACTACTCCCTTCACCACCTGCATAGCACATTTATGTTTCTTTCACCAGTTCAAACCGTCGATCGGCCAAAAAACTGGTCCGATTCAATCAAAAAACCGTTTTTGCTTTGAACCGGATGGGGCTCTAAGATAGGCACGAGTTGTGACCGTCATTTGGATGAACGGTTTTATTTGATACTTCAGAAGCCCCATTTAATTTCCCTTGTGATTTATTCACTCTTTTGTAATTTACATTTATTTACTACCTTATTTCCTCTTTATTTATCTTATTTATGATCTTCTTCCATTCTTGTTATTGTTCTTAAAATGTTATTGGAGTTTAAGGGTTAACGTGTATGTATATAAAATACACATGGATTATTCCCATTATAAAACAATACTCTACTCCCTTACCCACATAAAGCACATTTATGTTTCTTTCACCGATTCAAGTCAATGAATTCATTGCTAGATTATCATGGAAGGATTATTTAAAAACATGAATTTACTAACATCGGAGTGAGAAATGGCAGTGACCAGCAATGTTTGAAAGCGGACGGACCGGCCCGGTTTAGTAGTCGAACCGTGATCGGCCAAAAGTGGTGGGTTCAATCGAAAACCCGTTTTTGCATTAGGCGAATGAGAGCCAAAATGAGCCAAGCGGTTAGGCCGTTAAACCGATGAGCCGGTGGTTCTCGACAAACAGCCAATTCTCCACAATTTTTTCGCAAATTAAGCGGCGTCATTTTGATGTTTATTTACGCCGAAACTCACATTACGTTTATAGGAATTAGAAAGCTTGCTTAGGGTTAAAATGCCTTGTAACTAAAAATAATTCAATTAAGCCATCTGAGGCTCATGGATTAAAGAAAATGGGAAGGGGAAGTTACAAGGGAACCACTTTAACTATCTTAAAGTGTAATTATTACAGATATTAACAAGTATATATTACTACTAATTAAGTATATATTTATACCTAAATAAGTTTCTTCATTTTAATGTGTTTTATATATAAACATTATATATTTTAAAAATAAGTTTAAAAAATACTTTATTTATATAAAAAGTAATAAATAATATCTTAAATATTATTAATTATATATTACAATTTAAATAATATATTTATTAAAGTAGCCCCGAATTAGCGCGGTTAAACCGCAGTCCTTTGATGATAGCTGACGATAACTTTTCGATTGATCATTGAGTAAGTTTTTAAAACATTGTTGATAAGCATGTTATATGTATAAAGGTAACGAACCTTTACCTATGCACTGTGCAGTTCAGCAGATCTTGATGCTTTTTAGTTCAACGGGCCCTTTGAAATTAGAAAGTCTCTGGAGAACCCTTACCTACTCCCACACTACATCTTTTTTTTTTTAAAGACAAGCAAACAACTTTACTAATAAATAAGCAAATCAACTAATAGAGTATCCTTCATTAAGACCAGAATAAGCGAAATAAAGGACTAGCATGAGAGCCTTTGCAGCTCTAAGCTACAAACAATAGGTCGGCCTATTAGCTTGCCACCTACAAAAGTGAATGAAAAATAACAATTGTAGCAAACCCTCGGCAATCAGATAATGCATACAAAGGAACTCGTCAATGTGAGGGTTTCAGAGTTAAATCCATCACCATAATCTTCCAGCAATCTAACTCCATAACACCTCAAAATGATGAAGCTCAAGCAGCCATTGCCAATCCCTTGAAGACCAAGCAGCTAACCTCTTTCTGGAGTAACAAAGCGAGGTAAAACAACGGGAACACATCCTGACGAATAGCCCATCAAAATCCGTAAGACCATCCATGCCCACTCTTTATTGGATGCTCCAGCTCATTGCATCAATGTTTAATTTCGGTCGCCCGAGGTCGGGCAGTGGGATAAACTTGGTGCATGAGAGCGACCTTGTGGTTTAAGGCTAGCTTCCATTTGTTTTAAAGCTCAAGGCATTCCACTACCTCAGAAATAGAAGCTTGCCTACCCCAAGACTAGTTATTTGCTTTGTTGCAGCACCCAAGAAAATTTGCACAAAACCAAGTTATCTTGCAAGCTAAGCAAAGACAAAATACTAATACAAAAAACCTCCCCCAAGGTAGCCAAAAAATCCAACCTCGCAGCTACCTAACAAGACCAAGCAAATGAGTAATTAAAAAATAGATGAGATGCATCCTCAACTTCCATGTCGCAAAGACCACAACACGTATCCAACACCACACCTTTTTTTATGAAGCCTCACTCTTAAGGTAAACAATTCTTATAAAACCTCCACAAATCTAGCACTTTGGGAGGAAGTGAAAGCTTCGAAACCTCTTCCAAACGGAGAAACACGCGGATAGGAGACCATTCAAAGAGACAATAGCATATCCACTTAACAAAGATTTGTGTATGAGTCGTCAAATGGTGCCAAATTGAATCATGCTCTTACGTAGAAAATAGTACCCACACACACAATTAGAGGCCTCATTCAGACGCAAGTCGGTGGATAAACTCTTCATTCAACGACGGGTTCGACAGCAAATCGAAACCTTCAAGTCCTCTAAACCTTGCATTATCTCTTAGTTGAACTGCGAAATTGGTAAGTCTTAACCGTGGATCATTCAAACACTGGTAGTTTCGCGGACCCGATTCATATGATACCCCGATTTTACAACCTCCTTTGCGACGAATCTTTTCTTACAAATGGCCCAAGTTATATGATTGGAAGGTAGTCCCCCAAAGGAAAATATTTTCTTTAAACACTCGGAGCTGCAAGGTATGTTGTTTAGTTAGGAGATTCCAACCTGCTTTCAATGCAAGATTAAACAAGCGTGAATCACCGAATCCTAATCCACCTTCCTCCTACGCACATAATCTTTCCGTCTTGCGATATATAGCACTTTGCCCTTGCATTACAGAGCCACCAAATAGGTTCAACATTTTGAAGAGTTCCTCTAGAACCGGTGGAGGAATAAGAAAGACGCCCATGCTGTAAGTAGGCAATGCCTGCACTACAGTCTTTATCAAAATGTTTTTACCTGCTCTCGACAATAGCTTGATTTGCGAGAAGACCAGTTTACCTTGAGAAGCGGTTCTTGAAACTAAAATGTCTTAGTTTGGAGCGACTGAGGCGAAGGCGGTCAAGAGATAGCAAATTACCATCGATAACTAGCGTAACATACCAAATTTCTCTCATTTTGTTTATCCAGTGGATGTTAGAACTAGAAACGCAACCTCGGATTTACCATAATTAACGACATCCAGAGCTGTTGAATCTTAAGAAGAGAATATCACGAACCCACTTCAGCTTATTCAGAGAACTCTTGAAGAACAAGTAATTATCATCGCCAAAGAAAAGACCAGAGATGGAGGGTGCATTCCCTAGACGAACAACCATGAGAAGGCACCCCTACCTTACGAATCTCAAATCCTTGTGAGAAAGTCCTTCGAGGCGCATCTGATAAACAAAGTAGCGAGAGGACAAGCGTTAGCGGAGACCCTCGAGTACAAGCTAAGACCCACAAATTTGTACCATTAGGGACACATAATATTCAAATTTGTAAGTGCACAACATAAGCCAAAATCCAGCACTCTACAGCCCATCTTAAATGTGAGAGTGGAGAAATCCCGATCAGCCTGTCTTGCCTTACTAATATCCTATTTTAGAGCAACATCGCCAATACGACTCCTCGTGCGTCGCTTAAGATAGTGCAAGACTTCACTTGCAAGAAGAATATTATCCATAATAGAGTGACCAGGAACAAAAGCTGGTTGAGAAGGAGAAATCAGTCTACAGGCCTGCACATCGATTAGCAAGGACCTTGGCAACAAGCATATACAACACATTACACTCGCAGGATCGTCCTTAACTCCTTCCCTTGAAGATGGATTCTCACATTTGGGAGTCAAACTAATTATTATTAAGGTCAAAGAATGCATAAGAACAGCCATTAAGCTGCGGAAAGATTTGATCACCAATCAAGGCCCCAAAGTTGATAAAATCCCGAGTTCAAACCATTAGGACGAGGCGATTTTAGGATGCATTGTGTGTGTGAAAGTGAGCTTCTCTTTAAAGTGCATTCGCTCTCATTCTTCTCGAACTAACAACATCGATCAATGAGATTTCCAAACGTCGAAGTTAGGGCCGACACGAGGAGAATAAGTTAGAAGTATGACAAAGTAATGGAACCCATCGTGCTCGAATCCGATTGCACTATACCATTTATCATCAGAGAACTAACCTTATTGGCAGCCTTACGACCGAAGCTTGTACGCCGCGAAAAAATTTGGTATTAAGGTCACCGTTCTCGACGAAAAGCCTTAACCCGTTGCTTCCAATGCAACTCTTCATCATCCCGATACAACTTGGCAGACGCCTTTTCTCCTTCAAAAATTCAATGCCGACTTTCATCATTACAAGACAGGTACACTCAACGCACCTTGATTTAAGTTTATTGAAACTTACGCCAAAATTACCCCATAGTGTATCGTCCGCACAATGCAGATGTGGCAGCCTGAGAGGGATCAGCAGAACTCCCACCACATCTCAGAAGCTGAACTTCAACTCCTTTTCTCATAACCATAAATTTTGGATCTGTCGATCGAAACATTCCAGAAAGAAAGAGGCTGGCTTCTGATAAAATGGGGAATGATCGGACTGTGTGTGAACAAGTTAGAGATTAGGAGGGAACAGCTCTAAGCCAGTCTAACATGGCAAAGCATCGATCCAACTTTTCTTGAACCCGGTGGGAGAACCCCTACCTTTCCAAGCTCTAAGTAAGAGCATAACTTCATACAAAAATAGCTCATTCGACTCTGATCGGTTAAGCACCATGAAACCGAAAAGAGCCGAGTTCTGGATAGGCCACTCTTTCTTATCCATGGAGAAAGAAGATCCATTAAGTCACCAATGTAAACCCATGGGAGGAAGAATGAATTATAAGGCACACAATAAAGTCAAAAACCTCCGTCTATGGCATTCCAAGGGAAGCCATAATAACCGGGATAAGCACTTAGTGAGTGCTTTCGGTAATAATAAGGTCGATATAGTTTATTAGAAAGCTGAATCAGACAACTCAAAGATGAATCCCACTTGGCATATGAGCCACCATATGGCCGATGCACCTTCTTGCAGAATTTACAAGAAAAAACCAACTTGATAGGTAACTCCCTCAATCTTCATCCTCATGAACCTGATGTTTCCATGAGAAAGAATCACGGGGATGATGTGAGAAGCAGCGAGAATCCACCTGAACTAAAACTGCTCTGAGTTCCCTGACTTCGTGGTTCTAGTAAAACGACTCATGGCTATTGCGAGCTGCTTCACTGGCACTGCGGATCAATGGCGAGAAGATGAATCTTTATCGAGCTAGAAGAGAGTATACGTAGTGCTTCAAACTTTCTCGAAGAATCGAGTCATGGCAAACACCCTCACGCTTAAACTTCCTATCATCTTGTAAGTCTACCTCCATGTTTCATCGAGTTGACTACGCTTTTGAGACACAGATTCAGGGTATTCGAATAGAGTTTATAGTTTGCTCTGTGTTGCCGGGTTATCAGTGCCTTCCTAGCATCCTTTATTCTGAATCCAGAACTCATTAGTTGCTGGTGGAACGATAAGCCTAGAAAAACATGATCTCGGAATCACACCCTTGGAATAAATGGGCTCACCCTTCATCCACAACCAGCCTCCACGAGGAAGATAATGGAAACCGAGAAAGAAACTTCAACCAATTTACCCCATCCAAGCGGGCGCCGATCTATTACCGTAGAAGAGTGAAAATGTAAAGCGTTCCATTATAGCTATTTACCGAAGAAACCAGCAGACCCGGCGCTGTTAGCAAAGAGGACTTGCGAGGAAGATCCGTGGATGGCAAATCTTCCAACGATTTTGATGGTTCTGAAACATCCAATTGAACATAACCCGCATATAGAGGCCTCAAACCTTGTATTATTAATCTGTCATAATGAATAAATTTGCCAGAAGTCACCAGTTGCTTCCCAACTGAGTGGGCGAACCCTATAGGAAGGTTATGAATTTGTACTCGAAATCCATGATCAAAGCGGGCAATTATGGAGCTTGTTTAGGCATTCGCGATGGAGGAGGATATACATATTTTCCTTATATCGAGGGCCACCTTCAAGAAACCACACTAATATCATACTTTCGCCGAAAAAACTTCAATAAGAATCACGCATCATCGGTTCCTAAACAAAAATACCTCTTCGGCCTCCACGCAGCGGTAGCTTCGTTCTTTGAAGGAAGACATGGGTCGGCGATGGAATGCTTAACTGACCATGCATAATTCATTATGATACAGGTTTTGAGAACCTGAGCTTCCCTCAGGAGTAGAGGCATCATCTTCCTGAATTTAAGAGAGATAATTGGAGCAATACAGTCTCCATAGTAGGTGGAAAGTTAAATAGGCGGTAGGCTTTAATTGTGATCACAAAAGCGGGCCGGAACTCTCCCACAGCGCGAGGAAAATCCTAGCTCTCTCAATGGAGGGGTATCACTCCGGAACAAGCAACCCGACAAGGTGATACATGAAAGTAAAATTCGATTTCTTGAGATTATATTTTCCCTCAATATGAGGAGACTAAGGCATCGTAGCAAGGAACACCAAATTCAAAAGCGAGAACAAATTTTGTGCGGATCAGGATCAGAGTTGACACAAGGCACCTCACACAAAAACACCATAATCACAGTTTCCACATGCTCCACACTGCATCTTGTATCTTATTAAAATTTGGAAAATTGTTTGCCTCTTTCTAGAAATGGAAAAGCAGTATATTTGAAGCAAATACTTTTGCATGCCTACTCCTAGAATTTATGAGTGGATTCTTTACTTGATTACTGGATGGATGCTGCTCTAATATCTTCAAATAGATCGATCTCAAGGATTTCTAAAGGGGCAGTCACTAAACAGACCTCTGAAGTTCTTTAATCCAAGGTAGTAGATGTGTTTTAGCCTTCATGAGAATTACTTTTGTTTGCTCTCACAGGAGTTCCTGGATCCGAACTCCTGAACATGCATGGGTAGAGATAGTTATGAATCTGTAAATTGAGATATAATATACAAGGCAGAACTTAAAAATATACGTCTCTTGAACATATGAGACTAGGCACTTAAAGCTAATAAAAAGGCACCTTTTTAGGTGCAGATTAAACTTGGAATTTCTGGTTCCAACAGTCGGATGGTAGGTGATCTCTGCTATTCTCTCTCTGTCAAATGAGTCAGCTGAATTCTCAATTCAGAGGATTCCCAGTGTCAAACAACCTCGTGTTCCATATTTATTGGCTGGGAGGCTGTTACTTCATTATGTGAAAAAACTAATAGCTAGGTTGGAGCTTCTGTACAGCAATGCCGGGTGTATTGTTTATAGAGAACTAACATCGATGGGGGCTCTTATGTTGGCGGACCTTGAAATCATCTCTCCTCTCTCTCTCTCTCTCTCTCTATCTTTCTCACAGTCAAACCGACCTTTCACATCCACCCTGCTGAAGAAGCCTTGCTGATTCTGCTTTCTAATCAGATAATTCTTGGCTTGGCTCTCACTTCAGACACAAGGCCACCCACCCACCCCATAGAAGTTAATTTCCGATTATTATTGTATTAGGTTTGATGATTTGGCAGAGTGAAAGAAGGGTTCAGGTGGAGGAGGTTTCTCGATTACTGGATTCATCTGTTTCTTTTCTTTGACATCCGTCAGTGATGATAGATGCGGAAATTGATTTCTTCAGGCGGAAAAGAAACGTCTTCAGCTTCATCATTAATTTTATGCTTCAATTTTAAGTCTCTGGCGCAGGGCTGTTTTGCTTTCTTTATGATGGCTAGGCCATACCTGCGACGGCTTTGATTTTCGCTTTTCTATGGCAATGGGTTATTTCATGGATGGGAGTGGTGGTTGAAAGCTTCTTGAGCCTCTTCTTGGTGGAGGTTAGTTCTGGGATGAGAAAGGGGTGGAAGGCCCATTCATTCAATGGTATGATCAGAGACTTCAAAGTGTTTTTAGGAATCATTAGTTCCATTTCGTCCACTAGTTCGGATCTTATAGCAGTGGATGTTAGGAAGGTGTTTGAAGAGCCTGATGCATCATTTATAGCCTAAGTGCATTTGACTATAAAGAATTCGGTTTAGGCGCGTATGGATTAGCTTGAATGAAACATGGAGGTGGACTCAGATGATAAGCATAAGCATGAGGTGCTTTAGCTGCTGGCCACAGTTCTTCGGGGGGAAAGCTTTAGTTACTACAGGATGATTCGCTAGTTTGGATAAAGTTGCATCTTGAGTTTTTAATGGCGGGAGTCTCTGATGGCTAAGCTACTTGACGTGCCTTAATTGAGGCTGCGAGGTTTTGGGGAACTGGAGCGGTTCGTGGTTGTGTGATTTAGTTCCCAAGTCACATCCTTATATTCTTATTCCTCATGGAAAAACACTAGTTCTTTAGGATGAGGAATTGAGGAGTTCGTGCCAAAGATTGTACTATAGGATTCATCTTTGGAGTTGTTAGTTCGAGACTTTTCTAATAATCTCTTACTTTCCTTATTATTTAAGCATCGGTGATTAGCGTTTGGTAGTTCTTATAAAACCTGACATGACATAGATGGAGGCTTCTTGGACTTTATTGCATGCAGCAACAATTCGTTCTTCCCTTTCCCGTAGGTTTGCATTAATTATTTTTATGATCTTCTTTCTCCATCGGATAAGAAAGGAGGTGTGGCTCATCTGATTGTTCGTCAGTTTAAAGTAATTGCTGTCGATTGCAGAATGAGTTATTTTGCATGGTTATGGTTTTTGCCAGGATGGGGTAAGGAGTTCTCCTCATAAGTTCGAAAGTTGGATCGATTGCTGCTCTGACGAGGCGGCATGAGTGTTCCCCTCCATAGCTCTCTAACTTGTTCATTTGCTCGTCCACAGTCCATTCCCTATTTTATTATGATTTCCTTTCATACTACAGGGATGTTTTGCACAATTTAGATTAAAAATTTATAGTTAAGAGAAGAGGGTTTGTGTCTAGCTTTGAGATGTAGTGAGAGGTGTACTGATCTCTCCCTTGTGTAGTAGTTTGCATCTCATTGTGGGTTTTTATGGCTAATTAAGGACAGGGTTTTTCACGAGTTTCATAATAAACTTAAAAGCTGTAAAGTGCGGGTTGAGCGACTTGAGTCTTCTCTCTGCAGTGAAAGTCGAGTTATTGAATTTTTTAATGTGAAAAGGCGTCTTGCCAAGTTGCGGGAGGATGAATTTAATATTAGACGGCGGGCTAAGGCTTTAGTTGAAGGCAGTGACCTTAATACCAAATTTTTTCTTGCACAAGCTTAGTGTAAATTGCAAATGAGTTAGTTCTCTTGTTGATGTTAATGGTATAGTGCGATCAAATTTGAAACACGATGGTTCCATTGCTTTGTCATACTTCGGAACTTATTCTCCTCGAGGTTGCTAACCTCAAATAGTTTAAAATCTCATTGATTGTTTGTTGTTAGTTTGGAGGAGAATGAGGCTTAGTTTGCACCTTTTTCTAAGGAAGTTCACTAAGGCTATCAATGAATGCATCCAGAAAATTAAAGATTACAATGGTTTGAACCCGAGATTTTGTATCAGCGTTTTCTTTGATTGGTGATCAAATCTTTTTTGCAGCTTCACGATGGCTTTCGACCCGATGCATTCACTTTAGGCCTCAATAATGCTGTGGTTTTGTTTCCCAATTAAGAATCCATCATCCCATATACGGCAAGGAAAATTCTAATTTTAACGAAAATGAAGTAAGCGGTAATTTGGTCAAAATCGGAAATTTTTCTAAGATCTCGGATGTGACAACGACTTCACCCGTTGGAATCGTCTACCAGTATTGAAATCTAGCTCTGCGTCGAATTTCGTCGAATTAGAATGATCAATTAATGCCAGTATTTGGAGTGCTCCGGGTCGCCGATATGGCCCGACTGTGAGAGACATTTTGATGTAATGAAAGTCACCTACATGTATCCATGTGACATGTTGCATAATTAATGGGAGGATAGAGGATGGTGACTTAGATTGGAGTCGTATGTCAAAGAACCGCTAAGTGAGCTAGAGGACAAACTGGTTTTAGAGAGAGAAAGTCCAAATTCTTTCTAGATTTCCCGGCTTTCAAACCTTCTCCGGTTCTCGTCAGACGAGGCAAAGTTGATCCTTCTGAGAATAAAGTGGACATCGATTTTTGCGGAGTTTCGAGCAACTCAGGGAGGTAGGGGTCTTCTCAGAAACAGTTTATTCTTTGGATAAGAGTGCTTTTAATGGATGTAAGTTTGGTAAGGCACGGATGGCGTGTTTTTAGATATCAAATATTTGGACCAGATAGATAAAATCCTTAGTGTGGTAAGTGAATAGTGTGAGACCTAGGGTTTATTGTTCCACATAGTTTTATGTGTGATTTATTTGCTTGGGTGATTAAGTAAGATTGCTTGAATGGTTATTAGCCCGTATGAGCTAATTTTAGTGTGCTATAGTTGAATAACATGATGTTGTGAGTTAAATTTGTTAGTATATGCATGTTTTAAAATATATTAGCATAGTTATTGGAAATGGCGTATTCATATGCGCTGAGGCACCTAGAACAAAGTGGTGCCAGTGCACTTGATAATTAAATCGGGTTATCAAACGATGAATTCTTTTGTAAAATTATAAAAATAATAATTTTATCGGAAAGTTGTCGAATAATTGTGAGAGCAGGAAAATTGTCCAGCAATTCAAATCCGGAGGCCCATCGTTGTTGGGAGGAGTTACCAAGCCAGTTAACCTCGAGGATTGTCCAGTAATGTTTACAGTAGAGGGTTGTCCTCAATTAAAAAAATATTTTTGTTTGGAAAATGATTTTCATACGTAAGCAGGCATGTGTGAAGGAAATTCGAGTGAGGACTCGGGACGTGGGATTAGGCATGTGGGCCATTCAAGTAGGATCGCCATTTTGCTTGAATGTGTTTAGTTGCCATTACATGTGCATGGGTGAGGTAACCCATGTAGGAGATTATCATTGCTAGGCATTACTCCACCTGATCGTAGGATCCCCAACTGGTCTGAATTATTCGGAAAGACGGGGCTCATTAGAGAGGCGCTTTTGAAGAAAGCATGTGGCTTTGATTACATTTATAAAACATGTATGATTGTCTGATTAGAGCATGTTGTATTAAAGTGATGTAATAACTCTTGAGTTATGTAATATAGTTGATGTATTTTGTGAGTATGGATGTAGCAGATGTGCCCATATTGCTAAATGTATGGTCTCGTGATATGGGGGCGCACGAGGTATTATGGGTTAACTGGCGGTGGTCTTGGGACCCCGGGATTTGGGGCCTCACATTCCATGAAGGAGTTAAGGCCGATCTCGTTATGTAACGTGTTGTATAAGCTTGTTGCCAAGGTCGCCGCGCTTCCCAATCATATGAAGATGTTCTTTGTAGACTGATTTCTCACTCTGGCTGACTTTTGTTCTGGTCGCTCTGTGGATAATAACATTCTTCTTGCAAGCGAGTCTTTACAACATCTTAAGCGGCGCGCGAAATTGGCGTTAGCGATGTTGCTCAAGGTGGATATTAGTAAGGCTTATGACGGGTTGATTGGGGTTTCTCGATTTATATTCAATGGATGGGGTTTGAGCTAGTCGTTTCTTGGCTTATGTTGTTCATTTCGATAGTTGAATATTCAGTGCTCTTCAATGGCACGATTTGTGGGTTCGATTATTACAGGAGGGTCGTCGAGGTTATCTCTTTACGCCTTACTTGTTTATTGTATGCGTTGAAGGACTTTCTACTATGATTCGAGATTCGGAAGGTAGGGGTGCTCTTCATGGTTGTTCGATTTGGCAAGATGCCCTCCATCTCTCATCTTTTCTTTCTTGGATGATAGTTGTGATCTTGAGTTCTCTAATTTGAAATTTGAAGTGGTTAAGCGTATTCTCTTGAGATTCGAGTGGTTTAATTCATTTTGGCTACAATTATGATAAATCTATGAGTTCATCATTTGAATTCTAACATGCGTCAGCAGTGAGATAATTAGTATGTTAGAGGCGTTGATGTGCGTGATAATTCTTACTATCTTCATTTGTGAGTTCTTGGTCATTCTAGCGGGTTATTTTTGGTTTGAAGAATTTGTTTTAAAAATAAGCAGTTGTTTTCTTGTAAAAACAAGCTATTATTATTATTGTCGGAAGCGATAAAGCATTTTGTTAAAGGCTATGCGCAGTGCCTACTTCTGCCTGACATGGGGCGTCTTTCTTATTCCTCCGCCGGTTACAGAGGAACTTGGAAAATGTTGAACTCGTTTTGGTAGGGCTCTACGAGCGTGAAGGGCATGGGTGATACATTAGCAAGATAGAAAGATTATGTGTTAGGAAGGAGGAAGGGATTGCAGTTTGGCAATCATACCTATTAATCTTTTCTTGAAATGAGTTGGAATCTTCTAGCAAACCACTTGGTAGCTGAGTGTTCAAAGAAAAATATTTTCCTTCGAGACCACAGCTTCTTCCAATTTGGGGTCTAATCCTAGTTTTGTTTGAAAGTATTTGGTTAGTAAAGGGAGGGTTGTGAAATTAGGGTGTCGTGTAGAGGTGGTCGCGAATCACTAGTGTTTGGAATGATCCATAGGTTAGACACTTGCTGATTCAGGGTTCAATCTGTGAAATGCGAGGGTTTAAAGGACTTGAGTTTTGATTTATTGTTGGAACCCTAGTCGTTGGAATGAAGGTTTCTCCCACGGTCTTGATCCGATCGAAGCCGATTGTTTGTGGGCAATTACTTTCGATCTGTGAGCACGATTTCCCGATTGGCACCAAGTACAGGCTGGGACTATCTGGTTAAATCTTGCCTTGAAATGCTATTGTCCTTGAATGGTGCCGTCTACTTGTTTCTACAAAGATTGGAAGGGTTTAGAGCTTCCACTTCCTCTGAAGTCTTTAGAGATTTTTGTGTGGAGGTTGTCGGGTAATTGTTACCTTTAGGTGAGCTTCATCAGGTGTGAATGATGGATCGTGTTGCGAAGATCTTTGACCATGAGTTAGGGATGCATCTCATATATTTTTAAGCGCTCATTTACCAGTCTTGTTACTTGGTGATTCTGAGGATTGAATTACCTCTTTTGCCTTGGGAGAGGTTTTTCATACTAGTATTTTATCTTTGTAGCTTACTAGAGACAACTTGGTTTTATGCAAATTTTTCTTGATTATTTATGGGCTATTTATAGAAATGATGCATAATAATCAGTTTGGGTAAAAAATGGCTTTGCCTTGAATTAATGATGAGAGGCGCCTTTGAGTTACCATGATGAATGGAAGCTAGCAGTGTAAACTATGAGTCATTCTATTGGCACTAGTGCGGAGTTTAGTCTATTGAGTTGTTTCCACATTGGGAGACTTAAATTGAACATTGATGCGGCTATGTTGAAAGATCAATAGTGATACAGAAGTGGGATAGTATGTGATTCTTGGGTTATTGGTTACATGTAATTACATTTGTTTCATTTATTTTGCTCTTATAAAGGCACAGACGATTAATGCGTGAGGGATTCTGATGGCTGCTTAAGAGCTGTGTTTTGAGTTGATGTGGGGTTAGATCTTTAGATTACATGATGGATGCATTTCCCAAGCCGAGCCACATGCTTATTGCATGATTTGGATCACGTGCTCGGTGATTGTCGAGGTTTTGGTTGCTAGCTGTAAGCGACAAGTGAATAAATCCAAACATTGTTTCACATTTAGGATTATGAGTTAAATACTGATCGGCACATTTTGTTTTAACCTCTATTTGGAAGGATCTTTATTCTTCAGTTACATCTAGTTCAATGAAACCCATTATAGGTCGAGAACTAAAGACGCTTCTATTGCCCCTATAAAAACAGCCAACTTTGAGATGGAACAGGCATCCAAATTGGAACAAGATAGCCATATAAGGGAGCAAAGCCATACCTTAATATTGAACTTCTTCTGTGCCTATAGAAACATAACTTTAAAGACAGATTAGGCTTCCAAACAGGAACAAGATAGCCATATAAGAACAAAACCATATACTTAATATTGGGCTTCTTCTAGCGCACATAAAAACAAACAACTTTAAAGACAAGACTGAGCTTCCAAACAGGAACAAGATAGCACTCAAAACAAAAACAAATCTAGATAAAAAATATATAAGACCTTTTCTTTGCCTATAAAACAAGACAAGATAAGATTGAAATTCCCAAATATGAATAAGAATTATTATAGTATAAGCCCACAAATCCGAACTGGTTCCAAAACCAAATGCATAAATATTCAAGGCCGAATGATTTCTGCAGACACATGTAGTCGTGTAGATGGGGGCGCGCCACCATCCATCATGCTTTTAGATTCACTCCCTCTCCCTCCTCCGAGACATTAATGCCAGACCTTGCTTCTTCTCGGAAATTCTTACTTTTTCTGGTGCAATTCAATAACTCAAGAGCATTCTTCCTCGTAGTTCAATTTACACTGAAACATGTTTTCCAGTGGAGCTAGAACACCGCCGACAGCTAAAGTCTTTAATGTCAGTGTCCTTTGATAACAAACTTCCACGACTGAATATCTTGGGATAATTCTCTTACTCCAGCTAAGCGGGGAGCGCCGGCAGCCAGCAATCCAAGCCGACTCCTTTCCCATTTTTTGACGAAGAATCATTTGTCGCCGTAAATTTACCCTTTAAGTAACAAACGAGTGACTTAAAATTGCTAGGCGCATCTTCCATACTACCACTTCAAATAAGCACTGATCTTTTTATCAATGTTGATTTTGTCATTACTCTAAATGCTTCAAAAATACTAAGAGGAATTTCATTTTAGAGGATCTAACCTTATGCCTGCGATAATCAAACTGTCCTCGAAACCGGTTTCATCCATCATCAATGCCGTAGGATAACCCTTTAAATTTAGCAATATTTGATTTGGGTATTTTAAATGTTATAAAGGTATTGATGTGGTTTCCACGAGTGCAGGAGAGAAGATCAAGTGGTACAACCTCAAAGCTTTTGACAACACTCATCGCGATCTTTGAATTGAAATCTTTAAAGAAATCATAAGAGGATGATTTTGTTTTCCAAACTTTAATCATTATGGCTGGGGTGGAAGGCTTGATTCACAACAACGTCAGACTTGGCCGCCACGGGTAAAAAACTGGAGGCTTAGGCAAAGCGATGTCTCAGTGTATCGAAACGACGAGGAGTTGAGGTTGCTTTCGGACGATTTTTAAGGTTTGGGATTTGGAGAAGCCATGGATGTCGAAGAAGGCGAAACCAGGTCCGTTTTCAAAGTTTCAAGTGTACCGATTTGGAAACCGATACGGCTTTTCGATCGGGAGAAACCATGAATTTATAGGAATTCAAGACCTGTAAATGAGCTTGCTTAGGATGAAGAAGAAGAGACGAGATTGTAGTTTATTGTTTGAAATGGCGAGAAACAGGAGAAGTGGCAACTGGCTAAGTTTGGTGGGGTTGAAGAAGCAGAGAGAGAAGAAAATCTCACTTGGAGAAGAGGGGCTTTTCACAGGAAGCCGACCATCTTCATCCTATAAACCCTAGTCCGTAGTTTTTTCATTTTTGTGATAAAAATATAGATTTAATGAAAATTATTTAATATTCATAAAAGTAGAAACATTTATAATGTAAAAATATATTTATCTTATAATATATTAAATTTATTTTAATATAATTTGCAATAAACATATCAAAATTAATCTTTATGCATTTTTTCTAAAAATAATAATAAAATATCTTTTTTGTTAGACCAGGTATAAAAAAAATAAATAAGAATAAATAAAATAAAGGATATAAGATACTTGGATTTTATATAGAAATTTAAAAAATATTTCCCGATTGATTTTTGTAGTAAAAATATAGATGGAATGAGAAATTATTTAATATTACTTAAAAAGTAAAGAAAAATTCCTGTATAAAATAATAATTTATATATTAAATTTAACATTTAATATAATTTAGGTAAACATATAAAAGAAACTAATATTTAACATTTTTCTAAAATTATTAATATTATTTTTTTTTGTACTTAATGCTAGATCTAAAATGATGAGGAATAAATAAATAAATAAAGATAACAGAGATATTGGATTTTATATGAAAATATAAAAAGGCATTTTTATTGATTTTAATAAATAAAAATATAGATGGAATGAAAATTGTTTAATATTCATAAAAAGTAAGAAAAAATTTCATAATAATAAAATATATTAATGTATATGTTAAATTTATTTTTTAATATAATTTAGGTAAACATATCAAGAAACTAATACTTAACAATTTTTTTTCTAAAAAAATAATAAAAAGCTTGTGCTATGTACCACACCTGATTAGGGCATGAGCGAGTTACTCGCGGCTGGTCGGGCTCAGTTAAGAATACTCGGCTCGTTTATTAAGTTAAACAAGCCGAAATGAACATCGTTTGAGGCTCGTAGGTAAATAGTAGAGCAGAACACCGCCAAACTGTTTCGTCGGCTACGTACTTGAGGCTCGTGAATGAGAACTTAAATGCATGACTTGTTAACCAGGCTCGTGAACAAGCTCGTGAACCAAGCTCGTGAACATGGAGAAGGCTTGATGCACAAAAAAATTTTCCCACAAATGAATATGATGAATATTTTAACTCTTGTGAGCTTGTCAAAGTTAATTGAGCTTATTGTCTTATCTTTTAATTTAGTTGTATATTGGTTATTTTAGATGAACGTTTTATTTAATTCGAACATCATTTTGAGGCTTGTAAGTTCGCAGGCCAGCGAACCTTATGAGCTCGGTACCGTCGGCTCGTAAGCCAGGGCAGTGAGCAATTTAGGTAGGCTTGAGCTGGGTTAACCGAGGCTCGTGGGCCAGAACCGTGAGCGGGCTTGTAGGGTGCGTGAGCAGGGGCACTGGCTCGTTTCTTGGCTCGTAGGGGCTCATGAATGGCCGGGCCTGCTCTCCTGGCTAAACGGCGCGTGGCGCGTGCCATTTTTGTGCCTGCACACCCAGCCGATTTACACCGTGTCGATGAGAACGAAAGACGTTTGCCCAGCGCCCAGTATTTTGGGAGCCTGATTCAGATCATTGGTTAAGTTATGAGATACTTCAACCATCTCACTTATATGTTTCATAATAATAATAAAATATCATACATCTACTTAATATATTTATATTCATTTATTTAAATAATAATACTCTCCCCGTCAACAAAGACCGAATCAATTTATGAAATGAACAAAAGTTGTAAAACATCCTCCTATAAACACTAACTAAATGTTGAGGAGGCATCAGGACATTGATTAATCGGAATCCATAGTTCATGTCTTAAATCCCATTAAAACCAGAAATTCAAATACTTCTTGTTATAAGTGAAGAAAAGTGGCCTTGAAAAGTGCTAAAACTGGTGCACAAAGCACGTATTATGTCGTTTATTTGTATTTGAATGATTCAAACAAGTAAATTATATATTATCAAATACTAGAAATCAAATTCATAGTCGTCAGTATACTGCAGAACTAGAATCACAGGTTTTCTAATCACAATAGTAATATCAAATATATAGACTTAACTATCAAATATATAAGCTTTTACTTGTTTCATTATTCTATTAACCTGGATATTGTTCATCGTTTATAATTTTTAACGATTTTGATTTTATATTTCTATCTATATATTGCTACTTTGAATGAAAAAAATTATTTTTCCCTTCAAAAAAAAGCACATATTATGCACATGATAGAGCATTGAAAAGGAGACAAAGGTCCAAAAATGTCATTCATGTTTCCCACTAACTTCTCAACTTAACCCCTCTCGTCACCTAAATTGCTAGATATCACGGTTAATCCGCTATTAGTATAATGCATTAAGCGACCATGGAGATCATATGTTAAACCACCCCCCAAATGCGCGTGAATAAAACCGGGACACATATGGTTTTGCTCCAAATCGTTTTGTTATTTGTTTGCCAACAGGTTTAATTTCAATTCAAATTCTAACCATTAAGTTTGCATTTAATTCATTCGTAACGTTTCGCATTAATTCTAACTATTAAGTTTGTATTTAATTCGTGATGTTCTAAATTAATTCTTATTCTTAATGGTATATTAATTCTTGTAATTGATTTGCATTTAATTAAATGCTTGATATAATTTGCAATTCAAACGATGGTACACCATCGGTCGAACCTCACGAATCTGACAATCTTTGAGATTCCTATTCTGCTCAATTTGCTACTCTTGTCTTAGAGTCTTTTTCCAACCTCACCCTTGAGCTCCAGCTTTAATATTTAGGTAGTACTTCGATAATTATTGTTCAATGTGTAGCTTTGAGAAATAGTATTTTAACTGTAATATACAATGGTTTTTCAAAAGTAGATATAAATTGTTATAATAAAAAAATGAATTAACTAGGTGGCGTTTGTTTTTTTGACATCTTTGAATCTAAATAAACTTTGTTAAGTACATTGTTTTTAATTTTCATGACTTATTGATGAAATTTTTAAAAAATTTCGAATAGAAAAAAGTGAAAATATTTGGTTTTTCTATTCGAAAAGTCGTACAACGAAAAAACGTCATTCTTGCAATGAAGAAGAAATTGTATTATCTGTTTCACCCAAGGATGTGAGAGGGTTTAAAGTGGCGGTCCTATCTGACCAGGCTCATTTATTTTCGGTCGAAGCATGCCGTTTAAAAAATTAAAAGCGGGGCGGGGCGGAGATGAAAATTAAGACTCATGTTTACATTAGAGTAGGCGGTCACATCTGGCCAGAAACTCATTTATTTTGGTCGCTACATCTCATTTAAAAATTAAAGCAATGAGTGGAGATGAGAAAAATTACCAGCTACGCCCGTTTACATTTATTTTTAATTTTAATTTTTATATTTGCTTTTTAATTTTGTTATATTAAAATAAATATTTTCATAAAAATAAAAAATATTTATGAATTTTATAAATTATTTATTAAAAAAACATTATAATAATAATTATTTATATTAAAGTATAAAAAATAAAATAATAATTATTTTAAAATATAATCGGCGAGAACTTTATTATTATTATTTTGGATCGTAGTGTATTCTTCATTCGGTCCAGTTTATGCATAAATAATTTATTCTTTCTTGATTCGGCTTTATTTTAAATGAGCTTAGCACAATAATTCGCATTTCACAGATTTTCGCTAAAATCTTGTCTCTAAAATCGACAGCTTATCATTTAAAATATTCGGAAAAATTTCCGCTTGTCTCGAAGTCGACCAAGCTTACGAGTTCTGGAATTCATGAGGCAATTTATGGCCTTGATCCAGTTTCGTCATCAAGATCTGAGAATTTAAACTCCTGACATATGGTAATTTATTATTTTATTAATATTTTGTCGTTTGAAAATTTAATTTATAGGTTTTCTGATATGTCTGAGCAAGTCTCAGTTTGAAAAAATAAGCAGCCGTTAAGCGCGATTAAATTAAATTAAACACGTGTGAAGTAGAAGCGAGGCGGGACGGGAGCAAAAATAATTTGTTAATTTGTATTAGCATACTCATTCTCTTTAATGTTAAAAAGCAAACGAGCTTATCTTAATCTTGTGAAATCTTATTCGGCGTGGAATTTCCGAAAAAGTTCGATTGATATTAGTAAAAAAAAACAAGCAGCGCAAGTCAATTATTCTTGACAAAAGAATATTTGGAGACTTACTCAGAATTTAGTTGTCACATTTAAGTGTCAAAAAAACTATATGTTTATATAAAACCCACTCATAAATTACTTAGAAAAAAACCCTCTTGTAAATAAATATAATAAAATACCATAACATGTGCCGAAACCAAGGGAAACCATGCACTTTCAAAACAATAATCACAACTCACAACAGTTACTTGCAATTGTTTTCTCCTCATATAAGATGTAGTAGTGTCAATAAATAAATATTTATTTTTCAAAATAAATAAATATTTATTTTATGTTATATTTTAAAAAATATTTTCTTATAAAAATATTTTTAAAAAGCCCGTGGTTGAACCCCACAATTAATTTTCTTGGAATACAGGTCGGACGCAAATATGGCCCACAGCCTGGTCCCCATATTCCATCCATCTTGAAACGACAGCGTTTCGCCACATTCCATTTCATCCTCTTTGGTTGTGGTTATGTATAGAAGAATCATGACTTCTTGCGGATCGGCATCGGATAAAGGGTTTGGGTGGCCAAACGTCTCACGTCCTTGTCAATAATTAGTTCTTTAAAATATATTTAAATATTAAATTATTATTTTAGTTATGTTTTTAAAATTAGCTGTCGCCTTTCTTTATTTTCACGCACCGATTTTATTCAACTTAAATAATTTAAAAAGTAGCAATATATGTAGAGAGATAGAAAAAAAAGGTAGAGATAATTTAGAGAGAAACTGAATGGCTCATACATTTGGTGAGCCATTTGAACCCAGAAATAGATAATTAGATAGAGAGTGGGTTGGAGAGAAATTTTGTGTTTAGGTTATTAAAGTGGCTAAAGAGGAAGAAATAGAGAATGGGTTGAGTGTTCTTAGGCAGCTCGAGCGGTGGAGTAAACATATATGCGAAAATAGATCTTTTGGTGAAAAAAATCGACTCAGGCGTGAAGCGAAACCGATAGCAATATTATGGCTGATGAACAGTGATCAGCTAAATGTGAGCAAATTTAGCTGATGACTGTTCATCAGCAAAACATGGGAAAAACCGTCAATACCCTCGTTTTATATCCGTTGGAGGCAATGTAAAAACCTGAACCAAAAACTGGAAAATAAAAAACCAGAACATAAATTCCCACGAAGTTATTGTACAACGAAGTGAATCATTTAAAATCGACAACGATGACAATGTTGATAAATGAGGAAAAGCGGAAGCGATTTTTCTATCCAAATTTACAGATGTCGAGAACTCTTAGGAAGCGATTGAAGCTTACGAGAGAGGAGGAGGAAGCGGCCTCGGTCGCCGTCG
The DNA here is from genome assembly GCA_016808115.1 of Tetrastigma voinierianum. NCBI lineage: Eukaryota > Viridiplantae > Streptophyta > Magnoliopsida > Vitales > Vitaceae > Tetrastigma > Tetrastigma voinierianum. The sequence continues at coordinate 74,410 of JAEQBH010006023.1, read as the reverse complement.
CCGTCGCCGTCGCGTCGCGAGCGTGCCCGCAGTCGCCGCGGTGGTAGTCGCCATCCACCGTCCGCGTCAACTGCGCGCGCTTGTCGGTCCAAATACGGGGTCATCGGTTGCAGCCTATAGCTCGAGAAATGATGTGAGCTCCGTCCACTGCCAGTATGGCCGCGGTGGCGACCGCATCTCCCCTCCCCTCACACGCCAATGGGACGTGAAACGAGAAGCTTTGATTTTGGGGAAGGAGGGTTGGTAACGACGTCGTTTGTCTACGGATGAGATAAAGCGGCTGATCGTTTCATTGCTGCTCATATTTTTAAATAAATAACAAAAGCGATGTCGTTTACAATTAAGCGGTCCAAAAGCGACGTCGTTTGGCGGCTCAGTAACTCAAAGCGGCGTGCGTTTTGGGTATGTGAGCTCTCTTTCAAAGCGGCGCCGTTTGGGCTTTGTCCAAAGCGATCTTAGTTTTATTTATAAGTAATTTTAAAAAAATCTTGCCGGCCCGAAAGCGGCGTCGTTTTGGTCAGGTTGATCAAAAGTCATTTTTTGCCAAATTATTGACACAAATATTTTTGCGACTTAATTAGTTTGATTTATAATAATATAAATAAAATAAGATTAATAAATGAAAAAAACCGTAAATCATATTTTCATTATTTTTATAAGAAGTACAAATTTTTTAAAATTAATTAATATTTGTAACCCAAAAAAAGTTCAACTATTAAAATTATTAATTCAAAATATTTATTTTTATTTTTATTGATTTAATTAAATATTTATGGCCATTTTTATTTTAATTGAATCTTTATTTTATTTTAAATTTTAATTAAATATTTATTTATCTTTTAAATCAAATTTATAATGTATGTAGTATATAAATGAATAGATAATTACGAATGTAATTATTAAAGGAAGATAAGGGTAAAATTGGAATGAATTTAGGATATATGGAGCTTTAGATCTTCCTTTCTTTGGAATCTTTTATTAAAAGCTTTAGGTAAATCTGGCATCAGCTTTGAAGCGAAAAAAATAGAGCACAGATCTTTTCTTACTTCTTTGGGAGATGCTCTTAGGGGTTTTTAACTAGTCAGACTTATAGTTTATTGGCCAGTCAACGGGTTAGATCGGATCGGGCTTTACATTTTTTAAGATCGGGTTTAGCAGTCATGAGTCTTATATTAGGTGGATCGACAGACTGGGATGGGACGAGTCGATGGAGCTAGGATGAGTTGGCTCAAAGCCCCCCGAAAGGATATGTTTAGCCAGTCGAAATTAAGCAATATTTTAAAATTTTAACCACTATACAGTTTTAAATAATTTAATCTGTAAATAAAAATTATCACATACATTTTAACTTATATGATGAACTTTTAAAAATATATATACTATAAATAGAGTTATATAATATATTTAAAAAAAAACAAAGGAATAGGAGTGGGCCTATCAAGACGGGTTTTGCTAATATTATTTTGCTCTTTAAAATTGGAAAACATTTTTTAAAAATCTTTAAACAACTAATATTTTAAAAATAAGTAGAAAATTGTGCTAAATTCTCAAGCTTCTTGAGCCATTTCTCAAAATTTTCTGGTTTTTACTTGCTTATTTTTAATTAGACAATATTTATTAGTATAAATTCATTTTAATAGGTAATTTCTTCCCTCACAGATTGATTTGAGATAATGAATTCAGTGTTCTCCAATGAAATGAGGTCCACTCTTTTTATAATTCTGAGATGTAATATGAACTATATATCTTATCTTAATAGTTAGTTTTGTCTGGAATAATTTTTGTTAATGTTTTTGTCTCCCAATTAATTTAATAACTTGTACTAGTGGGATCAGCACCCGGGCAAGTTTAATATTTGAAAGGAAAATTGCATTTTCAATTTTCATGCATTCATGTGAAAAAAACTGCAAAATAGGAATATAAAATTATAAAATAAAGAAATATTTAAAAATATTATATTTTATGGTTGAAGATTTTTTCTGACTAATTTTATCTAATAAAATGAATATATAAAAAGAATTACAATTACTATAATAAATTACAATAATAATATTTGTAAAAATATGAGATATTTTAACAACTGATATTCTTTTGCCAATTTAATGGTTGATATTTATAACGATGATAGTTTCTCTGCTGAAAGCCAAATGTGTTAAAAAAAAGTTATACATTAAATGCCTCTTCAAAAAAAGTTATATAGTGATATAAAAGTAATTTAGTCTTTTATCTTTAAATTTGTTTTTAGATTAATTTGAATAAAAATGATTTTCTATTATCAAAGATAAAATTTCGTCAATTTTTTTTATTAAAAATATTTGATGTTATGATTAATCAAATTAATTTTTATATAAAATTAAAGATGAAAAATAAAATATTATTTTCATTAAATAATATTTTTAATATCATATGCTAAATATAATTTATATCAATATTATAATATCATATTTGTACAAATATTATTATTGTAGTATATAAGTATATTCTAATAATTATAATTCTTTTTATCCACTGATTTTGTTAGATAAAATTAGTTAATTTTATAATACACATGTAATTATAATTTTGTAAATTTTTGTGAATAAGTTTGTAATTATCTAAATAGTATAATATAAAATAATTTTTTATTAATTTTTAACACAATTATATTTATTTTGTCACGTGCATATCTAGGAAGTACATCTAGAAAGAAGAGTTTAAAAAGGCAAGATCCAAGGAGGGAGGGGTCGGATTTTCGCTGAGAGTCGAACCCCTTTCCTTTCCATCTTCAGCCTTTAAACGTTGAACCATTTAAATTGGTAGAAGCGTAGTTGGTGGAGCGATTTATTATATTATAAGGATTTATGTAAGTACTTAATTGTAAAATAAATACAAACATATTTAGTTTTTATAATTTATATAATGAATATTTTGAGTTGTATATTTATGTAATTTATATATCAATCGGCTCTGCTTGTAGTGGTCGGTGGCCAGATATAACGACCACCACTCCCACAAGCCGTCGTCGTACCATTTCCGATTTCAGGCCGTCCCAGTTTAACTCTCATGCATTAGAGCAAAATTTCGAAATATCGTGAAATACTCTTGTACGAGTGCAATATCGAGTTTCGAACTGGTAAAAAAGCTATGATTGTATAAGCCTGTGTGCGACAGACTACTCATTATATAACTCTTCTATTATTCATATTGTTTTTACATTGTAATTTAACATTATCACTTCATTTTATTTTCAGAATCCTTAATTTCAAAAAATTAAAATTAATTTGATAATATAAAATATTGAGATAATTTTAATTATAAATTAATATCAATGTAATAATATTATCCTTATTATCAGGTAATCAACTAAAATATTTTTGTATAAATAATAAAATAATCTACTTCTTATTTTACATTGATTAAATAGTTTTTTAACTAAAAATAAATGAAGTTAAAAATAAAAATAATTTTATTTGTTAATAAATAAATATAAATATAATTAATTTCTATTATCATATTATTTAGTTGATATATCTTTTTAATATTATAATATCTAATATTTTGATTTTTTCATTATCTATGTTACATTATTTAGTTGATATATCTCATTTAATATTAATTAACTCTAATATATGTATTTTACTTATTTTTGTCATTTTTAAAAAAAATTTAAGTATTTTCATAAATTTTATATAATTTTATCTTTTCCGATATTTTTGTAAAAATATCAGTATATCGTAAATCGATTCTGGATATATCGAAGTATTTAATGATATTTTGATCCTTGACTCCACGGAATTTCCACCGGCCTCTTTGACTTGTCCACTCACCATCGCGGCTCAATCCAGGTACCGCCGTATAATTTTTGGCTTCACATGGGTGGAAAATTATTGAGAATGCGGAATCGTATTTTTTTCAGTAAGAGTCGATAACTCAGAATGTTGACAGAATCATCCGAGTTTTTCCGGTTCGTTACCGAGTTTGTGATCATATCGTATCTAGTATTCTAGGAGGATACGATTCGGTGAGTTATACCAGGATCGGCCGAGTTTCTGCAATTCTTCTTTTCTGGAATTGGTATTCTCAATTCGGTTGCTAGATAAATCGAGATTCTTACTACTTTGTCCATATGAACAACCATCTAAGATCTTCACATGCTTGGATTCTTCAAGCATCATCTTGGTCTGCTCAAGCATGCTTTGTTTGGGAGAAAAGCGAATCAAAACACTTTGTTTTCCGACTCCTTTTTTCCCTCTAGCCTTACTTTCAGACAGGGAATCAACTGTGATTATCTGCAATTTTGGCAATTCTCGAGTTCACGTCGGATGATATTCTTGAGTTGACTTAGGCGGTTCAGTTCGCTGAAAATTTTGGCTATCGTGAATATGAAAATTTGGTGTGTTCCGATCTTTAGTTTTAAATTTTTCGGAAAATGTTTCGTCTTGAATTTGGTTGAAAATAAAGAGAATAAGTCTAAATCGGTTTTATAAAACAAATTTTAAAAATGAAGTTAATGAAAACAATAAAAATGTGTTTAAAATGGGGTTACTATTCATTTTTGCCATTTGATTTTTGTCTTGATTTTCTTATTCTTTTCTGGCTTTTTCTTATAATTTGGTTTCTTTATCTTTTTTGAATTAACATAATTAACAGGAAAAGCTTGATGTCTTGTTTAATTTATATATAAAATGTTGAAAATAGTGAATTTATTTTGCTTTGTTTTGAAATTTGTTTTCGTCTTGATAAATGTAAAACGTGTTTCCTTTGTTTTAAGTTTGAATAAACGTAAATTTTCCTACTCTTAAACGGGGCCCAGGTTATAAGTATGAGATTCTCTTAATCTAGTAAATAGTGCAAAGGCCCCTTAAACCCGAAGCAAATATTTATATGGTTCAGTGCGGATTTTTACAAAAAATTTGCCTGAGTTTGAAAAGGTTTGAGTTTGCCTCCAGCAGCGAACATAAGAAAAAAATATTCAGTTTGGAGAGAAGAATCAGAAGATAGTGGGGTATTAACATTGTCCCACATATGGCATATTCAAGAAAACATACTAACAGTTCATGTTAATGCTTTCAATAGTTTCTTTTGGCTGTTTGAAAGGCAGGATAGCCCCTAAATTGCAGCAGTTATAGAAAGTTCAGCAGCTTTTCAGTAATGAACTTCAACTTCATAGGTGGATCAGTTGATTGATCTGCTGCAAACCTATCTTCCATACTCCTAATCTTCATTAGACAAGTTCCCTGTTAGATATATATATATATATATATATATATATATATATATATATATATATATATCCCTGTTAAATTATTTCAAATCATAATTCTGTTCATTACTGATGCAGGGAATTGAAGATGCTTGGCTTCCGACATAGACTCACCCTCTTGCGTTCGCCTTGCCGCCATTTCTCCTCATCTTCATCATCCCATAAGCCAAAATCTGATTCTCTAAGTCATGCTCAAAGAGTTGTCACTGAGTTTTTTAACTCCCATGGCTTCTCTAGAAGTCAAACATTAAGAATGATCAAACAAGAAGTACTAATCATGTGTTTGGATTTGGAACAAAAAGTTTTGCCTATACTCAAGTTTTTTCATTCTAAAGGCGCTTCTCAATCAGAGATTGTCAAAATTCTCACGCACTCACCAAAGATTTTAAGAAGAGATTTGCAAGGTGATATAGTGCCTCCTTTTAATTTCATTAGAGATTTTCTTGGATCGGAGAGGATGGCTGTTACTGCCATCGCTCATTTTTCCGGAATACTTCTGGTTAATCCCCATACCTTAGAAGCAAATACCAAGGCAATTAGCGATTGATATATTTAGAGGAAGTAAGGAGATTAGGCTTTAATCCCCTACAATCAAACTTCCTTATTGCAACTAGATCAATTAGCGACGAGGGGGAATCTTCGGGGCAAGGAAGATTGATTGATGAAATGGAATAGGCGTATCTTAGGCACTGAAGCGAAGACAGAAAGTCGAGTTAAATTATTAACTTATTATTATTAGTTATTTATTGTCGTACTTTTTAGGATTTATTTGTTAGGGTTTTTAGGATTTATCTATTAGAGTTTTTATGATTTATCTGCTATAGTTTTTTAGGATTTATTTGTTATGATTTTTAGAATTTATCCGTTAGGATTTCTTTTGTCTTATAAATAGCGCGCTATATTGTGTTTAATAGACGATATAATATTGAAAAAGCTCGAGATTTACGTTTTATTTATTTGTTTTCTTTCTTACTTGAATTTTATTGTCTTAGTGTGAGAAATTCATCGAGTTTAGTATCAGCTTAACCCCGATCCAGGGTCGAGTTATTATTTTGTCTGCGTCGATTTGGTATCGAGCGCTAAACGTCCGAATCGAGTTATTATTTTGTCTGCGTCAATTTGTGCATCAAGAGATCTAACTTCGTCCAGGGTCGAAACTACTGTTTGTTCGGTTGGTATAGTCTTTGCATTGTCCTGAAATTCACTAACCCAACTACATTCGATCCATTTCATTATTCTCTCTACCCAGAAACTGACCCTCCTTGGGTTGTCGACCAGAATTTATCATACGCTCTTGCTTTCGACACCCCTTCATGATCGACCTTCTTCTTCTACAAGGATGGAAATCGTTGCTTCTCCAAGGATCGAAACCGCCACTCCTAAAGTTGCTACGACAAGTTTTGATCTTTGCGGTTATTATGGCAAGTAATTTGTGATAGCCACGCTTAACTGATTTCTGATCAGAACTCTTTGGTGGCTGCGACATCCATTGGCGATCTTTGTCGCTCTTGTTCCAGGTTCGATCTTCTCCTTCTCCGGCAGTCTCGGAATCAACTCATCCGGAACCAAACATCAAGTTTGGCATAAGAAGAGAGCTTGACATCAAGATCCCCATGGATCCGATTCACCAGCCATTCATTTCTTCATGGTCATGACTCTGTCGAAAGAACATTCAACATTCAACCACAAATTCGAACTTTGGAAAATCAAGCATGGGATATTGAGGTAAGCAAAAATGGCAATATCGGGCAAGACCAGAGTTTAGAAATTTTGATCACTCTTGAGTCAGTTCTTTTCAACCGGCGGAATGATGGGGGCGTGGGTAAAGCGTATCTGTGCAAACAGGCAGGGAAGTCAAGTTGATTATTATTTTTATTATTATTAGTTATTCTTCATCATTACTTTTTAGAGTTGTCATTTAGGGTTTTTAGGATTTATACGTATAGTTTTTATGATTTATCTGTTATAGTTTTAAGTTTATCTTATTTATGATTTTTAGAATTTATCAGTTTAGGATTTCTTTTAGTCTTTTATAAATAGCACCTTATATTATTGTTTTAGTAGACTTGATATAATATTGAAAAGCGATAATTCGTTTTATTTATTCGTTTGCTTTCTTCTTAATTTTATTATTTTCGTGTAGAAATTTTTATCGGAGTTTAATGTCGGAGCATAATTTCGATCAGAGATCAAGTTATTATTTTGGTCCCTACATCAGTGCGTGTAGCTTGACTCACGAATAATAATAAAATTAAAAAAAAAACGAATAGTAAACGGAATGAAATTCTCAAGTTTTCAATATTAATCAAGTCTATAAACAATAACATAAGGTCTTGTTATAGGCACCAACGAGAAATCTAATGGAAAAACCAAAAATCGTAATGGATAATTCCAAAATCACAATGGATAAATCCAAAATCCTAACAGATAAATCCTAAAAACCCAAACAGATAAATCCTAAAAAGTACAATTAAATAAATAACTAATAATTAAAAAATAATAATTGAACTTGGTTTTCCTATCTCGTCTAGGCTTAGATATGGGCCTACTTCATGCCCCATCATTCCCTCGAGTTGAAAAGAACTCGACTCCGAAGAGTGATAAAAAAAATTTCTAAATCATGCGGCCTTTGAGGTCCCGATATTATCGTTCTTTTACTTCTTTCACGAATATCCCATATTTGATTTTCTTCCAGAGTCTTGGAATTTGTGGTTGAATGTTGAATGTTGAATGTTCTTTGACTAGAGTTGGCGACCATAGAGAGCTTGATCGGGCTGGTGAATCGGATCCAAGGGGCTCTTAATGTCAAGCTCTCTTCTTATACTAAACTTGGTGTTTGGTTCCGGATGAGTTGATTAAGGCTGGGAGGAGGTCGGGCAGAGCGTAGCAACAATATCTTCAATGGATGTTGCAGCACCGGAGTTCGGTGATTAGGGAAATCAAAAGGAGCGGTAGCTATCACGAATTATGACAAAGTAATAACCGCAAATATCAAAACTTGTCGTAGCAACTTTAGGAGCGGCGGTTTCGATCCTTGGAGAAGTAGCGATTTCGATCCTTGTAGAAGTAGTGGCGTCGATCGAGTACTTGATGGTGTGGAGCTTAAGCTGGGGCGGCTCGATCGACAACCGAGGTCGTCGGGTAGAGAATAATGAAAGGGATCGAAGGTAGTTGGGTTAGTGAATTTTGGTGACCTGATGCGTACCAAGGCCCGAACAAACAAGCTACGATCTCGGATCAAGAACTTGAAACAAATAGAAATAACTTGATCTCGGATCGAAGTTAGGCTCTGATACCAAATTGATACAGGATAAAAATAATTGTACTTCGATCCAAGCCTAACTTGGTATTAGAGCCTAACTTCGATCCGAGATCAAGTTATTATTCTATTCTGCATCAATTTGGTATTAGAGCATAAATTCGATCCGAGATCGAGTTATTATTTTTGTCCTGCGTCATTGATATATTGAAAAGATGGGGTTGGTCTGAGGAAGACATTTGGAGAGCTTTCAGGAAGTATCCCCCTATTTTTATGTTGTCTGAGGAAATGATGGAATTCTTTGTCATACAAATGAAGAGAGACATTTCTTCGATCATTGAGTGGCCTAATGTGCTTGGGCTGAGTATGGAGAAGAGGATTATTCCTTGCTTTCATTTCGAGCAAGTTTTGATTTCCAAGCATCTTCTGAGCAAAAATATGAACCTTAGAGCTTTGTTTGAGACATCTGATAAGGTGTTTATGCTGTATTTTGTGGATCACCTGGATGTTCCTGAGCTGTTAAATTATGTCCAGCCTATTGTTGTTCCAGCCATTAAATTATGTCCAGGTAACTTCAGCCATATATTTTTGATTGCGGTCATACGGAAGTGTATACTATTTCATTTTGGAAAATGGCCAGGCTGCAGCCATAAATAAGTTGGATTCCAATAAGCAACCAGACCAAGAATTTTTAGCACAGGTTGGATCAATCACAAAAGTTTGATTTCAAATGCACCCCATGCAATGACTTTGTGATTCTGATATGCTTATCAGCCGTTGCATAACTTTGCAGGTTTCCAGGATATCAAGATTGAAGCATGAGAATGTTGTTGAGTTAGTTGGCTATTGTAATGATGGAGGTCTTCGTGCCCTTGTATTGCCCTTGTTTATGAATTAATAACCTGAGGGATCCCTTGTGATTATCATGGTGATGGTGTCATGTTCTTCCTATTAATTGAATCTTATTCATTGCTTTCAGTGGCTATTGATCAGTTTGGATTTAACTTTATGGAACTCATTTCATTTTTTTTAGTTCCATTGAACAATAGTCCACCATACGCCAGTATACATCTGAACATTTGGCAGTACTGGTCAACTTTGGACCATGTAAAGAAGCCTGCAACTGGATACCTATTCTGTAATTATTAGTGGAGATACATCCATACCTGCCCATTCATATACTGTTTGCATGTATTTGCCAATATTGTTCTTAAGCTCTGTCTAGTTTGAGAACATTTTAGGAATAGAAGACTTCTCCTTCTATTTTTTTGTTTTTTAATTTTGTTGTTGTTTAGGAGTTTCAACTGCGCCTGGTGGGTTATGTTCTTTATTTCTTATCTTTTATTGGCTGCTCCATATATAACTCATGAACATAATTGTCTATTTGTTAGGTGTCTGTTAGCTATATTCTTCTTTGCGTCCTTTTTAGCATGTCTTCAACTAAAAAAATATCGATTGATTGGAATTATGACTGCTGGGCTCTCACATATCTTTTTCACAGTTCTATTTATTTCTTTATGCCTGCTGTGTTTTTATATTCAATTTGATCACATTCCAAGTAAATACTATATTCTTAGCATAATAAGAAACTAGTTTGTCAGTTATGTTTTGCTCATGAATCTTTGTTTTGGGTTCTAAAAATTATTCTTCTCGGTATTCATTTTCTCTTGTTTTTCTAGTTTACTTTTAATTTTAAAGAATGAAATGATAGTTTTGAACAGTATAAGACAGACTAAGGGTGTAGGAGAAAGGATATATCTGGAGAGAGACTGGGTTATAGAGTCAAAGAATGAGGATTGCAATTGGGTAGCTAAGAGGACTTGAATATTTACTGATGAAACAACCTCAGCAGATGGTCTAAAGTAATGTACTACATTTTATGCGATCTTACTCAGTTTGCTAATTTTGGGTCATTCAGTCTAGACTGATTCAGGCTACTTAACTGATTCTATTACAGGATCCTCAGACCTCTGGCTGTGAGCTCCAGGTATTGCATCTGCCTATCTTATACATACCACATGCCTTCTTTTGTTTAGTTGTGCATAATGAAAACCTGAACTCAGAAAGCTCTAAATTCTCAATAGATGATTATCTACAGTGTTTTATATCAGCAAAATGTGGGCTAATCGATCAAACCTTGCCATCTATCAAACTCAGACTTTTCATATGATGCTTTGAAAAGGGCCGTTTATTTATCTACTTTAAAAGCTTAGTAAAAAATAAAAATCAAAATCATAGAAGTGGGACTACATGCTTCATAACCAAATTAAGTGTTGCTGTATATATGACTGATTGAATGACTATTAACATAATCAAATCAACAAATCTAATAGATTCTCATATAAGACTAGATCATTCTTTATGCTTTTTTCTCACGTATCTATTCGCTGTGTTATATGATAATTTGTTTAGTTATAATTTCATTTGGTTTCAGATGGACTCTCCTCATTAATTATATTTAATTAAAGATTCTTTGTGAACTAGATCGTGCTTTATCTTTTTATTTTTGGCCTTATTCTGTTTATTCTGTGTAAAAGTAATCCATTTCACCAAGCGTGTTTCACTGCTGCTTTCTACTTTCGCCGCTAATTGACTCAATTGTTAATTTCACTCATTAAGCATATCTACATGTAACAGAAGTGCTGTTTATTATTCTTGTTTACTTTAAGCCTCTCAGGTTTAGCCTTCCCATTCTGAAAAATGGAGATAAATCCCCCAAAATTGCAACAAAAGGTAAAATAATTAGAAAGGATTTGAATTTTAGATATAATCATCAGACCTAATTCTAACATATATCATCATATTAGAACTGATTCTTTGGATTTGCTTTTTATTATAGTTTCTTGTTTGAGACTCCAGAAGAATTACTAGAAAAGAAAAACACTAGGTATTCATTTATCTGTTTGGTTTACAGGTGAAAAAAATTAATAGGGAGAAACATAAGTGTTCAAGCCAAATATATAAATTAATTATTATATTTTAACCAGTTTTTATTATCTAAATTCTCTTCCTTCCTCCTTTTTCCTCCTATTTTTTGTTTTAACATATCTATTATACCAGAAGCCCCAGAAATTTGTTCGTTGGGGTCGAACAGTACTAGGTGAAAGAAAAAAATTCAGAAGGAAATAATTCTAAGAAAAATCAAATTTTATCAAATTCTTAATTTTATATATTTACCAATTTTCTTTATGCTATGTATTAATAATATTTAAAATGAGTTTGAATAATTATATAAAATTAATTCTCAGTGGTTTCAAACCTTTTTTTATTTCTTGAATTTTATATATTATTACCATACACCTTCATATTTTCTTTTAATATTTTAGTTTAAACAAGTCATTCAAAATTATTTTAATTTTGTTTTGATTAATTCATTTCTTTCCTTTTTATTTTGTGTGAACTAGGCACTGAAAAAATTATTTTCTTTATCTTTTTCTGCTAATATTAGATTCAAACAGAGCCATAACGATTTTGTTTAATATAAAACAGTGTGTTTCCCTCTCCATGCTGAACATGGGTTGGATTATTTTTAATCACATCATCTGATTCTTTTACAATCTTTTACAGGTCAGAGATATGGATATACCTCTGTGCTTATTTTATCGTATTGCAGAGAAGGCTGATCTCAGCCGACCTTTGATACAGTTGTGAGGCTTTGCAGCTATTTAGATTCTAGAATGGATTGCCTATTTTTAAAGATATCTATCAGGACCTAAAGGAAATGTTCAGAGGAAGGTTAAGTTTCAATGTAGTCACGATATAAGATAGTGCAGAAAATATAATTAAGTTTTTCATGTTTTATTTTTGTTCATATATATCTTCATTGGAAACCAAATGATGGTTTGATAAGTATATAATTCATTGTGATTTAAAAATATCTTTCTTCCCTCCTCTTTTTCTTTTATTTTTCTTCTTACATCAGAAGCAGACTAATGTTCTGTAGAAATCTTCCCCCTTGTGTTTCCTCTCCATTTTAAATACAGAAAAACTTACAGAAGGTTGTTTGAATTATTTATTAATTATTTGTCTCTTAAATTCAGAAGACTTAATCTTGGTTTTTTAAATATTTTAATTCTATATTTTTCAAATAAATTGAAATATGGACCCCTCTGAAAATTTATCTGCTAGTGTTTTGTCTTATAGATTGATTAGGTCAAGTCTAACATTTGTTGACTCTACTTTATGTATGATAAAAAATATTTTAACTTTTTTTATTTTCTTTAATAATTTTCAAGAACGAATATAAATTTTAGAAAAATTAATCTTCATTTGAGCATAAAAAATAAATTTGGTATTTTTTGACTTCTCTATATGTTTGGATTCTTATCTTATTGATTTTCAAAGTAAAAATGTAAAAATAAATATTACTTCTCATACAACATATATGCTCTATTTTCTTGCTTTTTTAAGTTATAGCTTTCATTTAATCAAACTTCAATTTTCTTATATATACATATATATATATCAGAAAAAATATCTGAAAAAGTCAATGAAGAGATAGGCCCATTAGTATTGTAGGAAATTGGTGAAAAAGGCCCATGCATGGAATATGGGCTGCCTTCCTTTTCTCCGGTATGTTTTTTTCTCCTCACTTTCTCATACTACTTTCTCAATATAATCTTCATTAATTTTTAACCATATTTTGATAAAAATACTCTCATTATTTTCTTATAAAAATAACTTATTCTCTTATAAGACATAAATACCTAAGACCCCAAGTATTTTATCTCACCTTTCAAAGATATTTTAAAAAAAAATTATTAGATTTATAGATTTTGATTAATTTATTATCTTATAATTCTATGAATAGTTTACATAACTATAGGAAACTATTTAGTGTATTCTAAAAACTACTTCAGTATTTTCTTAAAACTGTTATTATTTGATAGGGTTTGAAAAATAAGGTTTCTGAGCTTGCATTCTTATGGCCGAAAAAAGTAGTGATGAAGCGAAACTCGTCGGTTCAGATTGAAGGAGGTTTCTTGTAGCTCAGTATCTTTCTGTGACGACTTTAGCCTTTTGGGCCCATTGGAAAATCCGTCAAGCAGGTACGAGGCTGACTTATAAATTGTGGTGAAAACCTGATACAATAATGTCATTATAAATTCGGGTCAAATCTCTAGATAAGGAAGGAGTTATAAAATCACATTCTTCTTTCTATATCACCATCTGATCGATCTGAATATGTAAAAATATCTCTTAATGGAATTTTGGATCTAACTACAATTACTTGGGAGAATCTATTTATCAATCTAGTCTAAACCGATTGAAGGTGTAGCAGTTCGCCTCTAGCGGTCTATAACTACCGAGAAAAAAGCGGCGGCATTGATGTGCCGGCGGCGCCAATGCCGCACCTTCACCGTGTTTCTGGAGGATTATTATCTCGTGTGGATCAACGGTCTGTAATCATCTGCTCCAGTAGACAGACGATCAGTCACACAACCATTGCTGATGTCTAGGTGTTAAACGACATACGTTCGTGATTCAGATTGAAAAAATATCATATTCTTAATTATCTTTTTATATCCTTTGTGTTTTGCTGAACAAAAGGAAAAACTATAAATCAAACATATCTTTGGTATATCTTTACGCTCCATCTCTTCGTTAAATTTCGAAACGAATTCTAACTACGAGTCATTGCCCTCTTCTAATTATTTAAATCATGTAATCATAACAGGCCCCACCACCACCGTCCCTTTCTGTCTCTATAATAATTAATAAACAAAGAAAATCTGATACAAATTATTTTATTTTATTTTATTTTTGGAAAAAGAGGAAATGGATTATTGGCCACTATGTGCCACATCACCTACCTAATGTGTCATAGCACCATTCATCTTTTCTGAAAATTCTATGAAATTTTATTATGGGTCTTGAAAACATCCTTTTGAAAAAGGATTCTACTGTTGATTTTAATTAAAGAAAAAAAAAAAACATTTCTAAAATTAAAAACCTCTTTCCTAGATTCAGGTAGACAATGAATGAATAGGAGAATTTGGAAAGTCAAGCAGATCTTAAACCAACCACCCAACATTTCATCAAAATAAAGGCATCAATTTCCATAAGGTCAAATAACCCATACCTCCATATTACATGCAACCTTAATTTTATGGATAATTCAAACTACAACTTACAATCTTATCCATTTTGTACAAGTATACATATCTCAATTTAGTTATTGTGGGGGTAAAGTGTATCTTCAAATATATGACATTACAATTTACATTAGGGATTAAATAATAAATAAATAAAATCTAAATTTAGAAAGTGGGACCAATAACATACTTTTATTCAACATAAAGAACTCAAATTTAATCTTAATTTATGAGAATTATTCTTAAAATAGTTACAAAACTGAAAATATTACAAAAATTCAAAATAAAATAATTTGTTCTTTAAACTTATTTTACATTTTCAATTATATAAAGATTAAATAGTTGTTTTATTTGTAAATATTTTTCATGATACTCTAATAATTACAGGTAAATCATTTAAAATTGACAAAAAGCAAAAAAAAATTGTAAATCTAACCTTTTATTTTTCTTTAAAACTAAGAATGATACACCAAATCATTTTGTCATTTATATTCTACTCTTATTTAACTTGAACATCTTTTGAGTTTGTTCAAATAACTTAAGATGAGTTAAATCATTCTGTATAAAAATTGTATTAAGCACCAAAGCAGCCGTTTAAGATTTGTTTAATCTTAAACATGATGGTTAGAAGTCAAGCGTATATAAATGAATTAGATTTATGCTAATATTTTGGGTTTAACACATTTAAAGATTATTTATCTAAAATAAGGATATTTTAAAAGGTTATAAAATAAGATGTTAGTTTCAAATAACTTTATTTTTGTCTTGAAATAAATTACATAGTTTCAAAGCACCAAATTACTTACTTATTTTTAACTTCTTTTATATTCTTTAAAACTTTGTACATCAATAGCAATATAAAAAATATATATTTAAAATCTTTCTATTTGAAAACAAATATAATAATAAAAGATGGTTTTCGATTTTAAAAATATGATTTTTATCAATACTAAATAACATAAGTAACAAAATATATTATATTTATTCCTTTATCTTCTTTTTAAAGCTTAAAGTGAATTCACTCTATTCATGATTTATTTATACTATTAACACTTTTCTACAACTGTAACTAGAAAATAACTAATAAGAAAAAAGACAAAATAACCCACTTCATACACAAACTTTTATGTTTTCCATTTCTCGAATATTTAAATATAATATACTATTTGTCATATTATTTATATTATTTGTAACAATGTAATATGATAATATTATAGTTTAAATGAGATGATGATGAAATAGCTTTCAGATTGCTTTCTATGGAAACTATAATTCATTTACATGTGGTATGGTCATAATAATAATAATACAATTCCAATAAATTCATAAAACTAATCTTTTTCATTATATTCAGTATAAGTGTAAAAATATATAACAGAATCAAAATAACTAAACATTTAGTTATAATGTGGCAATCCATAAAATAATATAATATCATGTTAGGGGTTTCATCTTTGTATTTTGGATATTCCAGTTCAGTGGATATTTTAAGGTTATTTTGCAATATATTAGTTTTCTAGCAACTTTTTAAAATTGTCCATTTAAACAAATTTCTCTAATAACTTATATAAATAAGGTCGTTTGATTAAATACCATTTGAAAACCAAATTTGAAAATCTATTTTACCAAATTTCACCATCATTTGTAAAATATACATGATGTTCTTTTATAAAAATAACAATTTTCTTATCTAAGACCTACGTAAATATATAAAATATGGAGAAGGTTGCATTTAAATGTTTACTATTATTTGAGTTATTTAAGTACAAATATTTTTATAAAATGTGATTTGAATTAAAGAAACCTTTCAAAGCAAAATTATCAACTAATGCTTTTATGTGTTTGATAAATGCAGTGTTATCTTTGCTAAAAATAACGGTTTATAAAAAAAAGTAGCAATATATAAAATAATAAAGGCATTAATCTAAAAAAGGTTGTTTTTAGAAAAAACGTGTAAAGGGTTAAATTTACAAAAATGTTTACATTATCTGAGGTTATTTAGCTTAAATATTTCATAATTAAATAAATAAGATAAATTAATGAATTATAGAAAGCGGATATGTAAGAAAAAAGGAAGGAAGGAAGAGAAGGAAGAAATAAAAGGGAAGGTGTGACAAAAGGAAGGAAGACTAGGCAGCTTGTTATAAATGGGTTCAAGATGAAGTAGACACACAGAAGAAGGCTTTCCATTTACCTTCCTTGTTAGCCAGCTACAGCTTCAAATCCTCACATTTCTGTAGCCTGCTCCTGATTACTAACTGCAATACTATTTCAATAAACATTCTGAACGGTCTGCAAGACGTTAATGGAGAAAGAACAAAAGTGTGGAAGACCAGTATAAATATTCGTGCAGTCTCACATAAAGCATCTGGGTTTTACAATCAAGGTCCAGTTTTCTTAACCCAGATTCCACGCTAAAGGTTTGGATGTTTTTTTTTTTAAATCCTGATTTGGTCTGAGGTTTTGTAGTTCAGAGGTCTTTTATGCTGTTTGATTATGGACTTCATCTGAGTTTAGGAAAGCAGGAAAATGAAAGGGAAATCATGTTTTTTAGAAGCTTTTCTGCGGATCCCCAAGGCGGATTGATATAAAAAAGTTGATGCAAAGCTTTGCTTTGTTGATGAAGATTCATCGCCCATTATGTTGAATTGTGATATTTTGGTTGGTGGGGTTTGGTTTATGTTTTTCAATCCCATGATTGTTTGTTTGAATAACTGTTTGGAAAAATTGATCTGGATTGATTCTGGCTGAAGTGGAGCTGATTGGATGCTTTTGATTCCTATTGAGATTAATCTATTTGAGGATAACATGTTTTCTTTATATAGTACAGAAAAGACCATGGATGCAAGACAATCAGCTGAAGTTTTTAGCTCTGATTGTACTGAATTGATCTTGAGCTTTTATTAATATGAGCGATTTGAAATCCACCAAATGGGTGAATGTATCTTTCACATGTACCATCTGAAGAGAAACATACTACTTTTGGAGAAAAGAACATCCTAAATGCAAATATGTTCTTTCAACATGTGGTGAAACTGGATCTAAACAGAGAGCCTCAGATTTGTATCCAGTGTAAAATGAGAGTGCAACCAAGATGAAGTAATTTGATTTTGGTTTCTAATCAGCCTCCCTAGTTGTTTTTTTAATTTTAAAGAAATTAGTATGCTGATGTTGTGATATTTTGAACTTCAATGTCAGATTTTGCCCTTTCGTTTTGTTGATGTGAATTACTTTTACTAATTTGTTGGGTTCCTAGGTTTGAAGCCTCCAACTCTCGAGACAGTTATCTAGTGCTTTGAATTTGTACAGCCAGTAGTTTTGTTTTGAATGGGAGCCTTTTCTCATCTGAGTGCAGATAATTTTTTGAATCTGTTTATCAGATTCAGATAGTGGAGGGGAGGAAAATGGGATTGCTTCAGCTGTGAGGGAAGATGGCCACCCAAAACTTACAGTAATAGATGCATTTGGCAAATAATTCTTAGGTAATTCTGTTTCCCTACTTGTAGACTGCAGTTCATGGAAGGTTACTATTATTTTCTCTTTCATCTAGTGTTTATCAATCATTTAGAATTTGCTCGTTTCTTGGAAGTGTGACTTGATGTTGTCCAAATCTTTGGCTTGAAACTGGCTCCAGAAACTCAAATACTATTTAGATTTTCCTTAATCACCAATCCTCATTGGAAACTGAAATTTTACAAATGTTTATCTTGTTTAGGCTTTGACTACTGATGGTTTGATCTTAGATTTTTGATCATATTCTTTTATTGCATCATTTTCCTTTTTGTTTCCTTGTGATGTTATTGTTACTTTATATGACTGATGTATCAATATGACCAAGCAGGAGGTCATCATGGAGTACATCCATTAAATGGAAGCTTCCGTTAGATACACAGACAGTGGAGATATCGGCTCTGCCTGTTTCCAGCCATTCTGTGGATAAGATTAGAAAGAAATTACAGAACTAGCGATCGAATATTTAATTGAAGGGAAGTCATGGAAGAGTATACCACGGAATTCAGAAGAATATAGGCAGGCTGCTATAAAGTTGGGTTCTAGTAAGCAACCAGACCAAAGACTCTTTAGTTGGGGTAATCACGATGTTTAATTTCTATTTTATATGACTTTTATGATTCGATATATTTGTGTTGATTGTTGCACAACTTTGCCGTTCATGACCTCAGACTGAAGAATGAGAACGTTGATTAGTTGGCTATTGTGTTGATGGTGGTCTCCGTGTTTATTTGCTTATGAGTATGCTCTAATGGATTCGCGATATTCTGCATGAAGTAAGTATTGTCATGTTCTTATAACTACCATCAAATGAATCCCATTCGCTTGCCTTCAATACCGATCAAAAGAATGGTTAACTTTGTGATCATTTCATTTTTTATTCACTCAGCGTATTCATATACCAATTTAGTTACGATCCACAGACCTTTGATGGTGTTTAGGTCAAATTGGATTACAGTAAAGAAACATAAGCTGAACCTGCATGTTATATAAATGACAATGGAGATAATCATCTGCCCATTGATATATGTAACAATGTATGTATTTGAAAAAATACTCTTCTTAGCTCTGTGGTTGAGAACATTTTAGAATGGAAGGCCTTTCCAGCCCCATAAGCCTGTTTCATTTTTAATTCATTGACATTTAAGTGCAAACTTTAGATCTAATTGGGTTCCTAGTTTTTCTGTTTTCTCTTTATGTTTGCTTATTGGCTGCTCACACATAACTCATGAACTCCATTATCCCTGCTGTTGGGTGTCTGTTATGCTCATCCTTATTTGAGACAATAGTATTTAACTAAAAAATATGATGAATTCTAATTGATGCTGGGCTCTACCATAGCCTCTTCTAATTGTATTGTTTCTATTATACTTGAGTTTATTAATAGATGCCCACCATTGTTCTCCAAAATAATCAATACACATGTATTTGTTTTGGTAGCATAAATAATAATCTTTCATTTGTGGGTGTAGGGAGGAAGGTGTCAGGTACAATAGGTCAGTACTCTATTATGAGCTCAAAAGGTGAGTGCACATTGGAGCAGCTAGAGGACTTGAATATTTACTGAGAGGCACGACCTCATATCATTCCTTTAATGACATCAAGTCCAGTATGCTACTTTTTGATGATGATGTTGCTAAGATCGCTGATTTTGATCATCAAATCAGCCTGGATTCCAATCTTCATTCAACCATTAATCATGGAACCTTTGGTTATACGCTCAGGTAGCTCTTGCATTTGCTTTTTCGTCTTTGTTTGGTGTGCATGAGTAAGCAGAAACTCAAGTTATAAAAAAATTCATTAATCTAGAATGTTTGCTATACGTACTTTTACAACATAAAGCAGCTTTCTCCGAGGCATCATTTGTTAGTTTGCCCCACCTTTGAGATCTATATTCAAAGATGCTGGCCAATAAATCAACTACTTTGCTATCTTAATATTAAGCACTTAGAAAAGGAATGAATTTATTTGTATCTACACCAAAAGACACATAAAACAAAGACTAGGAAAAAAAATTTGTTGGATGAGTTGGGAAAGAAAGAAAATCAGAGTGGGATGCATCACTACCAACCAAGTATGTTATTTTGGTGCAGCTTCCGAACTGTTTCCAGATTAACCATTCCAAGATTCCTTTGGCGAAATATGTATGCTTTATAGCCAAAAGCATATACAATTTCTGGCTCACATACTGATTCTGATCCTGCGTGTACCATGACCCGGACAGCTGGGTTTCAAAGGTGGCGTTTGCAAACTTTGGTGACTATCCTGCTGGAACTTCATATTGGGCTGTCACATCTGACGATCCACAGCTGCCACATACGTAGCAAGTCTCGTAACATGGGTAATAATTTGATCCAGGGTTATTTTCTCTACTTTCTAATTCTGCCCCTGGGTGCACTCCTATTTAAGCTTTCCAGTTATAGATTTGATCATTTTCATCTAAGCTGATCTTATATATTAATAAATGCTCAAAACTCAGTAGAGGAATGGCAGAAGTAAAGCAGTGTGTTGATATTTTAGACTAGGAGAATTTTGAACTGCAAAGGTAATTAGATGACATTTGGACTTATGCAATTTCATCGCACTAGCTTCCGTCTTGTCTGATCGCCATGAAACTGATTGTTGCCACAGGTCGCTAGTTCTTGATATAAAACAGAGTGTTTATCATTTAAATTCCTCCTCTGATTTTATAATCTTGCTGTTCTCGAACAGATGGCTTTCATTTGCTGCTTTGTGCGTGCAATACGAAGCTGATTTCCGGCCAAACATGAGCCTGGATTGTCAAAGCTCTGCAGCCTCCTGTGATGTATCGGCCTGGACATGCACCTGCCTTGTGAATTCCCTCAGCCACCTCTCTCAGTCATCTAGCAGAATATTCTTTAGATTTGTTTTTTTTTGACAGGCTGCTTCTTTCTTTATGTAACCCCTGCATTTGATACTTTTCTTTTGTAGTAATTCTTAAATCACCTGTGTTTCTTTTTGTGTTGTACAGAAAGATTCTACATGAGTAGTGAAGGCTCCTCCTCTATTTTGCTTGGTTGGGGTTGTCACCTTGGGACAAACTTTGTATTGATGTTTTGTATAAGATTGAAATAATGGGGAAAAAGGAAAGGGAATACTCCTCATGACCATTTCACCTATTTTTATCAAATGCAGCAAATTTTAAAATTAATTTACTAGTACAGTTTCAGATTTATGATAGTTTAAGGAGAATTTATGATGGATTTAAGAGACCTTGGACATGAGTTTTTTGAGAAAGATATCATTTCATTAGTTCAAACATAGAAATAGTAATTATTCACTTCAGGATAATGGCCTTGGGTTAATAACTTCAATAGATAAATGTTAAAACTATTATATTTAAGCAATCTTATAATGATTATAATCTTTATAATTTCTAGACCTCTCAGTATAATGAGTATAGTCATGGTTAAGAATTTAGTTGTTGTTGATTGAATATATTTTGTTGTCTGTATCGCTTATATATTAAAAAAGGTCATAATAAGATAACAAAATATCATATCGTAATAAAACAATAGAAAAAATGTAATCTGGGTTGTATTAAGCAATATAATCATATGTTCTGACAAATCGATAATAAAAATATAAAAAAGCTGATAAAACTCAAAGTTATGAATGAACCATTTTATTAGAGAAGATAAATTTAAAAAAAAAAATGATAAAATAAAAAAAAAAAAAGATGCTAGAGAAGAGACCGGTTAGAGTACCTTGGACCATGATTTGTTTCTTGAAATTTTAATGAAAGGACATTAAAGAAAAACTATTTATGATTTGGTTTACTCCCAAAAAAAAAAGAGAAGAATAAGAAGAAAATCATTTTCTTGATTTTGTTCCATCAAATTCAGGAAAAACGAAACCTATCTTCCTTTCATAATACATCTCTTGCGGCTACTGATTTTTTTAATTGCTGTAGAAATTATGTAAAATTCTATTCACACCAAAGCCCAAAACCCTTTTTACACCTTGATCTGCCATTGCAGACCACTTCAAAGTAAGTACAGAGTGGTTAGATGTTCAAAAGTCGACCACCATTCAATTACATACTTTTCTGAAAAAAGTCCAAGTACACTAGTCATCTGAATATGACCTTCCCTGTTTTGACAAGTATTCTGTCTGACAAAGGACTTTGATTCCTAATAAAGTAGTTCGAATTCAGATCTACAAATTGAAACATATTTATTTGAAAAAGAAAACCAAATTGGCTGACAGCTCACCCACAATTCAAAGTTTCTACATCTACACTATTTCTTCCAAAAACAGGAATGCACTCATGAAGTCATGTAATGTACTGTGACACTATACTTGCTTCTTGATTTTTTGCCCTTCATTTTTCCAGAGTGAAGTGTCCCAAAATAATTTTCTAAATAGATTCTAAGTAACAATAATATTTTTAAAATAATACCTAGATTAATATTTTTTTACCATAACTTAAATCCCATGCTTATCAATTACGATTTTTAAGTTTAAAATTAAGGCCGTGACTATTTCCTCCCGATTTTAAATTAAAATAACATTAGTCACGAGTCGCAACTTAAGTTTTTTAACTTAAGCTGATTGGTGGCTAGTTTGCTCTTGAATTTTAAAAATATAGTCATCAATTATAGTTTATTGATGATTGATATAATAAAAAAAAGCACTAATTTAAACATTATTTTGAGCATAAGCTTTATGCATTGGACATGGTTTTTTTAATTATTTGCTGTTAAGCTCATTTCTCTCCCACACTTTGACAACATAAAGCTCATCACCAATTGGGTGGTGAAAGTGTATGACGAAGAGGGATGAGATCAGCTCAACCAGAATCATTATATATCCTTCTCACATAAAGTAGAATAATCGGTGGATTACTGACTTTTCTATCAGGATTCTGCAAAACCAATATGTTTCCTTGAAGTGTGTTTTTATTTTGGTGATCTCTGAAGGTGTTTCCTTAGAGTTTATTACTTTTTCTGTACCACAAATCACAGGGCATGTCTGAAATCATTCTTTCCCTCTTTGTTTTTTCTACAGCAGAACGTATCAAATACAAATCTAGTGACTACTAAAGACCTTAAGCCCAAAGGATCTCCAGAAGCAAAAAGAAATAGAAAAAAACCAGACTTTTGTAGATCACTACCACACATCACCGTGGTTTGAGCGTTCATAATCAAACCCACTTTCCATACACAACAATTTTCTCTCCATCTACAGTAAGCCAAAACCAGCCCACGATATTCATAAACCGACTCTCTACCCTGATACTTAAGTAAGGCGGGTCCAAAATTTCAAAGAGGAAGGATTGGGGAAATTAACCCTTTATCTTTATAACAGAAGATGTGCCTCTTTTCCTGCGGCTGGTTAACTGACCTCTCTCAACTTTGCTTATCTTGCAGGATTATAACCTGGTTTCCTTCTGTTTCTCGGCCTTTGAATCTGGCTTTCCCTTATCAGTATCAGAGTTCTCCCTCTGGACTCTGCTTCATTAATTCCTGTAGCTCTCTCAACCACCTTTGATTCTGAAAATTTCAACAGATTTTACATTTGAGGCTGACTTGTCCTAAAAGGGTTTTTAAGTTTCAACAATTTAATGGATGGTGGCAATTCTTGTTCATTGGTTGTGTTAGGTCTGGGGTCGTATCGATAACTTCGGTTTTTCTATAGAATTAAATTGTTTAGAACACGGCTTTAATAATAAATGGATCGAAAATAACAAATTCAAACACAACCCAATAATCTAGTAATAGCATATGATACATGCAACCTGTTGGTAATTTAAAATAATATAAATTATAATTAATTTAATAATACTAATACAAATAATATATAACAGTTAATTGAGTTAAATATAATTTCACATAATATTAAACAAGTCAAATTAATTGTTTATGTGGTTAGCATGGATATAACCAGTATATTAAGCGGGTTATGAATTTGAACAAAACACATTCATAATCAACTTCAAACCGTAAAAACCGTGTCACGCGCCTAGATGGAGCAGCTGTGTTTTCATAACTTTTGGCTGAAAAATGGGCAGTTTCTATGGAAAGTTTGAATAATAATTGGACATTTTGAAAATGACAACAAATTTTATGTATTTTCTGGATAAAAGTTATACTTTTAATGACAATACACCAAATGAATTCATATGGCTACTACTTAAAAGAAGATTTCAGGCTCAAACCTCTCGTGGTATAGATGTTCTCTAGTTCAGCATGCGAACAGCAGCTCATCTTTGGTCTCTTTGTCAGCATCTAGGTCGGCGCATCTTAATGCAGTCAAAAGGGCTCTTTGGAGCTCGTCGATAGCTAGATCTCAATAATTTGGGTCTAACTACTGACCGCCTGCTGCCGACCATCATCTTCAGCCAATCAACAAGATTTACCTGCATGAATCAATGGAACTGATGGTAAGTCTAACGAATGAACGGATAATAAACAGAACTGATTATGGGCCTTATTTCATTTTATTTGAAAATTTGTGAACAAGAGACTTAAAACCAAGCTTCGATCTTCTCATTTTAAAAATATTTGATAAAGAATGAAAACTAAATTGATAAAGAGTGCACTATGTGCGAGTACTACCTTAGTGAACCTTGGAATTTTAGCAAACAAGCGCTGTGGATTTGTCAGAGTTCTCATGCAAAAAATACTCTTGGATGTCACTCTTTACTCATTAACCTCAAATGTTTCAATAAGAAAGATCCTGAGCTTGAATTCATCTTTGTTTTAATTTTCAAATAAATTAGGAGCCCACTTTATTCTCAAGAGATGTATTCACATATTATAACCTAAGTGCTACTTGTGTGGACCAACAAAACTATTGAGATCAGTAAATGAAATGACAATACAAATGTTAAAATAGCACACTAGCAAAAGAAGGGAATCAAATCCCCTGTTTTGGAATGAGTATGGCCATACCTCATGTGCAGGTCGGCCATGCTCTCCTGGATCTCTTCCATTGCTTCAAGAGCACAACCCCAAAGCTATAAACATACTCTTCTCATTTAGAAGGCCAGGAAATTGGCACTCTTCTGGAGCCACATATCTATAGCAACACAGAGAAATAAGAAGAGAGCTGAAAAGGAGGATCGTTTGTACACAAAGCAACATCAAATTTTTCTTCTAAAGGCCACCAACAAAGATAAGCAATGTTAAAGAATTATCGAATACATGAACAAATAACAACTTTAGATGGAAAATACTAACCCAAGATTCCCCATATCTAGTAGTGATGACTACTCACCCAGCAATTTAGGCGAGACCAAATCAGATATCTTACAATTAAAATCGTCATCCAATCAATATATTTTATAGATTTGATATCTCGATGCACAACTATTTTTAGTTCCAATAGCTTCATGCAAGTGAAGCAAGCCTGCAACTGAAAAGAAAAAAAAAAAATCATAATAAGCTCCATGTGGATACTTAATTAAAGATGAAACCTAAAATTATTGCAAATAACAAGTTAAGGTATCAGTGACTTCATATAGCAGTGCACAAGTAAAATTTTATCCAGGCCTCCCAAGTAAGATCCATGCTGCCGCATGGCTCCATGAAGCCATTGTTCTAAATTACCATTTATTGGTAATATTCATATACCAACAGCCTGAAATTATAGTAAAGAAACTGAAATTAATGAATCTGATAAGTAAAATTTAGGCAACCAGGTATATTTCCGAATTCAAGCATAGAGAACTAACACAAAAGATATCTGTTATCAATAAGTGTGATTCATGTGTAAGAAAATGAAACACCTCATGGAATAATTATTCTCGAGAAGTCAAGACCAGAAAGATTGTTAGATAATGACTTGGAAGTGATTATGATTATTTTGTTTTTCTCAACCACAAACAGGGTACTGTTGAACCCAAATAAGCTAACTTTGCCCAGAGACAACCAAGTTCAATCATAAATAGTTGATGAAATAAATAACAGAAGAAACAAGGAACCTGGCACAATTAACTAATTACAAGAAATTAATGAGCAATAATTAGCTCATACTATATAATAAAATTACAATTAAAATCAATACTATGCAGACGATACTTAATATTTCTCTTTCTCACCTACAGAAGAGAGAAGTTAATATGATGCTTTAAAAACAAGGAAAGATTAAAAAAGGAGGCACCACCTGCGGGTTCCTTCAATGCAGTGGCCCAAGTCAGACTAAGTTTTTTATGTCACTTTACATGACCAATAGCCTCAACTTCCACTCTAAATTCCTTCTCTGCTTGTCCTCTACAAGAAAAGAAAATTTGAGGTTAAACCAGCGAGCAAACTTTAGATATTTACTAAGAGTGGATAATAAATGTCTTTTATAGCTATTTAAGAAGCTAATCCAGAATCTTACAAATTATTGAGGAGCTTCTTAACAGCCACAGGACTCCCATTGATCAGATGGCCTCGATAAACAACTCCATACCCACCCTCACCAAGGACATTTTCCTTTGAAAACCGGTTTGTCGCAAGCTCTAGGTCCCTTAATGTAAATCAGTGGCCCCAACCAAGGTGCGAAAACTCTGGCAAACCAGTTAGAGGTGATGGAGCTGTTATAGTATGAAAGAAGGTCTATACGCATTAATGGTCCCGGAACCACCCTCTTCTCCAGATTGAGACCCAACACCATCTTTCTCTACATGATTAAAGGAACCAGATTGACTGCTATTATCCCCATTCTTTGTGGGGATAAGAACCTTCTCTGATTCTTTATCATTGAATTTTTCATTAAGGGCAAGGAAAACTCCATCATGAGGAACAAAGTTGTCATAGAAACTTGATCAACTCTTATCTCTTTGATTTCCTTGAAATGGTTGGAATTTGGCTAAGGGAAGTTTATTATTGGCCCTTCTCGATTTCTTTCGTGAAGTAAGACATAGCGACATTAACAAGAGAATTATCTATAAACACCCCACAAGATCCCCACTAAAACCCACCTTAAGACCAAAAAGTAGTCTCTTAGATAGTTCAGCCTGAAGACCAGACGCCATTTCAGCTGATACTATACTTACTAAATAGAAAGCATTAAGTGAACTTGAAATTCCATGAGTTCACTCCTTATTTCACCAAATGTTGCAGTGTCAAGAATTTATCTTTATCTTGTAGCACAGTATTTATCCCAATAGTCCTATCTATTGTCATGATTTAGTCAATTTCAGGTTGGATCAACAGAAAATAAAAACCTGTCTTTTACATACATAAAATTTTAACCAGAGTTATGAAAATCGATAATCCACTTGTTATAAGAAATGGTCCACCATTTCCTTCTTCTCTAGAAATCAGCAAAATTTGAGGAAAATTGTAGAAAGACAAGCAAATATTAGGACATAGAAAGAGAGATTAACACAAAGGCATCAAACAGACCTTAGACATGTTTTCTAAGTTTCCATAAGATGAGAAAAGGGAGGGGGCATATAACCAGACCCCATAGAGGCGAAAGGAAAAGGATAAAATCTTCAAGAAAAAATACAAATGCCTATACATTTCTCGTTTCATACCAATACAAAATAACAAAAGGAACCAGAGGAGATGCAGAATATGTCCAACAAGAATAAACACACCCAAAAAGGAAGATATCTCTATTACTTTCTGCACACAGTCACAAACAAAGCATTTCCTGTTTCATATGATATAAATCATTCATGCATGAAAAATCAAAGGAACAAGACAAAAACAAAAAAAAAAAAGGTGCTCTGTTGATTGATGCAAATAAAAGGTAAAAAAGCACAATGCATTATTTTTGGAAATCATAGTTCTGATGTTCTGAACTTGAAAACAAAACCTTCAGAGAACTGAGGCTAATGGAAGTACTATATGGCTTAGAGGGTGGGTGGTACCCCTTCTGGAAACAAAAACAACAAGAAACAGATTCAAAATTTTATTATTTTCTTTCTTCTTCATTTCTCAGCAACTAATGGAGAGAGAGCAAATGCCCTGCCCAATGAAGAATTTCTCAATGAGTACCTGTATTCCTTGGAATTCGAATTAAAAACAGCCGCCACAAAACTTCAGGAAAACCTCCTCAAAGTAAACCAATCTCAAACCCTAGATCTCTTATCAAGGAAACCATAAAACCCGCTATGAAATGAATCCATGCAGACCTCAAATCAACCATTAAGAAGTTGGAGAAACATAAGGCAGTTTGGTTGGATTTGCCTTCAAACTTTTCTATAAATGAGCAAATGGGTCTCTATATACAAGCTCAAATGGAGCTTTCTGACACCACAATTGCCCCCCACCCTATTGCAAACCCAAAAAATAAAGTGCCACCAGAAAACCCTAGTTTGCAGGTTAGGAAAATTGCACAATACAATACAACTAGCACATGGAATTCTGGGAAATGGAATGTTGGTGGGGTTAATAAGAAGGGATGGAGTTATCAGAGGTAGGTGATGAGGAGAGAGAGAGAGAGACTCAAATATGTCTCACATTACATCCAGTAAAAGAGAAGCATAGCATGATAAGTGAAACACTTTATAGTTTTACACATTTCAAATTCTTGAGATGGATCTTGAAGAAAGCAACAGTTACTCAAGTAGTAAAATAATGTAAATTTAAGCTGAATTTCTTTACACAATTGTTCTAGACTCTTATTTCTAAAACTTTTTGTTAGTCAAACACCAATTTCTAAGATTAAAAAAAAAATGTAATTATGATTTTGGGAGACAAGTCATCAGTGCCATTGAAGAAATGTTAAATGTAATTAAGTGGGAGGCTGGCAAGTCAAAATGAACAGACCTTGCACCATTTTATTGGCTTAAAATACCATTACCCTTTGATTACTTCCTACATTAGTTTTATGAATTTTCTTTTTCATTTATTTATTGAAACAGTGATTATGTAAATGGTGGGTTGGATATTAACAGTGATTATGTAAATGGTGGGTTGGATAGTCAAAGAAACAGACTGGATACCACATAACTTTAGCAATTGACATAACTACCCTTCATTTTCCTTCATAATTCAGACATTGCCCTTTGTGGGTGAGATGTAATGGTCTGTGGGATGGGGCTGGAATGATCCTCAGCACCCACCCACCTTTGGAAGCAAGAGACCTGTTCAAAGTAGGAAACCCAGAAAGGATTTTTTTGATAATTTTCCCATTCAGTTGCCCAACAATCCACCATAATTGCTGCAATAATGAAACTCCTGATGTGTCAAGAAGTGAAGGGAAGGGAATAATGGTGGCATGGAGAAAATATGAGTGAAAGAGAAAGCAAGCAAGCAATATCCCCACATTGCAATTAAGCCCTACTACTGTGTCATTCTTGGACGTTTGCTGCAATTCTTTGTAGAGGAAACATGGATTGAGATGAAAGGCATTCCATTTACTTCTACATAAAAGGGATGCCATATCTTGACTCTTGAGTTACTCATTTTAATAATATGCGTGGTGGGTCCTTTATCACATTCCACCCCCCTCTTCTTATACCATATTCTTCTTTTTTATTTTTTTTATTTACATCTATTCGAACTACATTATATTTTATAGTATTTTTTATTGCTTATAAGACCTTAAAAGTTATGCAATATTCTTAGCCTTTTTTTTTTTTTGAAATAAGAATAATTTTATTGATATAAAGTTGTAATAATTTGATAGAAATATGTCAATTGATTAAAAGCTTTAGAGAATGGCCAATGCTTGTCCACGAGTTAATAACATGAAGCTACTTTGATAATTTTATGATTATTGGAATACATATGACTCTAATTTTATAACATATTAATGATTATGATTTGACTTTATTTTTTTCATTGATCGAATTTGCTTTATAGAATGTAGATGCTGATTTCAAATTTTTTTCTTAAGGTAGTGATAAAAAGTGAAAATATAGATTATTTTCATTGTTATTTGATAAAATTGTAACTCATATTTTCATCTCAAATATTGTTTCCTTGTTCAATCCTTTCATCTCAAATAAGCTTCACATTTTCCTTGCCCATTCCATCAACATCATGTTTACCAATTCATATAACATTCCTTGATGGACATGCCAATCTGATACATCATAAGTATACACTTTTGACTTTTCCTTATATATCCTATGTCACGTTTATTTATACACATCTCATTTCCTAACTCCACTTTTTATTGCAAATTTTGGGTTCATGACCTGACCATATCTTAACCCCTAACATAATTTTTTAAATTAAAAAACCTTATTATTTTGTCTTTACGATTTTTTTTATTTTTTATGTGGGATTAAAAATTAAAGTGCAAAATAGGTGAAATTCAGCTCAAAGTTTTTTGGGGACAAAATTCATTCAACAACTCTTGCTAAATCATCCACCCTTTGTGTCTCTTTTATATATATATATATATTGTAAATAATCCCTCAAATTTCCATTGACATCTCTCAACATGCATCTCATGGACCATAATGTTAGGTGTTTCCAAATATTAAATCCCTTTAATTTATATTAAATAAAATCAATTAAATAGTTATGAATGGCTATGAAAGTAATTGACTTTCCCAACATGGCTGCTACTTCCATACGAAAAGCAGTTGACACGTGGTATTGGAAAATACCCTCTACTTTGTTTGGAAATATTTGGGGGTTTTTTTTTTTTATTTCTCATTTTTTGCAAAATGGAAAAATACTTGTCGGTGGGCTTCTGAAACCAATAAGTGGATTAGGCCAGTCAATGTTTTATATTTTTAAAAGATACCATTAATAATTAGTTAGGAGTCAGGATTAGGAGGTTAGATGGCTGAGATTGTTTCTAATTTTGTCTCTTTTAATAATTATAAAAAAATAAAATAGAAATTGTGCTTCCGCTATTGTGATTGAATTCGTTTGAAATCTAAAGAAAAGTAAAGTAAAAGTATTTGGGCATGTTTGCTGGCTGTTCTTGAAAAACAGTTTTTAAGAACAACTTTTTTAGAACGGTTTTTTTCAATTTTCAAATAAAAGGAGAAAATAAGGAGAACAAATTTTCATTGTTATCTGAAAATAGTTTTTTAAGAACATAGAAAACAAAAAAAAGGAAAAACAGCCTTTCTTCTAACAAAAAAAACTATTCTTAAGAACAACAATCAAACAGCCCCTTTATATTTTTAAATTTTCAATTAAATAAATGTTTTGATTTATAGTAACTTTGAACCACTTTTAAACTGAAAAATTAGTTGAAATATTTGTCAAACTTTATGAAATATTTTCAAAAAAATGAAAAAATTTGTAAAATTTTTATTAATAATTTAAGCTTCGATTGATCTTTAACGTTAAAATGACTTAAGAGGAATCCAAGTTAGAGGCAGTTAAATTTTTAAACAACCCTTTATATTTTTTAAATTTTCAATTAAATAAATATTTTTGATTTATAGTAACTATGAACCACTTTAACTGAAAAATGGTTAAAATATTTGTCAAATTTTATAAAATATTTTCAAAAATATGAAAAATTATTTGTAGGATTATTTTTATCGCTTAGTTTAACTCGATTAATTATAACATTAACATTAAAATGACTGGACATGAAAAGATGAGAGAATCGAGTTATAGGCGGTTTATTACATTGTACTAAAAAATAATTAACTTTCAAAAAAAAATTATTTGTAGGATTTTTAAGATAAATATTTGATAGCATAATTCTTATAAAAATGATATTACTAAGTAGAAGGCTGAATTTTGAAACATATTTTCAAATAAATTTTAAAAACACTTTAAAGAAAGCTCTTATTTTCACCAAAAACATTGTGTAAATTTCATTAAAAGTACTTCTAATTAAAACATTATCAAAGTTGATTCCAAATGACAATTATTCTGCTACCATTTCTAGTCCAGCACCTTTCTTTTCTTTCTTTCTTTTATAGTTTTTTAATACAAAGACTTCATTAATTTTGACTTCATTAATACTTTAAAGATTTTAATGTTGACCATGATTGTCTATATATAGATGCTATTTACTGGGCTGGGATGAGGCATCACTACTTTCAGCAATCATTTCATCCATTACAGAAGAGGGCCCCAGCTTGAGAATAAATAGAAAAAAAAAAGAATGAAAATGGAAAAAGACAAGAGTGCTTTAATGGAGATTACCTGTCCATTAAGTATTAACCATACTTTAAAGGATAAAAGAAAGTGGAGATTTGTTATCTAAGTAAGGCTCAACACCATGGTCTAAAGGAGCCTCAACCAAAAAAATTGAGGCATTTTAATATTGAAAGATGGGTCTTAGATGCAAAAATTATGATCAATACGTAAATGGTATTTATTGGAAGTAATTTTCCCGCTTAACTAAGAATTTCAAGTCAATCCTGTTAACGCAATGCATTATATAATGTAGCTTTAATTGCTTTTTACGATTCCTTCCAACTCATACGGTGATTAATTTCTAAGACGACACATTTAAATATATATTTCGGGATGCACGACGGTCTAAAATTTAATTCAATGGTGGCAACCTCTAATAGAGAATGCGTCAGTTCATAACCTCGGTCAGAATTTTTATGATTTTCAAGGAGTGGCTAAAACCTTATTGTAAAAATAAATTTATGAAATTCCAACAGCGATTAACCGTCCCTACATCCCATTCTCCCGCCGCTCTATTCGTATGTACGAGCCCTTCAGGATGCCCTTCATGGTATTACAAAAAAACAAAATACAAACAATTATATATGTTTGGTACTCTCCCATAGAATTTAAAGGAAATGCAGAGAAAGAAAAAGAAAATTAAAGAAATATAAAATTAAATTAAATTGAACAAATTATTTTATTTAATATTTTTAACTCATTTATTTATTTAAACTTATCAATATAAATATTAACAATTTAAAATATGTAAGTTTATAAACTATTTTATATATACTTGATTTGCTTTGAGATTTTTTTAAATATCCAAAAATATTTTCTTTAACATTTTTCTTGTTTAGTAATTTTCAAAAACCAAACACAGTCTTAAAATCTCTCTTTGTGGCTTGTATTCATGATCCTGGGTTTTTCACAATGTGATGGATAGATGGTGGGGCTTATCGCGCTTAACAAGCAAGGGTATTATTGTAGAAAAGTATCTAATGTCTTGTTTTAATATTCAATAAGCTTAATTACAACCCTTGCTGTTGAAGAAGAAGCACTTTTAAGCTACCTACAAACATCACAGAGGGGTGGTTCTGCTTTTGTTTTCTCAACATTAGAAAATTACTTACTTGATAAATTTAAGTCTTTTCAAAGAAGCAATTTAAAAGCCATTTTCACAAAAGCAATATGACTAGTCATTTTTTAAGTGTACACACCGTCGACTTATGCCCTATCAGGAAAAATGTATTTGATGTTCACATTTTAAAATTATTAGAAAGCCGAAATTTAAGAACTCATTCAGAAATAAATGAAATATTTTTTTCTTAAAATAGTTTCTAGTAAAAGTAATACCATTGAGTGCTACCTTAGTGAGTGAATAGGAAGTACTTAGGAAATGATATCTTAGGAATAAAATTGTCATTTGCATAAAAACTTAAAGGCCTATTTGTTTACTATTCTTTAAAACTGTTTTTGTTTTAAAAAACTGAGAAAACACATAAAACATGTTTGATTATCAATTTTTTCTTATTATGAAAAGGCAAAATAGTAGAAAACACTAGATTAAAAGCAAGAATAATTTTCAAATAATATTAAAAAATATATATTTTTTTTATGTTTTTAAAAAATGTTCTCAAAAATAATTTTAAAAAATAAGAGTCAAACAAGCCTTTAATTTTTTTTTTTTTTTTGACCGACTAGGTAGGTATTAATTTGATTTCTCATTCATTTTCCAATTATTTTTCGAATGGGAATACCAAAGCACACATTTCCCCAATATTTGGTATGAACACTACTTACTTGAGGGTCAATTGCCACCAACATTTGTTGGAGGGTTAGCTCATTGCATTTAAGGACATGTGATAAAAGTTAAAACCACAAGAATGATAAAGGGTTACGTACTATTTGTATGCAAAGAAGTAAAGAATTGTAGTTTTATGATTCAAAATAAAAATTTAAATCTCCTTCTATAAATATCAAACTTAATCAGTTGCTAATATTTGATAAACTTGAAGAATGTGAAGTACATGTTTTTAATGTAATTTTATATATGTTAGACTTAATAATTATTAAGTTATATTTGAATAAATTGAGAGGAGTTAAGTCCATATTTATATAGTGGTAGGAGAGATATAAATTTATTAATGATGTAAAATATATATATATATATATATATATATATATATATATATATAGTATTTAGGTTTTAAGAAAAGGATGATTTGTAATTTTATCCAACGGTTACCTATAAAGAAGGGTAGGCAGTAGAAGCACAGTACTGATGTATTGTCCAAAAGGACCATCCCATCGTACAAACTTCCCCTTTTTTATTCAAACTACCTCCACAAAATTTTCAGCCACATGGGCCTCTCTTGATATCCTTACATGTCAGGTATGATAGTACCTCAAACAGGAAAAGTAATAATAATAATTATTATTGGTGAGTTTAAATAAGTTTTTTATTTATTTTTTGTTTTTTTTATTATTATTATTTTATATCTTACATCGATTTAATATTATATTTTTATAAAGACTCGATCATTCTTGTACCCACTCAACCTTTAACTTGAGGGAGGCCCATTGACATTTCTCCTGTTTTTTTTTTTTTAATTTATAAATTTTCTAATTTTCCAACAAACCAAACATTTATGTTGTGTTTTTTTGTTCCCAAAGTAGTAAAGAAATAAAAATACATGAAAATGATTTTTATATGTTTAATTACTTAATAAAAAATATTTAAAAAATAAAATATAAAATGTAATTACTTGTAAATTTATATATTTTGAAATTATTTATTTATATTATTGAGTTCAAATAAAAAAAAGAGCTATAATAAATAAAAATAATATACTGAGTTTAACTCTCTTTTTTATTTTTTAGTTTTATTTATGTGTAATAAAATAGTATTTTTATTTTTATACAATTAAAGACTTTCTTGCACATAAGAAATTATCCCACAGTGCTCGAACTGGCATCTATTTTTCCCTTAACGTCCTTATCTTTTAAACTTTAAATGCTCTACTCGGAGTTAAAGAATGTGGACAAAACAATATTTGGCTAATACACTATATATTTGAAAAAAAAATGGAAGAATGAGCTACTCTAAATTTGCATCTATTTATTTATTTTATCTTATTGTATTTTTGTAAAGAATAGTCAAGATTCCCCAAACCAACCAATCTGTCATGGGCTCAACCACTAAGGGGGCCTCACGTTTCTGTCTGTAGGACAAAAACATACAAGGACTTCCCCAACATGCATGATGATAAATCTGTACATGCATGCAGCATGCATTAATAATCTCTAAGGCATAAAAGAACAAAAATGGAAATGGATAAAATAGATCTGCATGCTCTCTGATTATAATTTATATTCATCAGCCAACCGTTAATAATTGAAGTCAGAATTCAGATGGCACAGGATTCCTTAACAGGAATCTCCATTGTTGGAGGATAAGCTCTACCAGAGAAGCCACGGTCTCCTTTCTCAACCATTTCCCATCCTCTTTGTTTTGCTTTTGAGGATTGTTTCAGGCTCTGTACAAGTCCATCCTTGATTTCGGGTCGGACAACACATGATGAGACCTACACCATGTTCATTAGTAATTATTTATATTATTATTATTATTATTATTATTATAAACTATAAAGCAGGAGAGTGTGGTACTAAAAATAAAAGCTATCCCAATCTGCGAATGAAGCAGGAGCATTTTAACCTTCAAAGGTAAACATGGGAAAGGGAAGGGTTGAGTTACATTAGAGATAGTTTACTATATTACATTAAAAGTTATTAGCTTTAAAAAAAAGGTTACCAAAGAAACACTATTTTTTTCTCTCTTTAAGGCTCAGTTTGAACCTAAAAGTATTAATAAATGAAAATAAATAAAAATTAGATGGGGATTTTTTAAGGAAATTTGGAGAAATATAAAAAATAGTTTTAAATTTAATAAGTTAATTCTACATATTTATTCAAACTCATTTTATTTGTTTCTATATTATATAAGGACTAAGAAAATAAAAATATGCATAATTCTTTGATATGCTTCGATTTTCTTTTATATTTTTCAAAATGAAACTAAACACGAGCAAAATCATTTTTCTTAAACTTATTCTAACTGAAAGATTAAGAAAATATAATAGATTAAAATAAAAAAGAAAAGTAAAAGGAAAGAAAATTTATCGAAAAAATAAAAATAAGCTTTAAACTTAATAAATCGACTATATGCTTATTAAAACTCATTCTATCCGTTTTCTTATAATAACGAATATAAAAATATGTAAACTTTTGATAAATTTTGATTGTATTTGATTTTTTTTCTTTTTCATTGTGAAACCAAATATAAAAAAAAATATTTTTCTTAATATTTTATTCTTTTCATAATACTTTTCGGATTCCAAACAAAAAAATAAAATTACAAAAACGAAAAAAGACCGCTTTCAACTCTTCTGTGTGGATAATTACGTGATTAGGTATATGTTATTTAAATTAGGAACATCAATTTCACCTGTTATCTATTAATGTGGATTGAAATTGGGTTTAGTTTGATAATAATTTTAGTGGTGGTTGGAGTTGGTATTGTATTTTTAATTTAGTGGTGGCTGTAGCATCCGGAGGTTGTCTCATTTAGATGATTTAAACGACAATTAAGGTCTTGGTACAGACGTTCAAGGCACATAATTATGTGGTCTGCTCTCCTTTCTGGCTTCTCGAGTGATGATTAAACCTTTTTTTTTTTTTTTTCTTGGGTGACAGATTTTATCCATAGATCTGATTGGAAATCAATTACATAACATGTTAGATAAAGAAAAGGCATATTATACAATATGTTCCAATTCTTTTTCTAATTTCTAGAAGTTTAGTCTAAGCTAATCCGTGGTATGTCTCCTGGCAGTAGAACATATAGTATTGTGTACCATAATTTGTGTTTTTGTTTAGGAGTTTTGTTCGAGTTTTTTATTATATTAGGTATCCAAGACAACATCAAACAAATTAGCGTTTTAATTTAATTTATGGTCCATATGCCTAGTTCATTTGGTAGAACATTCAAACTTCAAAATTCAAAATTCAAAGTTCAAAGTTTAGGCAATGCTTTTATTATTATTATCGAGTATATAGCTTTGAGGAATGGTGTTTTGTAATTTATAATGGTTTTACAAACTTGAAGATCGAAAGAAATTCCAAAATAATTATAGATTCTTATAATAGAAGAAGTAGTTCATCTATTTTTAATTGTTGTTCAATGGAGGATATTTGAAGACATTCTTTCTTAATATCTAAATATTTATAATTTTTGTCATATTTATAGAAAAACAAATAAAACATTAGATTGTTTAGGTAAGAAATGTATCTATAATACTAATCCTAATATTTGATGATTAGATTTTCCTAGAGAAGTTATAAAATTCGATTTTGAAGACGGCCAGGTTTATCTGTTAATCGTATGTGTAAGTTTTTTTATTCGTAGCCTTTTTTCATCGAAAAAAACAAGACATCTAGGGAGAGAATGAATCTCAAGTTCGACCTACATAATAGCTTTCTTATATCAGAACAAACGCTTAATCATAAAAAAAATTAATACGTATTCTAAAAAAAAATTAATTTTGAGGATAAAACAAAACTTAACCTTATTTTTGAGTTAATGAAACTTAACCATAATATAGTAGTATAATTTGGATTATTATTATGGTTGAAAACTTAATATTCAATGTGGTTTGAAAACCAA
The DNA here is from genome assembly GCA_016808115.1 of Tetrastigma voinierianum. NCBI lineage: Eukaryota > Viridiplantae > Streptophyta > Magnoliopsida > Vitales > Vitaceae > Tetrastigma > Tetrastigma voinierianum. The sequence continues at coordinate 36,570 of JAEQBH010006023.1, read as the reverse complement.
ACTTCACTTCCTTGTACTTAACGTGAATAGATTGAAAGATGGTTCTTTTGAATCTTTTTGAAGTAAACAATTTAAAAAGAGTAAAAGAGTCCAAAATCGATCATCTTTCAAGAAAATTATCCATCTTCGATCATCCACCTAAATAACTTAATAAACCGACCATAGTTTTATAATTTCATGGTTATTTTGTGTACGATGTGTACAAGTATTTATACATAACATATATATAAGATATGCATTTAATATACATATGGGTCAAGAAAGTCACTAACCTTAATACGAAATAAATCCAACGACGGATGCCAACGTCCCGCTGTTACTGCACTTCGCGCACGCTCCTTAATTCTCGCAGCCAGAGAGACAATACAAGGCTATCCCCAATCAATCCACGAACCCACGTTCACGACAACGATAGCGATTTCCCAAAAGAGAGCTTCAAATGAGAAATGATCGGGGCGAAGAATCAGACAAGATGTCATATATATCAATTTATATAATAAATAGACTTTTAATGTAGTTTAATTCATCCCATCATAACAAAACCGGAGAAATGATTATAATCCTATTCGAAGGGGCGGACTTATCCCTATCCCATCTAACGGGTATTCAAACAGAATTAACCCTTTTCATAATTCCGACTTGACATGATCACCAAAGTCAAATTTTAAAAGTCTAACATTTTGGTTTATTAATTTCTTCTTATTAATTTTTAACATGTGGATTTTGTCCATCCGTATCATTTAAATTGTGTATACGCCTACCATAAAAATAAACGCTGCGCTTATTTTTGCAGCCTAAAAAAAGTGTTCAGACATAAAGGACGACAAATAAGTTCTATGGATACACCTTATCCTGCTATTTATTTGCTAATTCTACCTCTGCCAAGGATGAACTCATAGCATGTCGACCATCCTTTCCAGTACCGAGTCTCATAGGCCACAACATCTGGTTTTGATTACTCATCACCATTTCCTTTTCTGTTATTCTTTTTCAACACATGTTGAGGAATGAACGGAAACCAACAACCATATCACACATCCTCTTCAAAGAATCAAGTGGATACCAGGAGGAAAAAAAGGGAGCAGCTGATCGATTTAATCCATATTTCAAAGTGGTTTGCAAATTTAACACGATACGAGAACTTCTTAGGTTTTATGAGTTTTAAATTAAAGTATAATCAGTGTTTAAATTCGTATTAAGTGTTGATTAAGCCTAACACGTTTAATAAAATGTGAGTTATATTCGTGTTGACTTTATGCAATATTTAATATTAAGGTCGTATTAGTGTTGACACGTAAAAGCACAATTGCTTAAATTATTAGTTTTAATTATTATAATAATTAATTCCCAATTATTTAATAGGTTATTTATGTTAAATATAATTTATTAATTATAATTCATATTATTTTAAATAATAAAATTAATAAATATATTAAATTTAATAAGTTATTTGTATATTAAACATGGTTGATTAATTATAATTCTTATTACTTTAAATAATAATAAAATTAAATAGTTATATTCGTGACTTGCCTAACACAAATAATAAATGAGTTGGGTTTATGTTAACAAATTTTGATACGTTTATTATTGGTATCAGGTTTGGGTTGATTAATGTTACTTATGATAATCGTGTGCTTGACAACGTGAATTGGCCTTATACCAAGCGTGGCGTCTGAGGATATGGGTAGAATAAATCTCAAGAATAATCCCTTGTGCTGCGGTTGCAAAATAACCTTGCATGCATAAACTGAAATAATTGCAGTGCATGCCAATGACTCTTTTATGGTTGTTATCCATAAGAATAAAAGACAATTCCCTCTTATTGGGTTTTCAAAGAAAATGTCGACTCTTCATGTCAGCCAAAAAAAAAAAACATGAAAATTGCATTTAATAATGTATGTAAACTAACAATAATTTTAAGGAATAAGGTATACAAATATCGGAATGTTCTGTCGCATATCCCAACACCCCTTAAATTATTTTAGGTTTAATCACATTCTGCGTTGTTTATGGCCCGAATATCTTCACAGCGTCAGCGGAATGAATAGATGAAGCGGCTGGGCGTTGCGTGTTGGCGTGTCGCTCTGTATAAAATAATTTGTTGGCGTGTCGCATCGTCAGTAATAGCGTTAGGCTGCGTTATATGCGCGTTTACGGGTTGTTCGCTCCTTCGCGGTAGAGACATTTTGAGTTATGAAATAAGCGTTCGAGTTAACTTGGTCGAGTCCGGTCCTCTGGTCGATTCGAGTCGTAGCGCCTCGAAGGTGTATACCAGAATCAGATCTGAGATGTAATCTGATCAGGCTTCGATGGTGAGCGAAATGACAATAAACTTGGATAGGTGGCCAGAGATTAGAGTTAACTCGATCTTCAGAGGAAAAACACCAATTTAAATCATTCTAATCCATTTCTACCCGTGAAAAAAAAAAATTATGTATATATATATATATATATATATATATATATATATATATATATATAAAGATAAATCCAAGATTATAACAAAAGTATCAAAAATCAGCACTTTTCCAGTCTTACAAAGATCAAGTTTCTAACCTGACTTTGTGCCGTGATGGGTGAGGTGATGATACTCTATTGAGATGATGGGAGGTCGTGTTAGGCCAAGAAAGGGTTCGAGAGGATGAAGGATGTTGTCGGCATGAATAGTGCGAGAGCAATCATGAGGATGAGAAGATACGACAGCGATATCGAAGGGAAGGAAGAGTCGCGGTAGGCAATTGGAGCACGAAAGGAGAGTAGTGAGAATTGAGAAATTGATAAATTTATTGCATGGGGTTTATTAAATGAGGGATGGTGGGTTAGTGCCTACTTAATTTATATTATATTAAAATTAATTTAGTAATAGCATTTTTAATAAGAAAGTTTGGTTGACAAAACAAGGAGAAAAAAAAAAAAAAAAGAAGTTTGGCAAAATTTATCTTTACTAATAAAAATTATTATTTAAATTAATTTAAAGATAATTTGAAATAAAATTATTATATTTTAAAATTAATATCTTACTTAACATATACTATTATATTTAATATCAAATGCTAAAATAATTTCCTTTAAAAAATGGTAAATAATTTATACTTTACAAATATTATTATTCTATTCCTATTATAATAATTAGAATTCTTACATATCTTATATTATTAATAAAATTAATTAATTTTACATCTGAAATAATTTTTAATAATTTATATAATTTTTTAAGTCTTTGTTGCACCAATTTCGTAACCAATTCGATCACCGAGCGATCTATTTGAGACAAATAAAATACCGGGATGGCTACCAGTCATTTGATTGATATCATTATTTAAATCTTCTTGTCAGGCTTGATAAGCACGTGGTTTAACGGTTTGTGAGCTTTGCTTTGTTTCACATCTTTATGCATACAACTGATCAAGAATGAAAAAATAAAAAAGAAAGGAAAAGTGGATATTGATGTCAAACAACTATCCACAGATCATACGATTAAGCATGTTAGGGCACAATCACAATCAGCTCTTCTTCTCTTATATGTCTTCTTTCTTCACACATAATGACACAAACATGTATATATTCTGTTTTTTCACGCCTCATATATACATTCTGTTAATCTCAATAAAGCAATTGTTTGTGATTTCCAGAGAAGTCGTAAACATACAACTGATCAAGAATGGAAAAAAGAAAGAACAAAAAAAAAGGAAAAGAATATGAAATTATCTTAATCAAGCTGTTCGTTTCCCTCGATCCTGTGTGAAAAAGAACAAATAGCACGTTTCTAGGTTTACATAGCAGCAGTCTTTAATGCCGTAACCAGTATTTTCATCGACACTAGAAGAATAATTTCTCGTTAAACTGAAAGAGGAAAAAGAAAAGAAGGTGTGCAAACATTCGTAAATTCAATCCGGAAAGGAATAAATTCCGAGAACTCTGTGATATCATGAAAAATTCAGTGATCAGAAACGAGGGAAGCCATGTGAAACCTCCTGGAAAGGTTTTCTTCTCTATGATATTCTAGAATTTTTTAGAGATCTATCTTTTTTCTCTGTCACACCACCTTCATTTTCTCTTGCTCTTTCTTTTCTCTTGTTCCTATTGAGACTGATACGTTATGAGGTCCAGTACCATAAATGCTGCAATTTGTAACTCTACATAAAGTGAAAGAATTTCTTCATCTTGATGTTACGTCGACCAACTCTTTTTTGTGGGTGAGGCTTGGCCTTTGTTTCGATCAATAAAATTGGTTTCTATTTCCACCGATGAAATTTATCCAAGGATTAAACCTTTGTATATAAACAAGCTTTTAAGAACATAATCAATTGAAAATTGCAAGAGTTTAAAGATGTTTTTTAATTATAGAAAGTTAAAAAATAAATGTGAAATAGTAAACATAATACTTTATGGAAGAAAATACGAGAAAAATTAAAAGGATTATGAACATATCTGGGTATGATATGTTATGTCGATTTTAACTCTGCGTAATTGATTATTTTTCTCCAGATTTAACACCTTAAGGTTTTCTCTCATTTGAGATTTTATCGTTATATCGGATGTCGTTATTATCTTCACATTCTTGTTTTTGTTGATTAGGCTTTGTTATCTGAGTATATTTTCGTTTAAATTAAGCGTAACCACTTATCTACTACTTTTATTATATGGATTAACTTAGCCTCCCAAACTACTTATTTATATTTTCGTGTATTAGCACAATCACCCAACTATTGATTAATTTATCTAAGATTTGATATTATCACCCATTTACCATTTTATCCTATGGATTGACATTCTCAACCAATCACAATTTTATCCCGTATATTGATCTTGCTACCTAATTACAATTCTTTTATGTGGATTGGTTTTACCTACAAATTATTGTTAATAATTACATTGGATCGATAAAACCATTCAAATATTATTTATTGAATATTTCAAACATACATGACGAAACCTCCAGGAGAAAGAAAGCCATGGCCAATGGAAAGTATGTTGACAAGATCTGCCATTCTTTGTGAAGGATTAATCTAGGAACGACCTCCTAGGAAATGACTACTCATCTCAATCTCTGAAATGAATATTTTGTGTGCGATTCATTTCAAGACGGTGGAAAATTGATGAGTACATATACTATTTTGGTGAAAATACTTAGATTTTGATACAAGATGATATCCCTTGCATGTGGAAAATGTAAGCAGCAAACAGAAATGGATTCATTTGAACACCATGATCTATCAGCTACTATTATGATCCCACATCTGTTTAGAATGGAGGAGTACTGGAAAGTGAAATACTTTTATTACGTTATAAGATGGTTTAGTGATGGTACTTACCTGTTGACTGTAATTTTGACCAAATATTTATTAAGAAGGGATAGAGTAATAAGAGGTAGGTGATGAGGAGAGGGAGACTCATATATCTCATATTATATGTTAATTTGAGTTTGATCCGTTAAATTAGCCTGATTAATCCGTAATTAAGATTATATTGGTCTCAAATTTTGTGTAATTAAAAATAGGAGTCAAAATTAACCAGATCAATTAACTTGAGCCAATCAATGCCAAGTCAGATTGATGATTGATTATTAGGAAATTTGAGTAAAAACTAAAGTACTAACAATTTAAGCTGAATCTGTTTTTTATATAATTGTTCTAGACCATAACACAAACATTTTTGTTTTTGTCAAGCATCAATCTTCTAAGATTTTAAAAAAAGAAACTATGATTTAGGAGATAAAACTTAAGTCATTTTAAATGCAATTAAGTGGGAGGCTGAAGAGGTCAAGTGAACAGACCTTACATATATATTAGCTTAAGAAACCATTGTAATTGTTCACATTTATTGGGTATATACAAATTCATGAAATTTGTAATTGTTCAGTCGACCCTTTCATTACTTCCTACTTTAGTTTTATGAATTTTCTTTTTCATTTATTTATTGGAACAATGGTTATGTAAATGGTGGGTTGGATAGTCAAAGAAACAGACTGGGTACCATCACTTGTGCAATTGACACCAACTACCCTTCAGTTTCTTAAATACTTATTAATGGTTGGATGGTTGATTCTTATGTTTTTTAAGGTTAATTGATATAACTACAAAATAATAAGGTTACACCACTATTTTAATTCAAGTAAGTAATAGTTTTTAGTGAAGTTTTGGACATGTTGGTTTTTTAATTATTAGAAACTGGTTTAAAATCAAAATAATTTTCAAATGCTAAATAGTAATGATATAATCAATGATTGTAATTATTAACTTAAATTTTTTTGGATATTACATCCAATAACCATGATATTACAGTTTACATACCCATTTCAGTTGTATTTTTATTTTTTAAACTATTTCAATAATTAAATCAAAAATAAAATAAAATAATACGTCTGGTACAATAATACCAAGGAAAAAGTCGTCTTAGAGGTCACATGAAATAAAAGCTAGGTAGTAGGCACAATACTGTATCGTCTTCTTCTCACAATTAAGAAAGGACTATCTTATAATACCCACATCCCCTTTTATTCAACTTCCTCCACAAATTCTTCTTCAACTACATGGGTCTCTCTTGATATGGACGAAAAATAGTAAAAAATACAAGTTAAAACAGGGAAAAAAAATTCATTGATGAGTTAAAATATGGTTTTTTTGCTGTTAAAATTTTTTCGTTTCGGTACTCTACTGTCTATATCATCCATACACCAATGTTTTTTGGCCAAAATTACAATGATATTGCTATTAGCATATTTTTCCACGAAGTGAAAGTCTAAATTATGAACGAAACAGTAACATGTTTGTCGTCTAAGGTTTTATAAGATTTTGAAATGAATTCTGAAATGGTGGAGCCTTTATGAAAAGTTTGAACTTTTGAAGTGTAAAGTGGTAACTTTTTAAAAGTGAAACGATTATAGCTTTTGATAAGAGAACTATTATATAAAAGGGTCATTTTTTACTGTTATTTGATCAAGAAAATTTATCTATTTCTTGAGAATTCCATTATTCGAGAGAGCAAAATAAAAAAATACAAAAAATTATATAGGTGATTCTTTAGCACCAGACTCTGGATTTCAAGCTTTAAAAAATCAGTAACCAAAAGACATGTAAAATCTATTCTAGTTTAAATGTTTTCATATTAGAAACATGAGCGACGTTATATGTAACTATCATTTGATATCATAGCCATATTAGATCCTCTATTTTGATGTTTTGTGCAAATTTTACATTCGTAAAAATTTGGAGTGCAGTGACTTGATTTTCGAGTATCTTTTGGGTTTTGAATTTTACTTAGTTGTCTCATTAAAAGCTATTTTATATTTGTTTTGTGTATTGTATGATTATAAGACATCAAAATGCATGAAAAATCATGTTTTATTTATGGATAGAGGTCCTTCAATGGCGGTCCTGTCATACGGAGATAACTTAAAATAAAAATAAAATAAAATAAGCGGGCCTTCTTTTATAAAATATTGTTTGGGCCGTAATCCCTTATTCTAACCCACCCTTTTCTTTTATATGTCTCCGGCCTTCTTTCAAAGTTTCACGGGCTTATATGAAAAGATCTTATTTTGGGGCTTTAGCAATATTAAGCGGACTTGTTGGAAAGTCTTTTAAGGGTTTGATCTAAAGGTTTGGGTCTGGTTTTGAATAAGGCCACTTTTCAGGCCAGGCAAGATTGAAAATGTGATATTTATGACATTTGAACCTACGATCAAAGGTTAAATGAAGAATGACTTTTCTACTAAGCCAACTTGACTTGTGTGTTAAATTGTTTATATGTTTAATTCTATACGTTTTTGTATTCATTACGCGTTGAAGCATTATTTATTAATTCTTCAGGTGTGTTTTATTTAAGAATAATACTAATAAAATTTATAGATTTTAAGGCTTTCTCATGCATGAATATATTATTTATGCTTTGATTATTTTCTATGAAATCAAATTGTGTGATAATTATGATTAATTATACAATTTTTATAGCATAATAGCATAGCTTAATTATCATATTGAATAAAATTTGATATTATACATAAAACTTAAGGTTTAGTGCCTAAGTTAAGAAAGCACAACTAAATACTTATAAATTGTCCAAATGATCAATAATTTTTGGTAGTTAAGGGAATATACAACATCTTTAATTAATTAAAATTATTTGTAGTTAAGATCACATAAGAAATTGGACATAAACTTGTAATTAATTATACTCAATATAATAAGATTTATCCCATATGAATTTGTTATATTTATATAATAAGTGAATGCAGAGATACGAATACTTGATTATTTTCATAATCTCTACATGAGGAATTATGAATTGGTACATAATTTGGTAGTTTTACCTTTAAGGATGGAAATGCAAGGTATATAGTGGTTTTAGGGCAACTCGAAGCATTGAAGAAGTGATCTTGTGAACTATACATTAGCCAGGAAAGTCTATGAGGCGATAAGAGTCTGAGCTATTAGTTTATTAGAGGGACCCCGTTGTGACCCTTACTTACGCAGGGGACTTTTCACCGGTGTATATAAATATATGTACCTATCTGTTTTCCTAGGTTGTGTTCACCATCAAGGAATTAAATAATTTGATTTATATCATAAAGTTAAAGATAACTAAATTAAACAGATTTGCCTCACCGGTTAATCTTTATTAAATTAGATACGATTTAGTGCGTGTTTACTTAAGAGTAACACATGTAATTAGTGATATAAAGTATCAAATCTAACATAAACTTTTGGACTTTTACAATGTCTGAAACATGAGTTATGACGTATGCACGGAGCATTGCGTAACTTAGGAATTGTATTCTGAAATATGGAAAGAAGGATTTCTCTCATTTAGAATTATATGGACATCGATTATGCCATAAGGAAATCTGAACCACCCAAAGTGACAAAAGAAAGCACACTTGTTGAAGTTGTGCTATTTGAGCGATAAGAGAGATCGATTGTATTTCGTGTAATGTTTTATTAAGACAAAAATCACTCTTTGGTATTAGGGTTACGTTGGCTTGATCGATAAGGTCGAATTTGCTAAAAGTCATTGGCGAACAATTGATCGCCAGCCAGAAGCTTTGTGAGTACCTTAATAATGAAGTTCTCTTCCATTACATTATCACAGCGCTAGGGGTGTGCGTGGCTGGCATCATGTAGATGAGGACATGTCGTGACTGACTTAGAAACTTCGGGATGGATATGTCGAAGTCCTTCCTAGTACACTTTATTAAAGACACTCTTCCTCCTGTCTAATCCTTTTAAGATCTCATATAATACAGAGAGACCAAATGTTAATCGATGAATTAATAGCCGAAGTGTGTGTTCGAGAAGAAGAGGAGCTCATGATGGAATTGGGTGAAAGTGCGATGTTGGCTACAACTTTTGGGAAGAACAAAGGAATGACACATCTCAGACTTACACTTCTAAATCAAATCGAAGGCGAAAGGTAGAATCTGCAGAACTTGCCTCTCGAAGGAAAATAAGTGTTTCTTCTATAAAAGGAAGGGACACATATGAAGAAGGTGTCTAAATTCAAGAGAGTGGCTTGAAAAGAAATGCTAATATATCATCCTTTTGTTTGATATAAATCTATTGTAGTTAATGTTAATATTAATGCACAGGTGAATTGATTATAGTTCAAATCATGCCTGCAAACTCTTTGCGGGGTATACAAAGCTGGAAGCAGCAGTGGTACAAGCATCTTGTCAGACGACAAGATGGGCTTCCACATGTGGAGAATTTATTAGGACATGCGTTAACACTAAGGAATGACTTTGTTTTAGTTTTGGAAATGACCTTTTATGTACAAAGTTTCTCATGAAACTTGATTTATGTTTCTAGACTTGTTCCATTAGGTTTTTCTTTTACTTTTCAAGACAATGTATTTGACTTATTTTATAAATCAAATCATCATGGAATAGTGAAGCTGTGAATGGTCTGTATTCTTCCACATAATAAGTCACTAATATTCTTTGCATGTTCATATTGGGACTAGGTGTAATATTAATGAGGATTCTTCTATGTTTATGGCATGGGATTAGGTCACATCATAGATAGAAATTAGAGATTAGTAAAGATGGAGTACTTAGTACTTTAGATTATAATGATCTTGGGAAGCATGTGAACTTACATTGAAGCGGATAAACAAGTCTAAGAAGAATGCGATGGGAGTTAAGCGTATTAGAAATCATCACATGCGACATATGCCATCCGGATATGGGTTATCTTGGTCAAAATATTTCATCGCTTTATTGATGATTACTCACATTATATATATATATATATATATATATATGTATGCTGGTTCATAACAAGTAGCCAAGCATTGGATGCCTTCAAAGTCTTTAAGGCTTGAAGTTGAGAACCAATGCGAAAAGCAAATACAAATAGTGAGATCTGATAGAGGTGGTGAATACTATGGTAGGTACATTGAGAATGGACAAGCATTGGTCTTTTTGCAAAGTTTATTCAAGAGTATGGGATAGTTGCCCAACACATTATGCCTGGTTTTCTAGACCAAAATGGTATAGCAGAAAGAAGAAATCGAACTTTAGTGGACATGGTGCGGAGTATGCTTAGCAACTCCAATCTTCCTAAATTTTTGTGGACTAATGCACTTAAGATGACAGTGTATATATTAAACCATGTTCCAACTATGGTTGTCCTAAAGACACCTTTTGAATTATGAAAGATTGGGAAAGCAAGAGTTTGTGACATAATACGTGTTAAGGGTTCGTAAGTGGTCTTGAATATATAATCCACATGAGAAGAAATTATACGAGGACACTTAGTGGTTTATTTATTAGCTATTTGGCTTGATCTAAAGTTTATAGATTTTCTTATCCCATCTCATTCGGCTAGGATTGTGGAATCGAGGTGCTAAGTTTCTTGAAATGACATGATCGATGGGAGGATCGATTTAGGGATTTAATTCCTGTTCCCGATCATATAGAAACTCAACCTTCCATGTCATATATGATAGATTGGTTATAGTTCATAACACTCCTCAAGTTCGATTAGTGTTGAACAACCAATCATTGAAGTTCCACCAATGGCGAGAACCTTCGGAGGATGACAAGTTCAAGAATCACGGCATAATCTTGAACAAACGGTTGAACCTGACTCCTCAAGGAAGATGGTCAGCATTTAAGGCGATACCTTTCGTGAAAGGAAGTCGGCGATTCCTAGTAATTACATAGTGTATTTACAAGAAATTGATATTGGAGCCAAAAATGACCCTGAAACATGCACACAAGCCTTAAGTTGTGAAGAGATTGATCTATGGTATAATCTTTATGAAGGGGTGAGATTAGATTCTATATGAAGGAAGTAGCGAAGTACGGGACCTTGTAGAGGATTCAGGGTGAAGGCCATTGACAAATAGATCTATAAGACCAAAGAGACTCATTAGAGCGACATTGAAGATATAAAGAGACTACGTTGCAAGGGATCCACTCGAAAAGAAGGAATGATTACGAGATGCACTCACAGCTTATCCAAGAAAGATTCTCTTTGTATAATTTTAGCATTAGTTGCACATTTCGACATTGAGTTGCAACAAATGGATGTGAAAATGACATTTCTTAAGATAATATAGAAGAGAAGGTAGCCATGAACTGACACGAAGTTTCTCTTCTAGGGAAGGTGAGCATTTGGTTTGCAAGCTTAAGAAATCCATATATGGTTTAAAAACAAGTACTCCGTCGATAGTATTATAAATTCCATGGAGTAGTTACTTCATTTGGTTTATTGAATACCCGCAAATCAATGCATATCTGAGAAGGTCGATGGGAATTAAAACTTGTTTCCTTGTTTTATACATGGATGACATTTTACTTGCGATCAATGATAAGAACGATGCATGGGCGTGAAACAGTTTATCTCAAAACTTTGATATGAAGATATGGATAAGACATCTTATGCTCATTGGCATTGTTAAGATCCATGAGATAAATCATGGTATTTTAGGACTATCTCAAGGGAGAGCTTATATTAACAAAGTTTTGGAGAGATTTGGACTGAAGGATTGGTCACCAAGTGTTGTCCCATTACGAAAGGCAATAAGTTAAGTCTAAATCAATGCCCAAAAAATGATTTAGAAAATGAATCGATGAAGAATATTATATGTTTTGTGATCAAAGACTTATGTATGCTTAGGTTTGTACAAGACCTGATATTGCATATATAGTTGGAGTGTTAGGACGATATTAAAGTGATCCATGTATGAACCACTGGAGAGCTACAAAGAAAGTCATGAGGTATCTACAAGGAACTAAAGATTATATGCTTATGTATAGACAGATAGACAACTTGGGTCTGGTTGGCTATTCTAATGAAAACTTTGCTGGCTGTGTTGATTCTCGTAAATCAACATCTGGGTACATTTTCATTATAGTCGGTGGAGGCTATTGTTCCCAGAAGTGTCAAATAGACGGTGCCACTTCCATCATGGGGCAGGTTAGATCTCTTGTTTGAGGCTACCTCACAAGGTGTATGACTTAGAGTTAATTTTAGGCTTAGAGTTATAGTTCTATTTTAGGCCATTGAGGATTTTATGTGACAACTTAGTTGCAGTGTTCTTGGCTAAGAATAATAAGAGTGGGGTCGAAACAGCTTTATACGACATCAAATCACTTGCTTTAATTCTGTTGTATTAAGGAAAAAAGTAGTCATTGAGCACATTAGTACTAAGTTGATGATTGTCAACCCTTTGATTAAAGGCATGCCTATAACGCCTTGAAAATACCCCAATAGTTTTATAACATGTTTAGGGTGTAAAATAAATTAAATTATATTTTTTCGGCATTAAATTGCTAAAAACGAAAAAATGATAAAAACAATAAATTATCTGAGAAGTCGGATAAATTTGGTAAAAATGCCAAATGAGGACCCAAGGTCATAATGCGAGAAGTGTAATCTCCAAAATGAAAATATGATGATGTATTGAAAATGAAAGTGAAATGAAGCCTTAAAAATGCAAAAATAGAAAAGAAGAATTTGTGGGGTAGTCAAATAAGGCTTAGTGTAGGATTTTGATTAAAGACGAATATTGGATCTTTGAGAAACATTTGCACATTTGGCAAAAGAATGGGTGAGAAAGTGCTAGGGATTTTTCGGTTGTGAAGAGGAGATATTAGTGGTCTTTATCCATGGAAATCAAAGTTAAGGTAGTCGAGAAAATTGATTGGTATTGAAGGAATACAAAAGTTTAAGGTAGAAAATCAACCTAACAAGCAATGTTGTGTTTTGGTTTAGAAGAACCCTAAGTTGGTATAAAAATAATGATGTTGGTTTATTTCAGTTTTGAGAGTTGCTCTAAGTTGTTATATGGTTGTTTGGATTGGTGTTGAGGAATTTTTTTATAAAGGAAATATCGGGTTTTTAGGGGAGATGCTGTCAAAATTTTCCAAAACCCTTGTTTTTGTTTTTATCATAACTTGGCAATCACTCGTAAATTCGGTGATTCAAATTTACGGGTAAGCTGAGCTTCTAGGAGAACAAATATTTGGAATAATTATATCAAGAATTTAGACCCCATTAGACTTAGAAATTCATCAAGGAGTGAGGCTTTGTTTCCGGGTCGATGGTTCGGTTACGATACGGTTTGAGTGTTTGGAGCAGTTTTAGAGGTATTTAGGCATCAAGTTGAGTTTCACTCCTTCAGAATTAGGTGATTCAATTTCTGGGTAAACTAGACTTACAGAAAACAAATCTCCTTGAAATAAGTATATTCAAATTTTGAACCCCCATTGGACCTAGAAATTCATCAAAATGAAGCTACATTTTTTTGGCAAATTACGGTTATGTGATTGAAAATAGAATAGTCCGGATCTGTTTACGACATAACTCTTGGGCCGATGTCGAAATTGGATGATTCAATTTCTAAATAAAATAGATTTATAGAGGAACAATGGACTTGAGAGGAATTTGGATAAAATATGACTCATTTGTTCCAAAAAAAATTTACAAGTGAGGTGTATTTGGGTAGAAAACAACCTAATGAAACCTAAATAAGCCAGCCCGATATTCAATTGCCATTGTGATGAATTGAGGGTTGCGACAAGGGAAAACAGATTGAAGTCGAGATTCCAAGGATAGGAATTGAAGTCTGACGACTGCTTTTGGTTAGATTCTATTCTTACTTCTTATTTCAATATCAAATTGTTTTTACGCAATTATTAAAATGATTTTATTAAAGTATTATTGATTTATTTTAAGTGATTTATGAGAAAATTGATTGTAAATGATTGTGAAAAATTATAATTATTGAAATGTTATTTGAGTATAAATGTATGTACCCTATTGTAAATTTCTATGATGGGTTTAATGCGCCAATAGAATGTTATCGATCATCTTCAAGTTAAGGGATGGAATTGGTATCACAAATAAGAATTGACCAGCGAACACTATAAGCGAGCGTAATGTAGTATCACTTGATCGGTATGGCAGGCCGGTATCGTTGATAGTGTTCACAAATGATTTTTAATAACCGGTCGAAGTGACCTGGGACCGTCTTGTGTTGTAAACCTTTTTATACAGTTCTGACCCGTGAGACCATGCGGTGATTAGTTTATCGCAGCCATGAAAACATTGGCTAAATTCGTTTAAGGACAAATTATAAGAATATTTGTAAATACATGATTTGAGTTTTGAATAAGTTATTGCATACGAAAGTACATATTTGGAATGATCAATTAATTGTAAATAAATGTATATGAAATATATATATATATATATATACACGTATTGTATTGCATTGCATTGATCATTGAAAAATGTTCAAAAGCATTACTTTAGAAAAGTTGCATGATTTGTGTTAAAATGAAATGAAGAGAGAACTGTATAGAATATTAAGCGTGAGAATGCTTATGATTGTTTTATCATCGCCCGGTGCTTGGTAGACGGGTTGAACAAAGACCACCTGCGCATAGTCATCGTCAAAGCCACATGGAGTAAAGTAAAGGCTAAACCAGCATCATGAAACCCGATGATCGTTTGATACTTTTTATATTAAGTATATTTGTGAAAATTGAACTATGATAAATGTTTGTAAATGTTTTTATATTTAAAGCGACATAATGTAAATGTGTATAAAAAAGATGGGAAATAAAAGCATATGGGCATATAATGCCACATCGAAAAGAAAAAAGTTTTGTAATCAAATGATAATTTACTTATGTTAAAGTAGTATTTGCATTATATATATTTCATTGAGTATTTGAAATGTGTTTTATTAGAAAATGGTGTAATTTGGATTTGTAAAAAAGAGGACCACGTCTCAAATCCGGTTCGTACTCCGGGTCGAGTACTAGGGTGCGAGCTCCTCACAATGCCACCAATGAAATTCAAGGATCATGTAGACCTGTGGTGATTGTTCCTCTTTGTAATTATATATATACATTTGGTTTATGAAATTCTTACCTCCCGATTTCAGTCATTTTCTCATTTTCATGTTCGCCAATTCCATTTGCTGTTGGAAAGAACTTATCCATGACTTTTGTGCCATTTTCTTAGGGATTTATTTATTTATTTATTTTTATTTTTTGTTAGGAGTTTGGTTGGAGTTTTTTACTAGGTCTCCAAGACAACATCAAACAATGAGCGTTTTAATTCAATTTTAATTAAATGTGTGGATGAGCAAAAACTTAAGGTTATTTCGGTATTTAATCTTTATTTTTGGTTCATCTATTGAAATAGCAAAAACCAACCATCCGTTTTTATGGCTTATCCATGAATATCATGCATTTACATGTGTTTTAGAATCATGATGATCTATTGATCTAAAATAAATAGTTGGTACAAATTAGACGTGGGATAATGGGTTCGGTTCGATGCGTTGACCAAGATTTTTCTTCGTATTTATTTTTAGAAGTCAGATTGGAGAAATAGAAGTTTGAAATAGGTAAGATACATTGGGTGGCCGAATAGGCCCAAAGGCTATTAAGGCTTGGGTCGTGCTGGCCCACTTGGCTCATTTTAATTCGTTTTATTTTAAAATTTTTTTAATTATTACTTATTACTTTCTAATTATTAAAAATATTAGTTTTTCTATTATGAAAAAAAATATAAAATATTTGTTTATAGAAAAAAAGTCATTGAATACTTTATTTTCTGTAAAACAAAATAATATTAGTAAGAAAAGTAATTTAAAATAGAATAAAATATAACTATAATAATTTATTTTATATAATATTTTAAAAATATAAGAATAAACTATAAGTATTCCAAAGTAATTTTATTTTACAAAATATAAAATTGTTATTTATTATTATTTTTTAAAATATTTTAATGTCATACCCATTTTAGCCCGCATAGGGATGTGTTGGTGCTCGGTAATTGGCATAGCTACCAAAAACCGTGTTATTAAGTCCCGGCAGCAACACTAAAAACTTGTTAACGATTTTTCATAAGTGCATGGGTCGCACAAGTAATACAGTGGACTAATAAGTCTAGATATCGATCCCACAAGAAAAATGTGGTTTTAACGAGGATTGAGTATCCTGGCTACTAAAGTCATTCACTATTTGAGCGACTAGAGGGTAGATGGAAAAAGGTTTTAAAAACAAAATAAAAGAAAAAAAGTAGGATATAATCAATGTCAACTCATAAGGAATGGAGTCATATTGGGTCGATTGTCTCCATTGATGCATTGATGGTTTATATTCATTAAGCATTGATTAAGTGAATGTACACTTGTGCATGTCCAAGAAATCCAATATGAGGTTTACACTTTCGTGTCTCATGCGATTTCGCACCCGACTTCCTATTCTCCTTTCGACTCATCTTAGTCTCATTAAATGCAGTATTTTCTAGGCGGTTCTTTCCTCAAAGGAATCGTATTGGTGTCTAGGTCAAATCTGATAGACTAACCAGACTATGTTCAAATCGATCACTGATTCGTATGCCAGTAGGGTGTCACGGAATCAACAAAATTTATAACCTAAATCCTCCTGCTGCTAGTACTTGATACTCTTCTTGCAGTATAATTAACTCTAGGGTCGAACTTACTTAGGGATGGTTCGCCGCTAAAATGATTAACCGAGTTAGCTCAAAATGGTGAATTTCAATTTGGATTTAGGTTTGGTAAAAAGCGATTAGGGTGAAATGTTTGGAAGCGAAAATAAAACAAGTTAAAATGTAAATATAACTCCTTGAAGTGTTAGGTCAGGGTCGAATTCTAGGGCAATTTATGAGGTTTCAGAGGATCCCTTTCCTCGCGTTGGGGAGGATGACTTACATAATCAATTCTTAGACGGATCTTCATTTAGCTATAAAAATTAAACCTTAATAAATATCCTTTAAAAAATGGCATCTGTAGCTTCTCCGTCGGCCCGGTGGCGGGTGCAGAGGCGAATACGGGGTGCTACGTGCAACTAACGTAACACCCCGACGGCATCAGTGTCCGGCGAAGGTGTCATATTGTGTGTGTTTTCTATAAAAACTTACTAAATATAACGCTAAGTTTGTTCATTCATATAATGTTAAACATTTAAAAGCATGTATAATGCAGCCGGGCCAGTTACAAAATATATACAAGCTCGATATATGGAAGTGTTCAATATTTACAATATTTATATTATTTACAAGAAACAAAAATACATATACATTAGACCAAAAGGTCTTCGGTGGAGCATCTAGTGATGTGTATTTTGTGGATTGATGCGGATTGTCACATCTCTGGTTTCCTCTTACGTACACGGATGAAAACCGGAGTGCTAAACTGCGCTTAGTAGGAGAATACTTCGTGGACGACCACTAATAAGAGTCATCTCCGCTTACATTTACATATACCCTTATAACATATCATATACTTATGTCATATTCTATACTTATCATATACACATGCCTTTATATATGTTTCGCTGCATATAATTTACACATGCTTATGATGCTCACTTTCTTTATCGTATTATGTTTAAATTGGATCATTTACATTTTCTTCTTGTTCTTATCAACATGTACTGCAATCTGACAACACGTATGTGCATGCAAATCTTCTCATATCATGTCATGTCTGTACTTTTATCGTTTTGAATCGTTTGCATATACTTGTCATTTGTTTATATGTTTCGTAACCATAAACCTTAGAAGTGGATAAAAGAAAGAGCTATAAGAGCGAAGGCGCTATACTCAACTCTGGCTGGCTGGAGTGGTATGTAAGAGACCCAAGGCATTGTCTTCATTGTCTTGGCTTAATTAATTACATAAAAGCGCAGGCGTTGTTATCGTTAATGCGAGGACAATGACCATCTATCTAGGCAGAAGCTATTTTAATGACCTAAACGGGGTCAAGGCATACTTGTATACTCTGGACTTGTTTTTCCTAATATAAATTACTATCTATCTCTCACAAAGTTATAAGCGAACCGATCTATTTGTATTTTATATTTAGTACATATCTCTTATTCCCGAATACTTATGGTCATCAGGTAAATCATATGCGATGTCTGATCATTGTCGAATCTTTGCATTTTCATATTTCACATATATGACTTATACACATATTTGTGCTTATAGCAAACTTATCGCATTACGTCTCAGTAAGGATTCTGAGAGCTTATACTATATGAAGGTACTTATACGTGCTGCTTCTATCTATCTTATACTTATTCGAGGATCTCACAGCAGGAGTTCTGAGCTTATACTATCACGAATCTCTTGCTCTGGCGTCTTTGTCTTGTCTATCTTGTACTTGTTCGGATCTCAGTAGGAGTTATAGGCTTATGCAATCTGGTGCCTTTGCAGTGCGGCCTTGTATGCCCATGTGTAGATCTCATGGTCTGGAACTTATGCTTGTTGGATCTCATGGGAGTTACAAAGTTTACCACCTACTCTGAGGTATGCACGATGCTTGTCGTCTATCTATCTTATGCTTGTTCGGATCTGGGTAAAGGGTTCACCGAGCTTATGCACACATCGCGGAGGTACTTACTTGCGATACTTGTCTTCTATATATCTTATACTTGTTCGGATCCGTCAGGAGTTCACGAACTTATACTTGTACTACGGGCTTATACTTGCCCACTCTGAATATACATGCCTTCTGCAGATATACTTGTATAGGAGTATCAGCCAGAGTCTTACAGAGAACCTCTTATAAGTGCAGTAAGGTACTTTCGGAAGCGAACGATGTACATGCTTTATTTTTTATTCTTGTTAATCACTTATCATATAAGCTGTTTGACTACTTAGACCGGTAATAATAAATGAGTAGGCCATAATATGATAGGTATCTGAAGTCACAGTGTTGTTTGAGTCTTTATAACCGCAAGCCGGGAGTAATGAAGCCCAGCGACGAGTGTCGTCACACTAATAAGAGAGTATCGAAGTACTAAATGTGCCGAAGTACTATCAGAGAGTGTCATCGCACTAATCCGGAGAGTGTCGCCGCCTTTGTCGAGAGTCTTGAAGTACTATAAGTGTCTGTAGCACGTCTTGAGGTCTTATGCCATTCAATATCAGTGCTTGCGGCGGTCGTGCGATTATATATTTAGGAACTTACTATATTACGATGAGAGCCTACTATTTTTCATGATTTTGAACCTAATATAGGTTACTTTTATCAACTATATACGAGATGGATTCTTGACTCGATGACCTTTCCATAGAGTGGAAACGGCGCAGAAGCGGAGTTAGATGAATAAGTTATGGCCGTCAAATTGGAGTCACATGACTAGCCAATCACAGCCAGGCTGACCTAGAAAACCTATATTTCAAGCGGTTATGTTCACCTCATCCTCCAGGGAATATGGCTGAAATCTTGACTCGATAGAACTTTTCAGTGGGTTTAAAACCTTTGAAAATGGAGTTGGACGAAGAAGTTATGACCTTACGAGTTGGGAGGTCATAGGGGTGGATTTGGCGAGGCGGCGCGCGGTATCTTGTCGCAGGCGGCCTAACGGCCGAGCACCTGACTGTTCAGTATATTGTGAGCTACGTGATCGAGCTATCTTGATGAGGTGCTGAATGAGGTGCAGCGGTCGAAAGTCATGGCCGAGATATTTGTTTAGAGTAAAGGACCATAACTTGGTCTGGAGGTCCAAATTGAAAATTCAAAAGCTGACATGGGATTCGCTAATGTGAACTCAATTCTGAAGAACTTACTTCCAAATTCCCTTTATTTCTTACCTAAAAACCAGTTCTAAAGTCCAGCTAATGCATATGACCAAAAATTGGGAAATTTTCTTGGTTCAAGTACCTTGATTCTTTCCCCAGAAAACACGTATAGAAGTCTTAGAACTTCTCAATAAACCACAACAAGAAGTAGTGCAGGGAGTTTGAAACCAACCAGCACAAATAGGGTTTAAACCATGTATCTATACTTTCTATACAAATATGCATCTGAAAACACTAGACTTCCATACTCGAATTAGTACACAATTTAGCACTCCATACACCATGATCTTCTTTTCCTTTCCTTCTTTCTTCTTTTCTTTTCTCTTCTTCTTCTTCTTCTTCTTCTTAACTATTCCTTCTCTTCTCTTACTCTACATATCTACTGTTTTTGCTCTTTCTAAGACCAAAATAGAGATACTATTTTAGTGCTTATCCTTATTTAATCTTATCTAAATTTTATTTCACTTTTTCTCTCTTTTGGAGCATCCTTATACCATTCGATCCAAAGGAGGAAACTTCCTCCTCTTTCCTTGGCGGCTTATGTATAATTTTCTTCCTTATTTCATTTCCTAATATCTTTCTTTTATTACTCTTTGGTCCTCCAAACTCTCTATTACTCTTAAATTTAACTTATGTATTCTACTTTGTATATGAACTTATTAAATTATAACCCTTGGAGTCATCTTGAATACATTAAATTATTAATTTATCCTTAACTTTAATATTAATTAGGGTTCTGTTTTATTTATTCTAGAAAATGTACTTTTACTTTTATTATACCTAAACATGTATAAAGTGGTAAGGCCTCAATTTGGGAATGATACATCATCCAACGGCGTTAGTGCTCTCGGTCATTAAGACACAAGTCACCTTGATTCACCTTACAATGGATCATAAATGATAACTAACAAATATCAATGGATTTAACATTAAACATCCGCTCATCCTCCGAGTTGTCATCCTCAGAGGGTGTTTGGCTAGTGAGAAAGGGAGAGAAAGTGAGGGAAAATGAGAGAAAATGAGAAAGAGCGGGAAGAGCTGGAAGCTCTGCCCGCCAAAATTTTATTCAGTCCCTAGGAAAGTCTCTTTTCAACAGTCTGTACAAATGGCTTATATAGCCATCAAAACAAGCAAAATTACCAAATTACATGAACTAACACTATTACAAAAGGGTAATTTGGGAAAAATTACAAAATTTGGTCAAAAGGGGGCCAAAAGAGCAAAAATTTTTACCTTTGTGCGAATTTGCCAGTGTGAAGATTTCGTAGGTCTGAGAATTTTCGCGACTCGATTTCGACTTTTATGCTCTTCACTTTCATACAGTTTGATCTGCCCAATCTTGAGTTAATTAGTCTACGTGCTTGGATGTTCGACAATCTTGGCATTGATAGCTTGCAAAAACTACAAAATTAACCATAAAATGCGATCAATAGAATAGCCAGGACCTTGATGTGCAAATTGGGTTAATTCGGTTGATTAGCCCACAAAAAGTGCTCAAAACCTACAATAAATAGAGCTCAAAATAGCACTTTTGGGCACTAATCATCTCCTGAGCCGACACATTGCTAGTCCCTTAGCAATGAAAGAAAGAAAGAAAGAGCGAACAAAATAATAACAAAATTTCTTAAAAAATGGTATTTCAAAAAGTATGTGGATGACTAATGCCTAACCCTCAATGAGAATCACCGAAACCACCTTGACTAACCATCACGAGAGAGAGTGGATGTCATCTGAAATTCAGTATCAAAGAGTTTCCTTCTCTGGGGATCAACTAAATTTCCACGAAATCTAAGTGTTTATATGATTAGTTTTTCAACAATAGATCGCGGCTTGTAACTCCACTCTGCTTGGCTATTGCTTACACAGAGGATCTACTCTTATTCCACAATTATTTTTGTGTTGCGGGGGTGCGTCTTGAGAATCGACCTCACCAAAGTCCATGTAGCAGGGATCTCACAGATGACTCTGACAATTAAGGCTTAAGGCATCCAAGTGTAGGATTTTTCAACCCTGAGCTCTTAGGTTTCATCCGGACTTGAATGACTTTGAGACCCCGACTTTTTCTGACTCGCTCTGACCTCACCCGTTCCCACCCGTATAGTGAGCACTAAGTCGGTGTCCCGACCAGTTGGCTTAGGGCACCGGAGAAGCTACAAAGACTTTCGCAGGTATCCCTCGGTTGATAGTGCTTGGGTTTAATGAGAAACATTCTGATTTTTCTTCTTTTCTTTTTCTTTTTTATTTTGGAAGACTCATTGGCCTTCTTTCCTGAGGTCTTTAACCTATTGAAGGTGATAAATGAAACTAGGATAAACTGCAAGATTGCAGGAGGTTAGAAAGTTTTTTCGTTCTGTTTGAAACCATATGTGTGCATAGTGTGTGATTAAGTAGGGTGGAAGAAAAGGTTGAAAACTAAGGGAATTTAGCGATCTCCAGCAATTAAGCATGGAACGATCTAACATCAGCGGCATTGGACAATGTTTCAATTTTCCAAACTACAAGCAAGCAAAACACAAAAATGGGAGTAATTTTGCAAGCGTAAGTGTGAGTTGCCTTAAGTGTATGTATAAAAGATATATGGCTATATTTTCGGCTTTACAAAAGCCCGGCAACATCACGACGAAACAAGCGACTACACAAATAGAACTAAACAGCAAGTCATTAATCTTCACAAAAAAAAAAAAAAACTTGTAATAGTAACAAAACATAAATGCTAAAAGTCACTTCCTTCGCTAACTCTCCCCCGACCAAATGTCACATTGTCCTCATTGGAACTCAGTTGGAAAGTTAGAAACGAAAATCTACCTCCATGATGGTGAATGTTTGGTGGTATGTAATCCTCTTGCATGGGTAAGGCCCGAGGAGCTGTGCCCAGTGAAGAAATTTGGAGGAAATCTGCTACACCTGTAAAACAAAATTAAAAAAAACAATGTGAGAATGTGCATAAGAGAATGAAAATCGTCCCTTAACTAAACTCTGGCCCAAAACTTGGAATAACCCAAATAAAATTCATTAAACACAAAAAAATGGAGCAGCATTTCAATCTCAGTGGAGACCAAGCCAACTCAAAGTATCTTGTTGAATTTATGGAGGTCGAGGAGGATCTCCTCCTTATGCATTCTTGGCTTGTCATGCATCTGGCTTTGCCTTGCCGTGACCCTTGAATATTTTTTCGCGTCGCTGGAATTGAGTAGGTCAGCAGCCATTAGGACCAGACGGTGGATGATGAATGGACAGTCCATCTCGACCGAGCTTGCCGGAAGAGGTGGAGCTTGGAGTCATAAACGACGCGAGTCTCCTTTTGAAGTTTTTGCGGGCTATCGGTGATCATTCACTTCACCCAATTTGTCTTTACCAGTCTTCGGGTTGAGGTAAGCATCATTTCTCGGCTCTTCCTGGCTGAGTGATATCAAGGAGCTTCAAGGCCAAACTCTTCCCGCCTCTAGGTTCGACTTTTGGTGCCCACCATGCCTTATCTTAAATTTCCACGGTGTGCGCCTTGCCATAAACTAGAGCGATAAGGGGACATACCAGGATGGTCTTATTATCTTTGTTTTATGGCTGCCCGTAAGGAATCAACTGACTTGAGAGACCAGTCCTTTCTGTAGGAGCTCACCACTTTCATCAATATTGTTTTGATTTCCCTATTGGTGAGCTCAACTTGACCACTGGTTTGAGGATGGTAAAGGGTGGCCACTTTGTGTTTTATACCATACTTAGCTAGGAGATTCTCAAAATATTTGTTGTAGAAATGTGAACCTCCATTACTGATTATGGCCTTGGGGACCCCAAATCTGGAGAAGATGTTCTCATTTAGGAATTTCAACACACAGTAGTTTCTTTGACCCTCACGAGGGCATTACTGACCACTTCGACCATGATGAGCTCCGCCCAAAATAGATGTATCCAAGCGATGAAGGAATGGTTCCATAAAGTTGATACCCCCGAACATCGAACAAATCAACGACGAATCGGGTTCAGGCATCATGTGGCAGCGAAGATTTTCCCGATCTTTGGCATTTGTCGCTCCACATATGGTGTGGGCATCCTTGAAAGAGGCCCGATAAAACCTTCGGATAGCACCTTCATGGCAGTTTTCTGGGAAACAAAATGGCCTCCACATGCATTCTCATGCTGAGTATCCCTTGATGTTCTCCCTCATGCACACACTTTCTGATTATCTGGTTAGCACAATATTTGTACAAGAAGGGCTCTTTTCAATAGTAGGAGTGAATTTTTGAGAAGAAAAACTTCCTGTCTTGTGCCTTCCCGGTCTGCTAAAACATCTCCTATTGCCCGAAGTGGCAAATGTGAGCATACCATGGGGCATTTTCCACTAGCAACAGGGACTCCTTAGGATACTCATCATTAATTGGAGGGTTGTGGGTGTTGGTGCTATGGGTAGTCGTGAGAGATGATCCGCAACAACGTTCTCCACCCCTTTTTTATCCTTGATCTACAGGTTGAATTCTTAAAGGATGAGGACCCACCTAATAAGTCTAGCCTTGGCATTTTTCTTGGTGAAGGTACTTGGTAGAGATAGTGCGTGAAGATTCTGATGTCAGGCCATATAAGAGTATGCAAAAATTTTTCCAAGGCATAGACCACTGCCAGCAGCCTTTTCTTTGTAGTGGTGTAATTCCTCTGTGCCTCATTGCTTGCATAGTAAACCACATAAGGTTTTCCTTCTTCTCTCTGCCCGAGCGCGATAGCGAGGTGCGCTTGCGTGCACATAACTCTCGAAGGTAACCGGGTTGGGGCTCACTATTGAATGCGTGATCAAGTAAACCTTGAGCTCCTCAAAAATATTACGAAATCTTCATCCTACGAATTTAGCATCCTTCTCAGTGGCTTATAAAGAGGTTTGACAATTTTGAAAATCCTTGATAGATCTCCTCTATAAGCACGCATGCCTAGAGGAATTGCCTCCTGATCTTCTAAGTGGGAAGAGCGGTTGAATCGGTTCAATTTTGCCTTGTCAACCTCGATTCCTTTGTTGGAAATAATATGCCCAACTGAATTCCTGATTGACCATAAAATGACATTTTCCTAATTCGGCTGAGTTCTTCTCGATACATCTATGCGAAATTTGTTTCGAGTTGATCGAGAGCATTCTTCGATGCTCCTCCATAAACTCAATATCATTGTCCATGTGAGCTTCCACTGTCTGGCTCCACCAAATCACTGAAGATGCAGAAAAATGCATGTCATTTAGAATGTGGCGGGGCATTACAGGGCAAGAGGCGTCCTCTACATGGTATATGTGCGAATGGGCAGAGTGAAGGTGGTCTTCTCTTGGTCTTGGAGCAATCTCGATCTGGAAGTAGCCAATAGCCATCCAGGCGATGCAAAAAGGGTTGGTCGGAAGTGCTTCAGTTGGCCGTGAGGGTGAAGTGATCCTTTCTTGTCACTTATCGGTAACCATACGTAATCATTACATACCCTCGACTTGGTAAGGCGGGTGGGCATTTCCTCTCCGCTTCTCATTATGCACGATGGTTACCTGATTTTTAGTACAACTTTGAGTTAGACTCACCCAGTGCTATCGGATAGGATAAATGATGATCTTAGGCTTGTAGCAGTGGGACTTACGCACGTACCTCTGCGTGAGTTGATCTCCTCTGCAGGTACCTTGATTTGCTTCTTCCTCGAATAGATATGATGTGTGCAAAAACTCTTGTTGTTTTCTGCAGAAGTGCGAGTAAGGAGGATATGACCCTTTGGGCTTGCTCATGTTCTTCCCGGGTATGCATATTTTAATTCCATGGTGAACTGAGATCCGGCTTTTAAGGCTCATTAATTCCTTCCCTCCATCAGCGAAAGGTGGTTTCGCCCCTTCTTTCTCCATGGCCTCGCCGCCACGGTGCATCACAAGTCTTGGATTCTGTAACTCTTAGAACCTCGAGATAATTCCTCCAATCAGCATCCTGCAATTGCTCTTTCTTTCGGCTTGTCCTCTGGGATAATGTCGGTGCTCTGACCTCCTCTGGACCTCTGTTTGGTTGCTAGCTTTTTGCTCCAAGTGGAAGATGTTAGACTCAAAGTGTGTCCCCCAAAATGTAAGTTGCATAACTCCATTTGATTAATGATTACGTGGAGGTGGCTAGAATGGTCTTGAGGATGATAGGTACATAATTAGTCCCACGCTGCCAACCGGTTTTGTGTAGCGCAACCAAAGTCTACGGGATAGTAGAATTTGTCCACTTTTAATAAAACATCCTCCACAGTACCCTTTGGTATTAATATGGATCTATCTGCAAGGGACAATGTGATGGAAGTCGGTTTTAATTCTCTGTGGCTGGCTTGTACACAGTCAGGCGTGTTAGGTTTACATTTAAGTCTAACGTGCCTTTCCACCTGAAGTGCCTTCGATATTCAGGATGGCGGTAGAGCTGACCCCGGGATCTTTATGCTTTATTTGAGTCTTTACCTTGGATGATGCGTGACTTGTTGATCCGGGGCGCCATCGCTTTAACCCTCTTTGCGTACGGGTCTTAAAACTTGGCATACGTTGGGACTTGTTTGATCATGTCGACGAGAGGATGTTGACCTTCACACATAACACTTCTAATATTTTGCTTTGGATTGATAGCCTTTTCTTGGCGTGCTTGCAGAAAGGTGGGGGTATCTTTCCTTTGCATTTTCTTTGATCACCTCCTTTTCTGGTTCAGCTTCTTTTGCCTCTTAGCCTTCTTCTACTGGTTTGGGGACTGATTGTTTAACCTCCTTATCACTTCTTAAAGTGATAACTGCTTTAACTTCATCCACCCTCGGATTTGGCTCGCTTGAAGAGCTTACTTCATGCACCCCCCTAGGATTGGGTTGTGTCGAGGAAATTTCACTTTTCTTTGTTGCTGGTTAGTTTAACATGAAATTAAGTACTACCGGGTTGTCAAATTTTTAGGAGATTCAAGGTATGCAAGTTCTCTATCTTCTTGTTTGGAGTGTACCAGCCTACTTTGTATCGATCCTCTGGATTAGTCTAGGCATTCATTACCTTGTTCTTCCATGAGTTGCCCCACCACTGCTTTCGAGTTTCATGATAGCTTGCTGTTGGGCATGAGGACAGTGGTGGTTATTAGGTGGGATGAGGGATCCATCTGTTTGTTGTGTAGTAGGTGGCACATATGGTGGAGGTTTTAGTTTCGAGGAGAGGTTAGGATGGTTCCTCCGGGTTAGGATTATGTATGACTAACATGGGCGGTGGTTGGTGACTTGTATTGGCCCACAGTATTGGCTTGTTCAGCCATCATATCCCTTACTGAAGGAATAGTTGGGCAGTGCACTCCTTAGTGGGTGGGCGCAGATGAAGCGAAGGTGGTTGAAGCTGAGGTGCCTTAACTGCTCTTCGCTCCTTATGTTGATTTAGCATTTCAACTCCTCCTTCTCTAACCCAGGGTGGATGGCTTTGCAGCAAATCTCCGTGTCTCTGGTGAGTACGCTGCTCCCACTTTGATTGGCCAGAAGGCCTCACCTTCGGCTTCACAGGGTTGGGTTCATCGAAACTTTGAAGTCTCGACCACATAATTCAAGAAGTCCATGGCTTCCTCGGATGTTTTGCTCGCAAATCCCCTCTTTATAGTTTCCAACAAGCTGTTTCATACAAGGGACTCATTATAGTGATTAACCACGACATCAGAAAGTATCAGAAGCCATTGCGAGACCAGGCATTAGTGGTCCCTAGGTACCTTTCCCAGCATTGGTAGAATTTCTCATTTTCTTGGTAGTAAAGGTGTAAATACGCACTCTTCAAATTATTGGTTTATAGACTATTTGAAGAATTTATTCAAAAATTCAATCTGCATATCTCCCAAATTCCTAATAGTTCTTGGCCTCAGAGAGTTGAGCCAGATTTTAGCCTTGTCCTTCAGAGTTTGAGGAAAGAACTTCAGCCTCATCAAATCCGCATTGGAGATGTCCTATTTGAAGGTATTGCATACTTCCTCGAATTCCCGGATGTGTGAGTATGGATTTTCATTCTCCATTCCATGAAAAGTGGGGAGCATGGGCATAATGTAGGGCTTGATAATTATGTCCTCTGAAGGAGGCACGATGTAGGAGGGTGCACTTACTCTCGGGGGGTGTATATGATCCCTCATAGTTACATATGCATTAGGATTTAAGTGAACCCCTGATGGCTTTCTTCCTCCCTTGGTGGGGCTCTATCGACCCCTTTGTGCATGCTCACTTCATGGCTTTGTTCTTGTGGAGCACTGCTCCTTTCTAATACTGTTGTGTTCCTATCCCGAGTGGTGCCTCAACTCCTGAAAGCAACCCTTGATACACATTGAGGAACAAAAAACAAGCAGTACACCAAAAAAGGTTAATGTTAGCTTAAAAAAAAAAGAAATCGTATATTGTCGATTATAAAGTGAAGCAACTGAGTAAGAAGCGCTAGGAAATAACATTAAAGAAAAAAGTGATGAAAATGCACGGCGCTTGTGATGTGGATCAAAGATTCTTTGTTCATCACTTGCACTTGACACCATCCCGGCAATGGCGCCATTTGATTAATGTACCAATTAGGTGTTTGAGAATCAGAAAATTTATAACCTAAATTCCTCTTATTGCGTAGCAATGCCTATTGCCGATATAGTGGCTGGGTCGAGAGCAGGGGACTTGAGTTTTTCTTTTACAGGATGATTAACAGTTGACTCAAAATGTAATTTCAATTTTGGTTTTGGAGTTTGGTAAAAGCGATGGGTTGAAATGTTTGGGGCGAAAATAAAACAAGTTGAAATGTAAAATGAGGAACTCCTTGAAGACATGAGTCAGCTGAGGTTGGATTCCCAAGGCAGCGAGGGTTTCAGGGTCCTTCCCTGCTTTGTTAGGGAGGATGAGCCCTATGGTCATTTCAATCCAGGATCTTCATTTAGCTAACAAAATTGACCCTTAATAAATATCCTTTAAAAAATGGCATCCACTTGGCCCGTTAGTGTTCTCGATCATTAAAACCACAAGTCACCTTGACTCGCACACAATGGATCATAAATGATAACTAACAAACATCAATGGATCTAACATTAAGCATCAGTAGGCAAAAAACTACCCAGTAATAACATTCAGAGTGACTTGAGGTCAAAACCTAAAGGTAAAAAAGGGAGAATAACGTGGCCGGTGGATACTGCGTGAAAACATGGAACCCTCATTTTGCCTCAGGGATCCTGCACCTATGGCCTTCTTCTTCAGGAAGAGGTTCCTAGCCACTCATCCTCTACGAGAAATTTGGAAGAGTGGGCTCTGTGCACCAAAATTTTATTCAATCCCTAGGAAAGTCTCTTTTCTAGCGGTCATACAAATGGCTTATAGCCATCAAAACAAGCAAATTACCAAATTACATGAACTAACACTATTCTGAGGGGTAATTTAGGAAAAATTGCAAAAAATTGGTCAAGGGGGTCGAAAGAGCAAACATTTCACCTTTGTCTGAATTTCGCGCAGTGCGAAATTTCGCACCCTTTCTGCTGAGCTGTAGCTCCATTTTCGACTTTTACGCTCCTTCTTTCCTTACATTTTTACGATCTGCTGATCTTGAGTTAAGCTCTAGTTCTACGTGCTTGGATGGAGCTCGACAATCTTGGCATTAATAGCTTGCAAAACTACAAAATTAGCCATAAAATGTCAGTAGAATAGGGACAGCAATGTGAAAATCGGGTTAATTAGGTTGATTAGTACGCGAAAAGTGCTCAAGAAGCACTTACCAATAAATAGGGCTCGAAATAGCACTTTTGGGCCTTCAATCAACCTCTCTCGATTCATCGATCATCACATAATGCTGAGAGGGTACTACTCCTAATAAAATCCATCTAGTACTAGGCATTCCTAATTTCCTAGACTTCTTTGATTGATTAATTAATATTTCCAATTAACTTGATTCATGCATAAAAGACTTGGAACCAGTTTACAGGGCGTAATCTAAGGCGTCACGAGGATGCCTAGTGTGGGATCAAGACCCATTTCTTAGTATGCATTAATTAGTTAAAACCATATTAATCCACAGAATTACACCAATAACATCCACACAAGCATGGATTCTAAAAATATCATCATAGAATATATATATAAACCAAGCATCGACTTGAGCAATCAACCACATAGGATGTTTGGTTACTCATTCTAGCAAGGTAATCCAACAAAATCATATTTAAAAGTAAATATAATCTTGAAAGATTTACAAATAGAGTAGAGTTTAAATACAAAGCAAATGGAAGGTGAAAAATTATACAAACTCTACATCACCCAGATTTCTGAGAGCCCCTCTGACAAACTAGATCTTATTAGCATCTCTCCAACAAGTGAAATAGACAAAACTAAAACCCCCGAAAATGGCTCGAAGAAGGAGGAAGGAGAAGCCTAAGAGGGTGTTTCCTCTCTAAAGCAGACATAAATTTCTCAAATACATATCTTTTTAAAGGAAATGGAAGGAATGGGTTAAAAATACGTGTTTCTTGTTCCCATTGGCGTTTCGCCGCGAAGGGCACGTGTCTTCTTTTGGCATACTGGTCCTTCGCCTAAGCGAAGGCAAGCTTCACCTCGGCGAAGGTTAGGTTCGCCTAGGCAAACCTGAGAGTAGTCTTCCTTCGTCCTTCACTTAGCCTGACTAAGGATGTCTTCGTAGCGAACCTCCTGCCTCTGACGGTGCCAGCCAGTCTGACTTACCTTTCTCTTTTTCAACCCTTTCTTTGTTTGCTTTACTTTCTGTTATGCGAAACATAAGCAAATGGGGATTAGTTTGCAATGCGTAGAGATTTGGTGTGAATTCTAACATTTGGGTTACAAAATACATCTGGCTTTCTATAAATGCAAAATGATCCACACCTATCAAATACCCCCAAAACTTAGCACATTTGTTGTCATGACAAAGAAACAACGCATTTCCTTATTTAAAACTTACAAAATGTTGAGCATAAAATTTAGATAATACATGATAAAAGTTGCCTCCAAGGATCTAACCTCCATACAATCTGAAAGAAAACTTTGAGATATTTTAAAAAAATAATATAATGACCATGAGTTGAACAACCTACACCAAAATTCGAGGTGTGTGTGTGTAGTCTTCCCCTCTTTGATCAATTGCAGTTCAGATGAATTAGATGAGCATGAGTGGAATGGGGATCTCTCACTCACATGGTGAGTGTGCAAAACTCCATATGCTTGTTGGACATATCACTTTCCACTAATGTAGGTTATATACAACTCTTAGGATCAATTAGGTCTTTATGTAGCTTGTAGTGTATGGCTTAAGTAAAGGTAGTTGAATAGGTCATTTAGGCTTTAGTTTATCTAAAACATTCACATTTTCCTTTTTCTCCACTTATATGTTCATCCTTTTGCATATTGTCTTCTTTTTCATTAAACCTCATAAGCTTCCCTCCAAACTGAGCTCATTGCATATTTTTATCTCATAGTTCCCCCAAACTTGCATGATTTTCATCATCCTCACAAGAGCACCAAGACTTTATTTTTCAGAATTATAAGGTATGAAGTAATGCAATATTCAACCCTTTTAAGCTTTCTACCTACCCCATATAACGAGCTTTAGGTTAGTAACTCTTAGACCAGTTGGCCTTAGGGTACTAGGTATAGAACACCCCTAAGAACTTACTTGCTCAATGTAGGAAATTTGAGAATTGACTGCTTTCCTTGCTTTATTCATTCTTTTCTCTTTTTCTATTTTTTTCTTTCACCCCAAAACCTCCATTTTTTCACACTTAAGGCACCCTCTTCCAACCAAGCTTTGAAATTCGCTACATTATACATGATATTAGCATTAAAATCAACATGTTGGTCGACAAGGGCTTTATTTGACGTATTTAACAAAAGGGCGAGGGTTCCTTCTTGCTTTTCTTGAAATAAAATGGCTAATATAAACTAAGTGGGTGACTATGGAGATATACACAAAAGGGTTAGCTAGAAAGGCTCAATCAATCAAAGGATGACCTATATCATTTCCCTAATTATCGCATTGCCTGGGTTTCGTGTTGAGTGATAATTGAACAAGTTCTGAAGTCTTGAGAGATCAAAATATGAAATGATCATCTAATTCTTCTCTAAACCAAACAAAATTGACCATTAGAATTAAGCTTGTACTCAAATTGATGAACTTTTAGCACAAAGTCGACTACAAGGTCAAACCATTGTGCTTTAAGTTCAAATATATCTCATTTTCTTCAAGTGAAAAAAAGTTCAATCATTATTCATCATAGGCATCACAATTATCTCAAAACAAGCTCAACCAAAAACAAAAAAATCCTAAAAATGAAAAAATTAACCTAAAAATTGAAACAACTAAAAGAAAACACTAAAGTTATGATAATTGAAGTTGGAGAATTTTTAAAAACAAAGGGAAATTCTCTCAATACCCCAAACTTAATCTATCATTGTCTCCTCAATGTATTAAAATGAGAGAGATTAGAGCAGAGGACTCCACTTGATGATCAAGTGTGATCATTAGGCTCGGATGTGGTGTGTCTTGGTGAATTCCCTCTCTAAAAGTCAGCTTCAATGTCCTGAAAAGAAAAAATCAAATAAACACGTAAAAATAAAATCAACATGCAACACATACTAAAAATAACTAAAAACAAACAACCAAAATACTAAATGGATATAACAAATCCTTATTTTTGCTTGGGGTGCCTTCTAAGAGCTGCTCCGTTTTTAGAGTCTAGCTAGACTTATTAGGGAAGTCCGGGATCTTCGCTTTGACCCTTCATCCATTATGGCCAATACTCCCTCTTCATCCTCATCGCTCGTGAGGATGACTTCCTCCACCTCCGGAATAGGCAATGGAAGTTCAAATGCCAACTCTTTGGTGGGGAAAGAGTTGGCTTCAAATTTATATCCTTCAAGAGTTTCCTCTTGATCTGAGTGTTACTCCAGTAATGAGTAGAAATTAACTCTCTAGCTTTTTAATGCCCTCATTTTCTTCATCTATTAGTGGTGTTCTTTGATGGAGAATTGACTTCATTTTCTCCTCACCAACAAGGAGTGTCACTTCCCCATGTTGAGCATCGATCGACACTTGAATTTTGGCAATGGAAGGTCTTTCTATAAATGAAACTTATTAGTGCGTCTTTATCATAAAAGTCAAAAAATCTAAGGGAAATAAAGTTCTTCAACTCAAGCAGACATTTCCATTATAAGCTCGAGATGTTGCTTTTCCACTTGCTTCTCTTTCAATGATGGCTCTTCGTCAATAGCAAGCTCATTCTTCTCAACCAATGTTGGTTCTTGCAATTCTCTCTCAAGGACAAAAGGCATTTTATCACATTCCATTATGTTCTTGTCCTCATCCAATGTCGGATTCAAAAATTCATTTTCAAGGGCTTAAAGGTATGCTTTCAAATCTCCACATGTCATCATTTTGTGTCACTCGGGAGTTGCCTTGGTGTTTCCTTTATAGCACCAATTCTTAGACTTGTCTTTGTTGTTACTCCAATAGCATGCATTCTTTATTGAGATCACTGATGGTTCCCATGCACATATCATGGTGGCGTCTATCTTGGTTTCCATACTTGGAAACCTCCCTTGTAGAGCTTCATTATCCTTATTAATTTCATCCTTCAATGCACGAAATAGCTCTTCATCTGATGGTTGCTAGAATTACTCTTGATAATAGGAACTTGAACCTTCATGTGGCTAAACACTTGGATGTCCATAGGAGATATTGCCATGTGTCCCTCAACCCGCATGATTGTGGCTTGACATATAGCTGTGAGGTTGAGAGATGTAACCCGCATTGTTGAAAGAATTCACCCCTCCAAAATTATAAGCTTGTTGACTTGTGGAGGTTTGTGCTTGCTTTGCGACTATTTCTTCCCATGTTGGTGATATTTGGGCTACTCGAGAAGCAAATTCTTGTTGAAGGGAGTAGAAAAGTTCATTCATCCCTCATTCGACATTATGTTTAGCACCTTGTAAAAAAAATGTACAAAATAAAAGAAAAATGAATTATACAAAATTCAAATAAGAAACAAATAAAAACAAGAAAATAAAATAATTTTTTTGCTCAAATTAGCAAACTTCTCTTTTGCTAAAATATCAGTCTAAACCAAACCGTACCTTCCCTGGCAACGATGCCAAAAACTTGTTCGGTAATTGGCATAGCTACCAAAGACTGTGTTAGTAAATATTAAGTCCCCAGCATAAACACCAAAAACTTGTTAGTGATTTTCCACAAGTGCACGAGTCGCACAAGTAATATAGTGGACTAATAAGTCCAGATATTGATCTCATAGGGAAGGTGTGGTTTTAGAGAGGATTGAGTACCTCAACTACTGAAGTCGTTTACTACTTGAGCGACTCGAGGGTAGATGGAAAAGGTTTTAAAACAAAATAAAAGAAAACAAAATAGAATTTATAATCGATGTCATCTCCACAAGAATTAGAACTCATATTAGGGATAAAAAAACTCGATAGAAATCTTAAGTCGATTGTCTCCATTGATGCATTTATGGTTTATATTCATTAATGATTCACGTGACATTACACTTATGCATGTATCGAGAATCGATATAGGGGTTTGCAGCTTTGTTAATATACACTCGATTTCTCGCGCAAGCTCATTATTTTGGCTACGGTGCGTCTAGGTCATTAAATGCGATACTTTTCAAGGCAATTCTTTCCTCGGGAATCCTATTTGTCACCTCTCGGTCCATAAAATAGGATTGCCCAGACTATATTCAGATTGATCACCTCTCGGTCCATATGATCATCACATAATGCTGAGAGAGTGCTACTCCTAATGAAATTCATCTAGTACTAGGCATTCCTAATTTCCTAGACTTCTTTGATTATGTTAATTGATGCTTGATTAGCTAATTAATACCTTAAAGTCAGAGACCGTTTTGGGAAGAAAACAATCGACGTCACTAAGGATGCGCTGTATGGGATCAAGACTGACTCTTTTATTATGGATTAATTAAGTTAAAACCATAATAATCTACAGAACTACACTAACTAACATCCTTCAAGCATGGATTCACAAAATCATCGTAGAATATATATAAACCAAGCATCTGACTAGAGCAATCAACCTGAGGATATTCAGCTACTAGTACAGCAAATAATCCAATAAAATCTATATTTAAGATAAAGATATCTTGAAAGATTTACAAATAGAGTAGAGTTTAGAGATACAAGCGAATGGAAGATGAAAGTTATGCCACAGCTACTGCATGTCTGAAGGCTCATAATGAAATAGATGCTGAATATAGAACCGGAAGCGAGAAGTGGAAATGAAACCAAGAAACAAACCACACAAAAAATGGCTCAAGGAGGAAGGAGAAGCCTTAAGGGTGTTCCTTCTCAAAAATCGAGCAGCCAAATGTCAAATACATTTTTTTTAAAAATGGAGAATGGAAGATAAAATCACGATGTTTACATTCGGCGGCGTTCTTCGCACAGGCAAGGGTCCTTCGCCTTATCGAAGGGCACGTGTCTTCTTCTGGCATATTGGTCCTTCGCCTCGGCAAAGGCAAACTTTTCCTGCGAAGGTTAGGTTCGCCTTGGCAAACTCAAGAGTAGTCTTCCTTGTGTCCTTTCTTGCCTTATAGTGAACATATGCGCGCTTAGTGAAGCGATGCCTTAATGTGACACGCGCCTCTTACGTTTAGCCCTTTATTTGCTTGCTTTTACTATCTATTCACTGAAATATAAGCAAATGGAAGATTAAATTATAATCTTTAGGAATTTGGTGTGGTCCCAGCATTTAGGTTACAGTAATAATAAAAAGCGGCTATAAATCTTTATCCGATCCACACCCGATCCAACTAGGTTGGCAAAAGCGAATCCAAATAAAGTGGGTTGATTAGCTAACTATTTTGTGAAACGATCTAATGAGCTTGAAGCCCATTTGGTAGGCAAACCCATTTCCACTTTTATATATATATATTAATTTACTGTCCCAATTTAGTATAGAAATATTGAAAATTAGTAGTCGGTCAAGAAACTATGATGTGATAACTTTGTCGGTCTAATCTTAGATTTGCTTTCTAATGGACGTCACAAGTTGAAGTCCCATTAGGGTTATAGAGGATTTATCTGATCGTTAACTTTAAATGTTTATAGTAAAATAGTATTACTTAAAATGTCCGTAAGAAGATCCGAATATCTAGGGTTATAAAAAAAAACCCACAATTACAAATTAAAAAAAGAAATAAAAAAATCAGTGATTTGTACAGAAGAATAAATTAATGGATAAAAACACACCAAGATGGGCCTAGGGCCAGAACTTTGAAAACAGAAAAAAGGTTGATAGATAGAGACCCAACTCAGAAGAAGGCTAAATGCAGTACACAGGGACCGCAGAGCAGCTGAAACAACAAGACTAATGAATAAGGACTAAGGTATCCCATATTTGTGGTGGGCCTAAATTGTAAGACATGGCTTGCATTTCTTCAACTGTATGAATATTGATGGTCCTACTCTCTACTCTCGTGAAAATCAGCACACTTTTACTTACAAGATGATTTTTCCCATGTGCAAC